>CM059310.1:2405000-2415000 GCA_030340665.1 Neosalanx taihuensis | reverse complement strand
CTCTCTCTTTCTCCCTCTCTCTCTCACTCTCTCCTTTCTCTCTCTCTCTCTCTCTCTCTCTCTCTCTCTCTCTCTCTCTGTCTCTCTCTCTCTCTCTGTCTCTCTCTCTCTCTCTCTCTCTCTCTCTCTCTCTCTCTCTCTCTCTCTCTCTCTCTCTCAAAGCCACACACAGTGGGAAGGCACTTCTATGTGTGAATGTGTGCTTGTGCCTGAGAGAATGAACAAGAACCATCTCACTCTCTCACTGTCTCTGTTAAAGAGTGTTTGTGTGTGTGTCTATGTATGTGTGAGGTGCGTGATGTGTGCGTGTGGTGTGTGCATGTGATATGTGTGTGTGTGGTATGTGTGCCTGACGTGTGTGTGCGTGGTATGTGTGTGTGTGGTGTGTGCATGTGATATGTGTGTGTGTGTGGTATGTGTGCCTGACGTGTGTGTGCGTGGTATGTGTGGTGTGTGCATGTGATATGTGTGTGTGTGTGTGGTATGTGTGCCTGACGTGTGTGCGTGGTATGTGTGTGTGTGGTGTGTGCATGTGATATGTGCATGGTGTGTGTGTGGTGCGTGCATGGTGTGTGTGTGGTGTGTGTGTGGTGTGTGCATGGTGTGTGTGTGGTGTGTGCATGGTGTGTGTGTAGTGTGTGTGTGGTATGTGTGGTGTGTGCATGTGATATGTGCATGGTGTGTGTGTGGTGTGTGCATGGTGTGTGTGTGGTGTGTGCATGGCGGGGGCCTGTGGAGGTGGCCCGGGGCCTGTGGAGGTGGCCCAGGGCCTGTGGAGGTGGCCCAGGGCCTGTGGAGGTGGCCCAGGGCCTGTGGAGGTGGCCCAGGGCCTGTGGAGGTGGCCCAGGGCCTGTGGAGGTGGCCCAGGGCCTGTGGAGGTGGCCCAGGGCCTGAACATGGGGCCTGAACATGTAATCTCCAGCTGATATCTTCTCTATCTATCTCTACCAGCCAGACTGAGGCAGCACTGACAGCCTGTCTGCTGAAGCTCTCACCCACAGAGGACACACACACTCACACACACTCACACCTTCTCTCCTGCACTGCACACTCACACACACTCACACATTCTCTCCTGCACTGCACACTCACACACACTCACACATTCTCTCCTGCACTGCACACTCACACACACTCACACATTCTCTCCTGCACTGCACACTCACACACATTCACACATTCTCTCCTGCACACTCACACACACATTCTCTCCTGAACACACACACAAAAACACTTACCCACTCACACACATTCTCTCCTGCACACTTACCCACACACACACATTCTCTCCCGCACACACACTCATAACCGCCCCCCCAACTCCTCAAGAGCTTTCATCCTCAGCATCGGGGGTGAGTTAATTGGTTTGAAATAAAATAGTTGAGAAGGAGAAGTGGATGAACTAAAGCAGGAACCACAGCAGCCAACTCCTGACCTCATCCGCTAGTCTGATAACTTCCCTGAGGCCAGAGGAGGCCAGGTGAGGCCAGTGGAGGCCAGTGGAGGCCAGTGAAGGCTACCATGTTTTGATAAAACCAACTCTCAAAAGTCCACAAAGCCATTATGGCCTCTCTGTGCCTGACGCCTCTCTCACAGCTGAGCTGCCAAGTACAGGGACATTCCCAGGGCGAAGTGCCTCGCCGAAGGATACAACGTCATGGTGGCACGGCCGGGAATCAACCCAGAAACGTTCCGATACCCAGCCCCCGATTGCCTAACCGCTCAGCAGCCGACTCCCAGCATCGCAGCCAGTCCACCACTGCCTTCCAGGCTGCGTTTCAATTAGCGCAACTATGAATCCACGATCGATGATGGCCCCGTGGAACAATTCGGTATCTGGGGTGTGTGTGTGTGTGGTTTTTTTTAGGGGGGGGGGTACTGTCATGGATGCATGCAGAGGATGCGTCCTAATGGAGTCACGCTGCACCAATTAGAGGAGGGCGTCAGCGTGCTGGGATGTGCTGAGCTCATTAGACAGACAGAAACACAGGCAGCGCTCTCACGGCACCCAAGATTAATGGCTGCTCTCATGCTGCATATACAGGGAGCGTTTGTAAGCAGGCATGCACGCACGCACACACACATACACTATATATATACAGTACATGCCTGCACAGCATCGCCCAGATTGTGTAGTGCTCTCTGCTCTATGTGGTTTACACGGAAGGCGCCATTTGCAATGCCATTCATTGCAGTCCATGCAAGACAGGTTGAGCCGCTTTAAAATAGAGCTGAGAATTCTAGTGGATAGTTTATGATGTCTGTAGGACAGAGAGAGAGAGAGAGATGGAGATAGGTCTTACCTATCTAATACCCATCAGAACCTCTCTGGAGTCACACAACACATTCTCATTTCACACGTCCTCCAAGATAAGTATTAGTGAGATGGGAGGAAGAGAGAGAGAGAGAGGGGGGAGAGGAGAGAGAGAGAGAGAGAGAGAGAGAAAGAGGGGGGAGAGGAGAGAGAGAGAGGGGGGAGGAGAGAGAGAAAGAGGGGGGAGAGAGAGAGAGAGGGGGGAGGAGAGAGAGAAAGAGGGGGGAGAGAGAGAGAGAGAGGGGGAGGAGAGAGAGTAAGAGGGGGGAGAGGAGAGAGAGAGAGGGGGGAGGAGAGAGAGTAAGAGAGTAAGAGAGAGAAAGGGAAGAGGAGAGAGATTGGGGAAGAGAGAGAGAGAGAGAGAGAGAATTGGTGGGTAAAATAGACGGAAAGAGAAGGAGCCAACACTAAAAAGCAAAGAGGAAAACATGATTATGATTTGTCACTTTTCAGTCCCGCTCTCCTTTCAGTAACCATCTGATGAGCTGCAGTAATTGCTTCTACACCCTGGGTTCTTTTAGTGGCTTGACAGTGAAATAACAAAACCTTGTCTGTCTCTCTCTGTCTCTCACACAGCTCTCTCTCTTCTGAGCCCTTTTCAAAATGTCAGACGAACAGTTCTCCACGGCCAAACACTTTCCAGACGACTTTGCTGACAGCTAACCACCGGACGACGTGCAGCCATTGTGAGGAAAAACTCCCGCTGTTTGGAACAACAAAGACGGAGAGAAAGGCCCGGAAGACGAGTTCTTGACAGCCCTTCCGGCGCCGAGGACCTTAAACGGGTTTTCTAAGCAAGGTTGTGACAGGTTATCATTTCATTACAGTTATACTTCCTTCGGACGGAAAAAAACGAAACTCGCAGCGCTAACGTCGCCACCAGGGTTGTAATACCCAAACTTTCGTGAAGAAAATGAGAGCGTTGCAAATTATCTCATTGGGTGAAGATACGGATGTGGAATAATAATATCACAGGATTCTGACCCGTACGACCCCCCACCTCACCTCCCTCCACTGTGAAACAATTTATTTGATGGGCCGTGACCTCTCTGGAATGACCTCTGCTGGAACATGCCACCCTCTGTGCCACAGTGGGGAGGGCAGAGGGTGACAGCCTTGCTGGTACAGACTCTCTGTCTATGTCTGTCTGTCTGTCTCTTTATCTGTCTCTCTCTGTCTCTCTCTCTCCCTCTCTGTGTCTCTGTGTGTGTGTCTCTCTCTCTCTCTCTGTCTCTCTCTGTCTCTCTCTCTGTCTCTCTCCCTGTCTCTCTCCCTCTCTGTGTCTCTCTCTCTGTCGCTCTCTCTGTCTCTCTTCCTCTCTGTGTCTCTCTCTCTGTCTCTCTCCCTCTGTCTCTCTCTCTGTCTCTCTGTCTTTCTCCCTCTCTGTGTCTCTGTCTCTGTGTCTCTGTCTCTGTCTCTCTCTCTCTCTCTCTCTCTCTCTCTCTCTCTCTCTCTCTCTCTCTCTCTCTCTCTCTCTCTCTCTCTCTCTCTCTCTCTCTCTCTCTCTCTCTCTCTCTCTCTCTGTCTCTCTCTCTCTCTCTGTCTCTAATCACACATCGCGTTAACAGGGGATGATTATCATCCAGGCTCCAGCTGGCAATCTTCTGATCACTAGCCCGACACCTTAACCGCTCAGCCACCTGATGCCCCTTAAAAATGTCAGGACCAGGTCTAACCCTGGTTGTTTTGACTACACTTTTTATGTTTATTTTTCTTTCTGTTTGTATGGCTGTGTTTGTCATTTTGTATTTTCTGTATGTATTATTCATATCAGACATGTGATAATTATGTGTTAATAAAAATGTATAATAATCATATCCACAATATGGCGTCAAGCTGCTCACCGATGACGTCACCCAGTTTGAACTCACCCACATATCTATTTACTGACCGTTTAATTAAGGATTTTATTTTATGAAGAACTTGGATCGGTATTTTCCATTTTGTCGTCTGCAAACTTCACAGTGGTGTTGCTGTCTACATGTACGCTTTCGTGCAGTGTCATTATTTGCCGTGATAAATACATGCCAGTGTGATAATAAATGACTTTTAAAACATACAAATGATGTGTTGTGTTTAATAGAGGAGGTTTTCTTCAAAAATATGATCTGCCACACAAAGGTGCAAATCAAGTGAAATGGTCTTAGATTTAAAATGTGTATGGACAATTCTGAGTAAGACTCATTTATTTAGTCTTTGGAATATAGATTAATTCATTTATTCAAGTACTTAACCATTAAACTATTTATTTATCCATGTATTTATTTATTTAGTTTTGGACCCTTTATTCCTTTATAACCATAACCCTAACCTCTGGTAACCAATAAGTAAACGTAAACTACAAACGTTATAGGGAGTGATCTAGTGTTTAGTTTTAAATCTACCCATCTCGCCATACATGAGTTTATACATAGACATTGGATGTATAGAGAAATCAGCCAATGCATTCTTGCTGGAATCAGATCTCCCAAAAAGAAGCTCTATTATGACATCATGAAGAGAATTATCATCAAGCCAGTCGTCAATCGAAAGGCAGGTGTTCCATGACATCATAATGATGGTCTTGCTCTATAAATAGGGGTCAGGTGTGAAACCGACTTCATTGCGCTTTGAGATTCATCGACACCACGTGCCAGAAGAATTTACAAGCAGACAAGTATAACTGAGAACCAGAATGGGCTGTTGTACCAGCACTCTGTCTCCCTGGTAAGTATGTCCACCATGTCATACAGTGTCCACACCTAGCTTTCCTTGGTCTACTACTAGGCCATTTTTTGGGTGTGTTAGTGCCCCTGTCTTTGGTGAGGCCCAACCTGTATTCTTGTCTCTCATATATGAGTGTCAATGTGACTGACAGTGTCTGTTGTTACTGACACGTGATCGCTTCCGGTAAACTAGTTATATTAGCCAGTTTCCCCAAAATACATTTCAAGCTGATTTCAGTTTTGAGGGCCAGAGTAGATGGTACAGTTTAATTTTAGATACTGCCAGTGAACAACTTTGTTAGATTAGAGAAACAAGTGAAGTGAGGAGGAGGGAGGGGTTAGAGTGATGAAGGATGGGGGGATTCTCAAGGATCAGTAATATTGCACAAAGATAGTGTTGTGGTATAAGAGAGGAGGATGTAAGAGACAAGTGACAGAAGAAAGATGGCATAATAGAAATGACATTTGTTTCCATTTTGACAGCTGCGCTGATACCGAGGTGTCCGCAGATGGGAGCAGGAGCATAGAGGAGTCAGGGGAGCATGACCTCCCTTCTCCCCCCATTTCCCCCAGGGGTTATGTGGTGGGTAGGTTTCAGGTCACCCCGATTCCTGAGGGAGACACGCCCCCCCCCGAACAGCCCTGCTGCAGCTCACATGGTGCACCATCCCGTGCCCAGAGGGAGGACGCACTCGGGCCCACCGCCCCAGCAGCAGCACTCCTCGTCCACCACCCCATGCCCAGCAGGGAGACGCACTCCCCCCCCACCGCCCCGGGAGCAGCACTCCTCATGCATCGGGTGACCAGCAGGGAGACGCACTCCCCCCCCCACCGCCCCGGAGCAGCACTGCCCAGCAGGGAGACGCCAACGCCTACCAGCGTGTTGCCAGCCTCCTGGTGGCTAACATCATGGACCAGGCTATGGAGGTGGTGGCTGGGCCCTCTCAGCCAGAGAGAGTCAGGGTGGTGAGCTTCCGAGATGAGCATGGGGAACCTCTCGTTGAGGTTGTGGAGGAGGAGGAGGAGGACTAGGACCACCCAGCCGGCCACAATGAGGATACACCAACACCTGAAGACTGTCTGTAAGTCTACTGGTACAGACTGGACAGTGTAAAACATGTGACCAGTGTGGTTACACAGTCTTGCATAGACACACTCACACACCCACATTCACACACAACATGAAACTCATAGCAGCTCTATCTTGTGTCTCCACAGCAATAGTGAACGGCCAGGCCATGGATGAGCTTCCTGGGACCTCCCAGTCCACCAACCAAGATCGGAGGATCGAGGAGGGTGACCTTTGATGACAAACGGGAGAATCTCTTGTTCAGGTGGAGCCAGAGAAGAGGAGAAAGATCAACTTCCTCTCTCGCTTCAAGAAACTGTTCAAGGTAAAACCAAACAGCTACATCCAGATTTATATTGGACTTCAGGTGTATTCTCTTAGTCTTTAAATGAGATACAGCATGTTTAATTGACAGAGTTTGATGCGCAGAACTTCTCTTTAATAACTGGTTTTACTTCATGTTAAATGCAACATGTAGAGATGAAACCAGGAGAAGCAGCTCCAGCACTGAGGACGACAGACCAACGTCCGAAGTCTTTGTCTGTAAGTCTACTGGTACAGACTGGACAGTGACAGTGTGACCAGTGTGGTTACACAGTGTTTGCATAGACACACTCACACACCCACATTCACACACAACATGAAACTCATAGCAGCTCTATCTTGTGTCTTCAGCACCCAGGACCTGCCTCTGGCTCGCAGGTCAGGGAGAAACCGGCTGAACGGTCTGCATTGGCGAGGGATTTGATGTTTCAAAGACCAATGAACTCTTTCCAAATGTACGACCATGTTTAGCTTGTGTTCTGCTTCTCTCTCTCACCAACCGTCTCTGAAGGAGAGGATCCCTCACTGAATTGCTCCTCCCAAGGATTGTTCCATTTTTCCTGGGAGTTTTTCCTTGTCTTCCCTGAGGGTTGAGTGGCAGTTCTATGGGCATATGTGAAGCCCTTTGCGTCATTGCTTTACAAATAAATGTTGATTTGACACAACTTGAGTTGGAATCCCTTTAACATTCATCTAGATAACAGGATGACTCTGGGTCTAAATAGTCAAAGAAGTGTATCTTTTGTCCACAAATCAGTCAACAACAACCACAACTCTGAGTAGTGAGTGAAGGTCAAATAGCCTGGATTGTATAATCCCATGTAATCTTGAATGGGGAAGTGAAAAGCAGCGACCAGGTCCCTTAGGATTTCTGAAATCAGTTTGAACAGTCATACCTGGGGGAATTATGGAAATGAACTACATCATAACTATACTAAAACACGTGTGCACAATAATATCCGCAAAAACATCCTAGTGTACGATTGTTCTTATATATTTGTAATATTTGTATTTGAAGATATGTAATAATTCTGTGTTAATAAAACATTTCAATAATAATATCCACAATATTGGCGTCAAGTTGCTTGCTGATGACGTCACCCAGTTTGAACTCACCCACGTCTCTATTTACTGACCGTTTAGGTGTAGTAACACATTATATCTGTCGAACACTGGTATGTTGGATCATGTACGATATGCTTTGATGTATTACATTAATCTACAACACTAGGCACCAATATTGGGAAGCAGAGCCAGAATAAAGGGCTCTGCTCGCCGTTTCTACCAGTCCTCTATTGACTATTGTTAACCGGCAGTGTCACTATACCTGCACAGTACGGACGAGGTGAGACGTTCAGCAAGTGCTTTGGCGAGTCCATCTTTCCTGTGTCCTGGTGCGCGAGCGCCTGTGTGTGTGTGTGTGTGTGTGTGTGCGCTCCCGTGTGTGTGTGTGTATGTGAGCAGGTTGTGACAGACTGAGGGTGCTGGGCCACAGCAGAGCTTGATGGGTCTGAGGGGATCCTGTTGCTTCAGCTGAGCAGGAGTTACTGACCAGCAGGAGACACACAGACAGCTCTGCCTCAGGCACCGACAGAAAAATTTAAAATTTAAAATCTGTCCTTCACCAGTCTCTGAATTAAGATTATTCCTCCAATTTTCTCTGTACTGCAAACAGCACATACTGCAAACAGCACATTTTGAGAAGGATTGCAGATGTTGATTCAAGACAAGAGTATCAACTGTCGAGCTGAAGATGTTTGTTTTTTTTAGTCTAATCCATTTCCCTCCGCTGAAGTGAACTCACTCTCCAGCCCCATTTGTCAATGATAAAAACTTCCAGACCCAGGGCTCAAGCAAAGCCCCCTGCAGCCCAGACTGAAGCCAGCTCTGACAGCTTGCTAAACCTCAGACAGGACCCAGGCTCATTCTGACTGACACAGGCTGCACTTGAGGTCTGGGGCCCTCTGGAATATTCCGTTTCAAGTGGAAAGACACCGTCTCTCTCGACTGTCTCCTCACTGGAAGCTGGCTCTTCAATCATACTCAGGGGACCGAGGAATATCCTGAAGGAGTATGCTGAAGTAAAAACAAGGTCAAAGATGTTTCTGAATGTGTCTGAGGAGGGAAAACTCCTCCAGACAAACATCCCACTTTCCGTCTGACACAACTACGGCCCTCGTCGGGAGTTCTCATTTGTTTTCATGTTTTTTAGACGGAGAGGAAAGCGCCACAGGTTAGTAATTAATCCCCTGACAGGGACGACGGCACTGCTGATCCCTGCTCCAAACCTCCCCAGCCACCACCATCACATCAACACTCACACACACACACACACCGGAATCATCATCCACAATGTGACCGTCGTCCAGCCCAACTCTGTGTTCTGCCTCAACAGCCTGTTACTCTTCTCATGGCAATCTCTGTGGGAGAGACACACACACACACACCACACACACACACACACGTGCAAGACTAGTTATAATCAGGGGGTGGAAGAGCATTGCAAATAACCCTCCTCCTCTCTCTCTCTCTCTCTCTCTCTGTCCCCCTCCTCCTCCCCTCTCTCTGTCTCTACCTCCTCCCCTCTCTCTCTGTCTCATTCTTTCTTCTCCCCTTTAACTCTCTTTTGCCACAAATAAACCTCTCTGTTGTTCAAGATGAAAACATGCCGGAGTGTTTGTTTGTGTGTGTGTGTGCGTGTTTGCGTGTGTGGAGAGAGTGAACCGGCCAATGAAAGAGAGAGAGAGAGAGCTACAACTTCAAAACAGAGTGCGTGCAGCGTGTGTGTGTGTGTGTGTAGGAGGCAGGGAGAGGAGGAGTTGGGGGGGGGGGCGGTGAGTAGCGTCTTTATCTTGTCACAGACAGAGATGATTCTGGAGACGTAGTCTTGCCGCGGTGAGTGCTACATCTAAAACAACAATCCTGCACAGAAACCCACACACATACTCAGACACACTCTCCCTCTCACACACACACACACACATACTCAGACACACTCTCCCTCTCACACACACACACACACACACACACACACATACTCAGACACACTCCCCCTCTCTCCCTTTCTCCCTCTCTCTCACACACACACACACAGCTTTCATCATCTCAACAGCTGCTATTATTAGCTGCCGATCCTTCAGAAAGGAGATATTGTCTATGGACAAATGGAAATGGGTGCTGCTGGGTTGTGGAGGACTCAGTAATCCAGCCTGACACACTGACACACACACACACACACACCGACTCCATTGACTGCACCACAATCGGTTTTTGTGTGAGAGCGAACGTGTTCTGCTGTGCGCACGTGTCTATGTGCTGTTTCTGATGCTGTGTGTGTGTGTGTGTGAGTGAGAGAGAGATTCGGAAAGATAAAGAAAGACAGAAAGACCTTACCTAATATCATGCACACACCCAACACACGCACTCACACACGCACACACAAACACACAAACAGGGGCTGTTGACAGCAGCCATCAAACAGAATAATAGGCAGAATAACCAGAAGTGGCCATCTTTCCTCCCAGCACCAGCAACACCAGGAGCCATGAGAGAGAGAGAGCAGCGCTGACAGGTCCAATCACAGAGCAG
>CM059310.1:2085000-2400000 GCA_030340665.1 Neosalanx taihuensis | reverse complement strand
GAAATGGGGGGGGGGAGGTGGGGGGGGGGAATACTTCATGGGGACTATCATCCTCCATCACGACTGGTTTTTCGAAGCGCTCCGGTGCGCCCGCGGTCGGGGCTGGCATTCGCGGAGCACCCTGCCCCCCCCCCCCCCCCCCACCCTCGCCGCCCGGTCAGCCGTTGTTTACGGAGGTCGCTCCCCCCCCACCCCCCCACCCCCCCACCGCCCCCGTTTGAATGAACGCAGGGCGGCGATAAGCGGCACGGCCCCCCCGAACCAATGACCCGTGTTAAGGGGCTGTAATTGTCTTTTTACAGCCGCCTCTAAATCTCCCTGTGCCCTCCTCCCCAGACGCCAGCGCGGCCTTCCGCCGCTCGCCCGTCGCCTAGCAACCGCCCGGCGAAGAGGCGAGGCGCTTCGGTGTTTTTTGACTGATGTGCGTTGGCAGCAAAGTCAGCTCTTCTCCACTTAAAATGACAGCCAGCATTATCTGCTGGTCTAGAACTCAAGGTTTGTTTACGGAGCTGCTGGTTGCGGAAACCCACGGAGAGAATCCGGAATGTTCCTTGTGCAGCAAAGGCTGGGACGCCCTGGAAGGAACCCAGACCCCACTTTTGGTTGTGGGTCTATATGTAGAGGTGTGTGTGATGTGCGTGGCCGTGTGCGGACTGAGTGTGTGTGTGTGTGTTTGTGTGTGGCTGTCTGTGTGTGTGTGGCATGCGTGTGTGTATTTGTGGCTGTGTGTGTGTGTGGCTCTGTGAGAGTCTGTGGTAGTGTGTGTGTGTGTGTGTGTGTGTGTGTGTGTGTGTGTGTGTGTGTGTACACGTGTGCGCATGTGCTTGGCTCTCTCTGTGTGTGTGGCCTGCGTGTGTGAGTGTGTTTGCATTCGTGGCTGTGCGAGCGTCTGTGTGTGTGTGTGTGTGTGTGTGTGTGTGTGTGTGTGTCTGTGTGTGTGTGTGTGTGTATGTGTGTGTGTGTGTGTGTGAGGACTCACCTGCAGCCATCTGCATGTACCCGGCCAGCGTACACAGCCTCCTCTCACAGCCTCCGCTGGGCAGGAAGAGGGTGATGATGGCCAACAGGGAACTCACTGCTAGGAGGGCACATCCACCGGAACACAGCACCGCGCTCGTCTGAAACACACACACACGTCCAGGTTAAACTGCTGCAGTAGAAGTGCTGTGTTTTCTGGGATGGAGTCAGTCTCTGTGGTCACCGCAGGGTTCATGGCTTCCTGTGCTGGAAGGAGGGGCTTCGAGCAGGAACACAGGAGGACTCAACCTGCCTGTCCACACACACACACACACACACAGACACACAGAGACACACACACAGACAGACACACACAGACACACAGAGACACACACACAGACACACACGTGCACGCAGCCATACACACAAACACACATACACACAAACACAGCCACACACACAGACACACACACACAGAGACACACACACAGACACACAGAGACACACACACACAAACAGGCACACACATGTGCACGCAGCCATACACACAGACACACACACAGACACACACACAGGCAGACAGACAGCCACACACACACACACAAACACAGCCACACACACAGACAGACAGCCACACACACACACGCAGCCATACACACAGACACACGCAGCCACACTCAAAGAGACACAACCACGCACACACCCACACACAGCTAAATACTAAATGGTAAAGACATACATGTAAATGTCCCCAACCGCCTCGGAACATTCCAATACACACACTGTCACACAAGAACGCACGCACACGCCAAGCCTTCACCACAGGCTGTTTGTCCCCCCCCCCCACGGGGTCCAGAACTGTCCCAGGGGAAGACAGAAGCAGAGACAGACAGAAGCAATCAGACCCAGAGCCAGTCTCTGTCAGGTCTAACACACCAACACCAGCTCCCACTGGGGAGGTAGTTTGAGAGGTTATGAGAGGTTTTAATGCCTGGCTGTTCTTAGCAGCCTGCACACAGGTGCAGTAGGGGTGGTGGAGCAGGGGGGGTGAGGGGGTTAGGGTTGGGGGGTGGGGGTGGGGTTAGGGTAAGGGAGGCGAGGAAGGTGAGGCGGTGAGGTGAGGGAGGTGAGAGTGGGGGGGTTAGGGTGAGGGGGGTGATGGGGGTGAGCCTAGGCGAAGCCTCCTTCCTCTCTGTTCCGTCTGTATGATCTGACCTCTGTCCTCTGTCTTTGATGAACCTGCCTCCCGCTCACACACACACAGATCTGACCCCTGGACACACACACACACCAGTAGCGGTTCCTTTAAGACAACAAGGGAGGCTCAGCCTCCTGTACAAATCACGGAGAATATAGTTTACAAACTGCACTGTATTGTGCAATGTTTTAGATGACTTTATAACATTGCTATTATTTCAGATATAGCACCACAGAAAAGGACATGCTCAGCGGCAGCGCAGACATTAAATGATTGAGTGATACGATTCAGAAATTCGGTTTCTCCCCCTCCTGACAACGTGAACTAGTCGGGCCTCACCGTACTTTAATGGCGTATGTGTGTGTATGTGTTGTTCAATGGAAAAATGCTTGAAGCGCATTGGTTAATGCCGAGGAAATATTATAATTCTGAGGCCGAGCCTCACTGGGAGTCAATGGTCATTTTTTTATAACAATGATTTCCCTGGGCGGGAGAGAGCTGGCTGAGGAGGCTTGTGATTTGTTAAACGGTGAAAGGGGTTGGACATTTTTCGCTTTGCAAGGCAGCGGCAAAACTTTCTTGTTAGTCCCATGCGGATTTCTGATCTGGCAAGTCACGTAATGAGAGAGCTGTTCCATACGGTATATTCCTATTTTGTGTGTACATATTCTTGTAAATATATTGCTGTTAATAAAGTCTAAAGTGTTGTCATATTCGTTATCTGTTTTATCTTCCCATTAAAAAACGTTAATTTTAGATACTTTTGAGGGGGCTAGCTTGCAAGTAAACTGTGCAAAATGCCTAGCATTGTCGATTACATTTTGGCTAAGCCATTTTCTAGTCTTCCTTATGAGGAGAAAATTAAAATTAAGGATGAGGGCAGACCAAAGCCTAATATTGACTGAAAAAGAAAGAAGGGCAGAATTTTCTTACAAATAGGCATATAAATATAGGGGTGACATCTTCAATTTTCCAATTTGTTGCTAAGGGTGTGTCAAAATTGAATTGTTTCTACCCCCCCCCCCTCTCCTTTTTTTTTTGGTAATCTGAAAATGTTGTTACTGACCAGCCTCCCCTGTTTGACAGACTGCCAGCCGCCACTGACACACACACAGATCTGACCCCTGGACACACACACACACACACACACAGATCTGACCCCTGGACACACACACACACACACACCAGTATGTATGCCCACGCATGGCCTATGCACATTGCACACACACACACAAAAATCTATGCAAGCACCCACTTACACACGGAGAAACACATTCACACACACTCTTTCTTTCCCTCTCTCTCACTCCTCCACTTTCTACTTGTCTCTCACATGGACTCTCTCTCTCGCTCTCTTGCTCTCTCTCTCTCCCTCGCTCTCTTTCTCTTGCTCTCTCACGCTCCCCCTCTCTCCCCCTCTATCTCTCAATCTCTCTCCCCCTTTTCCTCTATCTCTCACTCTCTCGCTCTCTCTCTCTCTCTCTCTCTCTCTCTCTCTCTCTCTCTGACACACACAAACACACACGGATCCCAAGGAACATGTCCCGCGAGTGATTAGCATTCAAGCGACAGGCGATCACACAGAAATATATAACACGCATGAGGGAGTTACATCACTAATACCGGCGTCGTTAGGCCGGTCCCGGACGAGCCTCAACGCTCATGAGTGACATGGTAACGAGGAAGAAGAGGGAAAGAGGAGTTCCATTTCCATGGCTGACGGAATATTCAATTAAAATGGTCTCCGAGTTTCGGTTAGAGGGATTGGAAGAGGAGCCTTTGTTATTTTTTTGTTATTTCTTTCCCCCGTTTGTTGAAGGTGGACCAACGAGGAGGACAAGAAGACCTGAGCCACGTCTGGAGATAAAAGGGGGGGGGGGCATCCAATCAGCACTTCGCTCTCCCCTCTGACAGCTCAAAGAGTAGTCATGTATGCAAGAGACCCCCCACAGCCCCCCGCCACCCCCCACAGCCCCCTCCAGCCCCCAGCCCCCTGCGGTGCCCCAACCCCACACACACGGATGCATTAAAATACACCGGCAATAGATATTGAGGGGTGGCATCCATTCACCACACACCATCACACATTCGGCTCACAAAAACAGGTGCTTTATATTCCATACGAGGCGTTCATTGACGACATTAGACCCAATTAATGGTCCGTAACTGCAACCGAGGTTTCGTGCGTGCCGACGCAAGGTCGCAGAAGTCAAACGCGGTGTTGTTTTCCCGTCCGGAGGACGCGCGCGTATTTATTCTCGCGCTGACAGGGGAACAAGTTGTTATTTGTGTTGGTTATTAGAGTTTCGTCTTCCGCTCACTCTGTCCCCGTAATGAACTGGGGGGGTGAGAGTCTATTTCCTCACTTCACATTTACTCTCAACCCTCGAGTCGCCCTTTTCTGGAAGAAAAAAAAAATCTAACAAACCTACATTTCAATTAACGCCGCGAGCATTAATCACGTCGGGCGTTACGCGTTTCCCGCCCCCGCGAGCGCGTGCGTACCCCGGCGCTAATGAAACCCAAACGATGAATAGAGTCATTATCATTAGGACGTTTACTTACAGACAAGGCTGGGGAAAAGAACGAGAGGTGTCTTCATAAAGTGTTTACTTACAGACAAGGCTGGGGAAAAGAACGAGAGGTGTCTTCATAAAGTGTTTGCATTTCTCAGAGCGCCGGTTCATTTAGAAGAAAAGTGACTTCTAAACAGCAGTGGCACTTTGAGATGTTCGTTTCAATATGTTCTAATTATAGGGGGAGTGGGGGGGGGGGAGTGAGTTTGACTGTGAAACAGAACTCATTTGGGGGTGGGGAAGGGGAACATGGACGATGTCTTACAGTGCCACCATCACATCAGCATTCAGTACCGCCCTCAGATGTGCTTGACAACCCAAAACAACCATAGCTCAAAATGGCCTCCTATAGCCTTCCGGACACAACCCATGCTAACATGCTGACATAAAGACTACAGACACACCCAAGGTCTATAGACCCGGGTCATAAAGACATTTTACTGGCTTCCTACTATAAACCCATCATGCTAAGGGGCTGCTGGAGAGCAATAACCGCCTTGGACGCCCAAAATGCAACCCAACCAAAGCGGGGGCCTTGAGTCGTAAAACTGGATTCCATAGGAGCCTCTTCGATTTCCAATTACATTCAGGAAGACAAGGATTACCCCCACCAGCCCCATGACATTTTATTGTCTCTTGAACTGAGAGGCACAAAATGAGATAAAAAAAAAAAATAACAATAAAAAAAGTGGCCAATACACGGGTCATAAAACACACTTGCTAATTTGCGGAAATATTTTTAGGTCGAGCGCTTTTAAAAGCTTGTAGTTTTAAAGCGTTCTTTGCTCGCCTCGTTCCCATGCTAACACGTGTAATAACAGTCGCCGCATTAGTGGTTAGCGTGTCCAATTGACAGACGCCAACCCTTCCACTTAGCTTCCTAATGACGAGCCAGAGCGGGTGACCTTTTGGCGAAGGCAGGCAAAATGAGTTGGCCATATTGCCTGACGAGGGAGAGGGCAGACGCTGGAGTTCTGAGGTGATTGTTGGCATGCAGGGGATGCTCTGCACCCACCCCCCCCCCCCACCCCCCACTCCCACCCACCCACCCCTCCCACCGCCATGTGCCCAGGCTAAGCTTGTAGCCCATCAGTATTCGGTGATGTTACAGTATCGCCATCGCAGGAAGTGTCAGCACTTGACATCTCGGCGGCGTCCGAGCTGCTTTGCACAATCATGGCCTGTCGCCGCGGGGACCATTAGCGGCGTCTCGCATCTCCGAAAACATCGCTTTAGGCCCGGGAGCGGGCGGCCGGCTTAGAGCCCCGTAACTGAGGCGCACATGGTTCCTCTCTCTCTCCTCCCCTGTCGGCCTTCCATCCCTACCTCCCTCTCTCCCTCTCTTCCTCCCCCCATCCCTACCTCCTTCTCTATCACCAACCCCCCATCCCTACCTCCCTCTCTCCCTCTCTCCCTCCCCCCATCCCTACCTCCTTCTCTATCACCAACCCCCCATCCCTACCTCCTTCTCTCCCTCTCTCCCTCCCCCCATCCCTACCTCCTTCTCTGTCACCAACCCCCCATCCCTACCTCCCTCCCCCCATCCTTACCTCCCTCACTCCCCCCCAATCCTTACCTCCCTCTCTGTCACCCCCCATCCCTACCCCCCCATTCCCTCTCTGTCACCCCCCATCCCTACCCCCCCATTCCCTCTCTGTCACCCCCCATCCCTACTCCCCCAATTCCTCTCTCCCTCTCTGTCACCCCCCATCCCTACCCCCCCCAATACCTCTCTCCCTCTCTGTCACCCCGCATCCCTACCCCCACCCCCCCCCCCCATCCCGCCCCCTCCGTACTCTTCCCTGGTAGTCTGCTCCCTGTCTTGTAACGTTGCCATCTTCACTGGAAGCCTTCTAAGCCTGTCATGATATGCCTATATTAATGTGTTAAATAATACATCTATCTCCTCATTGATCTTCCGGGGGGATCTGGATGTGTGTGCGTTCGGGAGTGTGGGTGGGTGAGGGAACTTGCGTGTGTGTGTGTGTGTGCGTGCGGGTACAAATGCCAGTCCCCCTGAGAGGCTGACAAGCGGCGAGCGAGCGGGGAGAATGCGAGATGGAGAGGAGATGAGGGAGAGAGGGGGAGAGATTAATGACCTGACAAGTGGGATGGAGTGTCCATTTGTGTGTTGAGGACGGGCTGCGGATAGGACGTGACATTCAAGAACACTTAGGACACCAAACCCCGCCCCAACACCAACACATCACAACAGCGGCGTAGCTTACCAAGAGTTTATTTTCCTAATTTCGGTCGTAGAACAAAGTAGAGCGACGAAAGCCTCCAACCAATGGGCTTGCCTATCTTCACGGAGATTCAGTTCCTGAATAATGACCCTTTCGAATACCATTTAGATAGCGGAGGATGATGGGAACGTTAACCTTCTGATAGAGTTTCATGGCATAGTTCAACAGGGCTTGTGTTTCCATAAACGCAGAATGGAGCTTTTTTTGCCCAAACGTGAAAAGCCCTCAGTTCCAGGGTAAGTCAGAGGGCACCGTAACACTAAACTGCCTCCCATTGTCACGAGGAATCCGCCAGTTGTTTGCCTTCAACAGCGCTCGGCTATGAAGCGATGGGCTGTCCCTGTATTAGGTGACTTGCTTGATCCACACAGGGCAGGAGCCAGCGCTTCTCCCCAGCTTGGCAGGCAGAACCAGGCTGAAGCCACCAGATTGAATGCTCTCTTCTCTCTCGCTCGCTTTTTTCCCCATTCTCTTTCATTGTTTTCCCAGCGGTTTAGCCAGGTCCTTCTTTCTGCATTGAGAGGGGGTGGGTGGGTGGGTGGGGGAGGCGGGGTAGGTTGGAGCGGGTTCAGGCCGTTGAGCCTGCCTCCGAGGCAGGACACACGAGCAGAACGACAGGGCCATCACGGTTCACCACAGTCCATTGTTGTGGTTCCCTGCTGAGGTTCCACCGCAGAACTATTAGATTCCATATCTGCCTCTCTCTCTCTCTACCTGGCCTGCCTCTACCCTGGCCTGCCTCCATCCTGGCCTGCCTCCACCCTGGCCAGCCTCCACCCTGGCCAGCCTCCACCCTGGCCAGCCTCCACCCTGGCCTGCCTCCACCCTGGCCTGCCTCCACCCTGGCCAGCCTCTACCCTGGCCTGCCTCCACCCTGGCCTGCCTCCACCCTGGCCAGCCTCCACCCTGGCCTCCACCCCAGGCAGGTGGTTCCCTGTCAGGGCCACTAACAGGCACATGCTGCCTCACCTGCAGCAGCAACAAAGTCCCAAAGCAGCCGGGCGATGTGATTCGCTATGCATGAAGAACAAACATGGCGTACTCTGGGAAAGAACACAGTGGCGGCTTGAGTCCTCCTGAGGGAAACACAGGTGAGGAGCGACGTTTAAGTTCAGTTTGAACAACCGCCAACGCGCCTTTAATATTAAATAACCTCACAGTTCCACACTTCCTTCAACAAACACGCTAGACACAATCTTTTGCTCGGTGTACTACAGACCCACGGAGAGAGAGAGAGTTCAAAGGTCAGGGAAAGTTATTCCAGAGGAACCTGGTGAAGATACTTTTTCCAAACTATCTGCGTACCCACGGCGGGTTTGAGGAACATCTGCTGGACTGACAAACGTTCTCACTAGAACCTGGTCTTCAGGTAAAGAGCCAGAGATACAGAGAGTCTCTCCACAGCTCTTATATGAGGCTTAGGGCAGTGGTCTTCAACCCTGGTCCTCAGGACCCACTGTCCTGCATGTTTTAGATGTTTCCCTGCTCCAACACACCTGATTCTAATGCATGGGTCGTTATCTAGCTCTGAAGAATCCTGGTAAACGATCATGCATTAGAATCAGGTGTGTGGGAAGGGGGAAACATCCAAAACATGCAGGACAGTGGGTCCTGAGGACCAGGGTTGAAGACCACTGGCTTAGGGGAAGGCGGGCCACCTCTGGAACACTTTTTAGGAAACGCATTGTTCTTCAACGCATGTCTCCGCGTTCGCTTAGAAAAACAGGAAGCGTCGCGGAGGCCCTGCCCAGCCGCGTCTCGCAGCTCAGAAGGGACCCGTCTGCCGAAAGACCCTGACAAGGAGAAGGGCTGGAGAGCGCTCTCAGTTTCGAGCGATGGCGTCCTCTGCATGGACAGGCTCTTTCATGAGCTCGTCAAGAACTGTGCGACTTTTATCAAAGTCCCACCTGCCAGCGTCCGCTATCCCCGCGCCAACGCTCCCACGCCTCCACGCCTAGCCTGATGATCCTTATTAAATGATTCAGTTAGAGCGGGACGATCCAGCTCGAGCAAGCCGTAATCCTGCGCTTGTAAACAACATCCAGCTCTGTGAGCGATCTGGTTCAGGGTCCACGCTACATTACATTTTAGTCATTCAGCAGGCGCTCTTATCCAGAGCAACTTACAGGGACAGGGACATTCCCCCCTGAGGCGAGTAGGGTGAAGTGCCTTGACCAAGGACACATGCCCTTGCCCAGCGCCTTAACCGACGAGCCACGTGATTGGCTAAAGATTGCATTACATTTATTCATTCACAAATGCGAGGAGGTTTTGATGCATTTTCCCCTCTTCGTTCATCATCATACCTAGTACATACACATCATACATAGTCCTCTTCCTCCCCATCTTCCTCTTTCGGCTCTATCCATGTATGTCGTCGCAGGGTTAAAGCGGCCCTAGCGCCCGCCTTTAGCAGGCAGCTGGTTCACATGGAATCGCACAGCCAACCGTCTCTCCATCCATCTCCCTTCCTCTCTCCGTCCGCCCCCCTCTCTCCCTAACCCATCCACGTCCCTCTCCCCACTTCCCTCCCCCCGCCTCTCCCCCTCAATTAAATGGCTGGTGCTGTAATGTCCCAGAGGGGAGGCAGGCACAGGTTCAGGTGAAAGGGATCAAATAACCACCCTTCTCTCCAGCATCCCCCTTCCCCCCCCTCCTCCTCCTCTTCCTCCCACCCCACAAGGCCGAGGGTGAAGAAAGCACGGATCTGAGTGTTGGATCCCCACCGAATCTGGGATCAAATGAATGGCAGAGTTAGGGGCCGAGCAGAAGACATCACAGACTGGATTAATGATGACATCCTCAGTATGGGGAAGGAGGGGGGGGGGGGGGGGGTGGTGCGGGCGGGGGGGACGTTGGGAGGAGGAGTGTGGGGGGGGGGTCCCCCTAAAGACCGCAGACGGCATTGTTTTCCTCTTCTTTGTTGTTTCAACGGTCGGTCTAATTGAACTGTGGAGAAATTGATGCTCTTGTGTTATTTCTCCCCTAATTCTCTTGATGACAAAACAAACACGTTTGTGCGTCTTTGTTTTGGCCGCGAGGCTCGCGCTCATTTGAGTCGGTGAGAAATATGATGGCGGCTTCCTTTATGGCTGCTGCACTCAGAGGGGAAGCATCAGAATCTAGCTGATAAACAAGCAAGCTATATACTGGGAAGTGTTTGTGCTAATTTGAATTCAACTAGGCCTGGCAAGCTGGCAAACAGCAGAGAGGAAGTGGAATACCCCAAACAGATGCAGAATCCTTCAATTACGGTTGATCTTTTACATCAAACGCTCTGAGCTGCAGGAACAAGAACGGCAGGGAGAGGAGGGGATGAGGGGAGGAGTGTGAGGGAGAGAGAGAGACGGAGAGAGAGAGAGAGAGCAAGAGAGCAAGAGAGAGAGAGGGAGAGAAAGAGCAAGAGAGATAGAGTGAGCGTGCAAGAGAGAGAGAGAGAGAGAGTGAGCAAGAGAGCGAGGGAGAGAGAGAAAGAGAGAGAGTGAGCAAGAGAGAGCGAGAGCAAGAGAGAGAAAGAGAGAGAGAGTGAGAGGGAGAAATGAGGGAGGGAGGAGGGATAAGTGTCTCTTCAGAGATGGAAAGAAAATCCCATATCCTCACCAACCTATTTTTCCCCTGGTAAAAACCCACACATGGCTGGAACGCAGTGTGGCTGTGTTCTGGATGTGCTGACAGCACATGCTCTGTTCTTCCAGTGTGGGTGTCTTATCCACGGGCCAGCTGATCAGATATGCAGCTTAACATCTCGCCCCTCCAGGAAGGTAAACAACAGTCCTCTGGAACAATGTAACAAGTGCAGTCTAACACTGAGGCTTGAGAAGAAAAGAAGAAATCAATGAGAGGCCTGCAAAGACTTGGGAAAAGACTTTACAGGGAGTGTGAGAGTGAGTGTAAGAGTGAGAGAGAGGGAGAGACAGACACAGAGGGAGAGAGAGAGAGACGAAGAGAGAGAGAGAGAGAGAGACAGACAGACAGAGGGAGAGAGACAGACAGAGAGAGACAGACAGACAGAGACAGACAGCCAGCAAGAGAGACAGAGAGAGGGGAGACAGAGCGAGAGAGAGAGAGAGAGAGCCTGTCCTCCCCTCGGCCTCTCTCTCACGCTTGGCCCAAACTCACACAGCCATACAGCTCCTGCATTAATTCATGACCTGCCCCAGCACTGGTCCCCTTTGTACATTTCATAATTCATGCCCACTGTACCATATCAACTGGAAATGCTCCCACACCAGGCTGACGGCACTCTCATGCTGCTGACTGCTGCTGCTTTAGCCCGGGTCACAGCAACAGACTGCACAGCAGCTAACAAGAACTACAACTTTACTGTTCCAGTATAAGAAAGATCTCAAGAAACACACACATTGACACCAAGGTAGAGAGGAAAACCAATGGTTACACACACTACAAGGGTACTAGTACTACACACAAACACACACACACTGTATTAGTACTTTGTAACGGTTTCCTGTGTGTAAGGACTGGTCTTTGTGCTGGTTCAGGAGCAGCTTTAAGATATTGATCGTCCTCAACCAGCGCTCAATGGACCTACTAACAGCTCTGTCTCCATGGGTTACTCAGTCCAAGCAGAGGACCGGTCTCAAACACAGCCAAACCTTTTAAGCATCAGCATTGCCGGGGATGAGAGACTGAACCTTGGCAGGTTTCAAAGAAAGGGACGTTCAGTTCAGTACCTGGAAGTTCAGTTCAATCACATTTCTGGCCTCAAAACAGAGTTGCGTCACCTTGCTTCGGCCACAGTTTGATACTTGAGAGGGTCTGTGCTGAATGCCAAACCGCTAAAGACCCCCGATCCCCAAGAGCCTTTCCACTGATGCAACAGAACATTCACATTCAGTCATTTAGACTGAATCTGAATGTGAATGTTTGTAATTCGCTCTTATCCAGAGCGAACTACAGCAAGTACAGGGACATTCCCCCCCTGAGGCAAGCAGGGTGAAGCACCTTGCCCAAGGACACAACGTCATTGTCGTTACAGCCGTGGGTTCGAACCGGGTACCTTCCATCACTAGCCCGACTCCTTAACCGCTCAGCTACGTGACTGATCAACAGGCTGACTGGCTAGGCCACCTGGAGTAAGGAGTCCATCACTATGAGCTAGGTCAACGTTAGGTCATCATAATCAATTAGCTTGCAATGTTCTAGACTGTATAAGAAGTCTAGGCAATGAGTTGATGGTAGTAAAGCCTTCAACTTGCACTGAAACCAAGTCGGTACAAGAGGTTGGTAACCTGGTAATGTGCTCATATTACAGAGACCATACTTCCAGGGAGATGTTGTTGAAGCTTGACTCTGATTTTAAAAAGGAAGGTTTCAGGAAATGGGAAATGAGTAGACAGGCCTAAGTCTTGAGGCTCGCTCGGGAATCGTCTAGCCAGGCCTGTTCTGAGCCGTGAGCCTCATAGAGGGGAAGAAGAAAGAAAAAAAAACATTCTCCATGTCGTAAACAGAGCAACTGAGCACTGACATTAAGACGATTCCTATTAGCCTGAGATTTAGCGTATTCACTCCGGTGTTGAGTAGCCCCTCCTGGTCTCTGCCTCATCTCCCTGCCTGCCTGCCTGCCTGCCTGCCTTCAGACAGAGCCTAGCCCAGAGCTGGACCTCCAACCCATGCATCAAGCCAAGTGAGCCATCATTTATGGTAAAAAATGGTAGAAGGTTCCCTGTTAAATCAATACATAAACTACCCTCTGGGTCTACAATGGAGGCGGCCAATGTGACAAGCAGCCTAACGAATAGACGGCGGGAAGCCGTGGAGAGGCTGACTCAGCGTGTTCCTGAGAGGCGGGTAGAGGCGCTGCCTCTCCTCCGCCTCGCTGTTCTTATTAGTCACACTCTGATCTGTTACTACCTGGGAACCAATGATCGAAGGGTCTGAAGTATCACTAAAGTAAAGAGGAGGTTTTTGGGAGCCAATTCCGTTCTCTGCAGCGAAGGCATGTCCGGCTGTGCAGTGGTAGCAACTGAGGCGTTCGGTCAAACTTTTGGGGGGGGGAGGGCGGAGGGGGGTGGGGGGGTTCTTTCTTAGAGCGTGCCGACACCTGACAAGCACAACAGGTAGGTTCCTCAGCATGTAAACCACCATCAACATCACTCACCACCATCAACATCACTCACCACCATCAACACCGTCCACCACCATCAACATCACCCATCACCATCAACACCATCACCCACCATCAACATCACCCACCACCATCAACATCACTCACCACCATCAACATCACTCACCACCATCAACACCGTCCACCACCATCAACATCACCCACCACCATCAACACCATCACCCACCATCAACATCACCCACCACCATCAACATCACTCACCACCATCAACACCATCACCCACCATCAACATCACCCACCACCATCACCCCAACCACCACCACCACCGCCAAAGCCAGAAATGTCAACCCCAGTCTGACTCTCTCTCCTCATCTCTCCATCTCTCAATTGACCTGCTCCATCCATCATCCAGATGTCAACTCCTCCTGGCAGGTTCAGTTTAATCTCTGCTGACCTCCATCACCCTCTATCTCCACACCCAGCTGGACACATCCAGCATCAAGCCCACGCACCACAACCCCCGTGTCTGACCTCTGCGACCGACGCGAGGGCATCTCTCAATCACCGGAGCTAAAATTGGTTTCAGATTGGATTTCAAACTTGCCCCAAAACCTGCCAACACCCACCCCACTCAATCCCAGAGAGCTGTGTGGGTGGACACCCGGTGATAGCCAGCCCCACTGCGGAGGTGGACAGTCCAGCTACATGTGAGCCAGACACTGGTTACATCCAGACACTGCCTCTACGGAGGACACAAAGGGAAATTGACTGGATTCCATTTGCACAAAGGAAAACATATCTTGCGATCGCAACAGAGCAAGACCCCAATGAACCGGCCCATCCCAGAATCCCCCAGTCCATCACTCTAAAATGATGCATCTTGATCCATCTGTTTTGGCAGCAGTCAGTGGCCTGTCCTTGGGATATGGATGTTGTGATAATGAGACGAGCAACAGCCTTATCCACTCCGCCACATTTTATACAGGGTTCGCTGTTCCATCATCCATCTCTCCATCTTCTCCAACGTTCCCACACGATTCAAACGTTGAGAATACTTCCTGTTCTCAGTTAACCAGGGAAGCCGAGAAATGCTGGAACTTCCCTCAGCAAAACACACAGGAGCATACATAAACACACACACACACACACACACATATACCCACAGGATGGAGGGCTAATGGGGATCGGGGTGCTGAAGCAGATTTACAAACGTCGATCGCAAACTATATATAAAATAACAATACCAAGCCCAGGGCCTGGAGACGTTCCTGTCTGACAGCAGCTCTTCTAAAACGCTCGGCTAGGCAGCTCGCCAAAACTGACCCAGAGCAAGTGAAATGTGGATTTGGGATCAAAAACAGTCTCCTGAACAACAACTCAGGCAAACTCTCCATCTCCCTCTCTCTCTCTCTCTCTCTCTCTCTCTCTTTCTCTCTCTTCCCCTTCCTCCCTACTACCCCTCCCTCCCTCCCTGCCTCCCTCCCTCCCTACCTCCCTCTCTCTCTCTCTCTCTCTCTCTCCTCCCCTTCCTCCCTCTCTACCCGTCCTCCCCCTCTACCCCTCCTCCCCCTCCCTCTCTCTCTCTTCCCCTCCCTCCCTTTCTTCCTCCCCATCCTCTCTCTCTCTCTCTCTCTCTCTCTCTCTCATCTTGCCCTCCTCCCACCATCCCACCCTCCCTCTCCCTCCCTCTGTGTTTCCAGTACTCCTTAGGCACTCTCCCTGCACCCCCGCCTCCCTGGGTAAACAGTCCTCGAATCCCTAATTACTGCGTTAACGTCGACATGGACGGCCACTATCAATCACATCACTTTGCACGACATGTTCAATCCTAATCACGTTTCATACCGCTTGCGGTGCGGCGCTTGCATGTGCGTGTAGGTGTGCTCGTGCACGCAAGCAAGGACGCAAGCACGCGTGCACCTTGCGCAAGCAAGGCATTCTGGGAAGTAAAGAAGAACCAGGAATAGATTCAGGTCACCAGACACCATCTGCACAGACAAAGCTCTGCGAGAGTGTTCATGCAGTCCAGTGGGCTTTTTATGCTCTCTAGTTCCTTCCCGCAGGTCTTGGAAAGCCAATGCACATACTGGGCCACATCCTCTTCAGCACAGAGAGCTACTCTCTAGTGTTAGCAGGAGCTACACCCTCTGTGACAGGAGGTCACCGCAGAGGCAGGGTGGCTGTCCCATTAGCCGGGGAGGGACTTGCAGCCCGCTTGAGCCACGGAGTGCAAAAAACTCCGCAGTAAATCTACAGAACCCCCCCCCCACCCTCCACCCCCCAAAAAGCCCCCTCTACTGGCGGTTGACTTGGAGGCTTTGAAACCCTCCACCCCTTTTGCCCCCCCCCCCCACCCCCCCCCCCCCACCCCCTCTCGATATCTCAGGCCAAGTGACCAGGAATCCATTGGCTCCTGTGCCACAGTAATATGCAATGTCCTTGGTTCATGTTGGGGGCCGAGCCTTAAGAGCAGCTCAGCATCACCTCTCCCCGAGTTCCAGGCAACCAGGGGGAATACCAGCACCTCCCCAGCCCTCCCAAACATCAGGCTGGTAGGCAGAAGGCTCACCGATAGAAGCCCCAGCCCTCTGCTCAGGTACCCAACTGGAGGGGCTGACGCTATCTCATACAGAAAGAAACAACAAATAAAATGGAGGTTGCTCAAACCGGCTACTCACTGATAAGAACTTCCATTTGAAGATGTTCAGGACAAACAAAACGTCTTGTTCCGGGTTTATGATCGAATAAGCGAAATCGCATTGGGGACTTTGGGGGCGGGTCTGTATATAAATTGTTCTTTGAACTGAGAATGAAAAAGCTTTCTTTTTATTTTTTTAAGGACACAGCCAAATCAAATCTATGACTCATCTTTCTGGCAGCGTTTTATGTAAGTCTAAGTCGAGGGCTGGGTATAGTGAGGAGGATTTCATTGCAGGACCACCAGCTCTTCCAAGTTCCGAATCTCAGGCTTGTCGAGCTGCCATATTCTGAGGGGATGGACAAAAGACGTGGATGGACAATTTTCCAATCACAGCTCATGGAACACAGCCACCGCTTATTTCCATTACAACCGTAACAACAAGACAATCCTGGTCACACAAATTGGCTGTATCAAGAGCGGTTAGCCAACGTGCTACAGGGCTGGGTTAATCCAGCACCAGTGTTTACAGCCGAGGAGTCTGGGAAGGCAGCCCTTCAGCGATGGCTGTCGCTGCCGGAATCACATAAGATGTTAACAAGTTAAGTGAAATCTCTCTGGCAGGCGAGCAGCTTCCCTCCTCCTCTTTCGCACTTTACCAAGCAGCAGGTCACAGTGGAGCTCCCTGACTAAACTCCTCCAACCTGGCAACCGCTGCCACCCACCCCCCTCCCAGGGGCACTTCAGAGCATGGAGTGCACTAAAGGGCATCTCAGACGCTGGGGCAACAGACACAGCCCCGGTTAGAGCTAGCTGGAGAGCTTATGAAGATCCTCAATGGTGTTTTCGCTGTTTCCGGATAACTTATGCCGACCAAACATAGAAATGTTGGGGGGGGTGGTGGGGGGGGAGCGTTAGGCTGAAGGGGCTCACGCATCGTGACGCCTGAGCCCCGTTCCAGAAATCGAGACGTGAGCCCGCCTCGTCGGCCTGTCCTTCCTCAGGGAGGTGGGCCGGGCCCTGGGGGGACTGAGTGGCAGGGGTGGGGTGTGCCAAGCAGAGCTGCAGCTCTGGAACACATCCCATGCTCCCCCCCGGCCTCCCCACTCCCCCCCCCCCCCCGGCCTCCCCACTCCCCCCCCCCCCAGCTACCCTGTGCCAGGGCTGGATGGCAGAGCAGAACAGAGGGGTTAGAAAAAAAGAGAGAGTGAGTGTGGGGGGAGAGAGAGAGAGAGAGAGACAGAGAGAGAGAGAGAGAGAGAGAGAGAGAGAGAGACACAAACTCCTCACAAACCACAGCGGAAGTAGGCCAGGCACACAGGGAGCGGGAGAGAGAGCCACCAGCACCCAACCACCCCGCTCCCGCGCACACCCCCCCCCTCCCCCCTCCTGCTCCTCACCCCTCCATGGTTAGGTCCGGTCCACAGGGCTTGCTGTGGGCCCTTAACACGGCCCCGCTTCACTGCGGAGCCCGTGGCTTTCAGATACAGAGAACATTGGCTGTCAAACGCAGACCAAGGGATGTGTGTGTGTGAGTGTGTGTGTGTCCCTGGCTAACTATGTGTTCGTGCAGGACGGAGGGTGTTTAAAAATTGAACAGAGACATCAGCAGAATAATCTGCACATCAATGCGGGAAGTAGAGGGTGTGGAGGGGGGGGGGGAGGTGTAGGTATGGGAGGGGTGGTGTGGCTGTGGGAGGGGAGGGGAGGTGTAGGTATGGGAGGGCTGCAACGTGTGCCTGATTAAACTTTAATGACCTCATCACCTTTATTAACGACGTGCTCGGGTTAACTCTGATCACACAGGCACCCGTTTACAAGAAGCCCCCAACCAGACGGCCCCCAGTCAGACGGCCCCCAGTCAGACGGCCCCCCAGATCACCACACGCTGATAGCTGACAAAATCCCCTAATCAATCACTACAAAATAACACCAACCAACTTCGACAGTAATACAAAACGTGTTTATTTGTTGGCTTGGTTGTCTTGTTTATTGTTTTTTTTATACGATGCTTCATCACATTTCTGAAGTCTCCACACGTCAAAACAGAAACAGCGTTTGAGAACAGAGCTTAAACACAGGCTCCTTCCCTCCACCGCGACAATCCTAACCACAATCCCAGCGAACAGTGATATATTAAGACCCCCCCACCTCCCTCCCCTCCTTTCAAATGCAAATTCCTCCTCATACATAAACCATAACTCCTGAGGTGGCTTCAACGGCAGGGCTTACATTACAGGATGGTGGGGGGTCTAACTAGCCGAGGATTTCTAATCTAGACTGAGTGAAAGCCAGCCGTTTGGGCCCCTGGACGGTTCGACAGGAATGCCAAGCAGGAAGCTACCTGCAGCGCCTGGTGGGGGTAAGGGAGGGGGGAGAGGGATGGGTAGAGTGCAGGGGGTAGGGGGGGGGGGGGTCTCTACCGACCCACGCCGCATACAGAGCTCATCTACACGTCCGCGAGCGTGATTTGGCGGGGAGTACCCAGTGTGACGGCGGTGCTGTTAAAGCGGTGATTGTGTTTCACGGTTGGCCGGGCGACGACCTGTCGACGCAGACGTGGTTTCTGATGACATATTTTCCTTTTCTTTTCTTTTTTTTTAAACCTGACACGTTCGCTCGTAAAACGCAGCCGTTCCTTCGTGTGATATGCCATCCGAAGCCCTTACTGAACGCCTGACAGCTTTGCATTTTAGGTGTAGTTGCCTTGCAGACGCATATCAACAAGTTGGTGCTGTCACCCACACTGGCTGCCCTGGATAGTCACATCATATTCAGAGATGGCAAAACCACTACCACATTCACAGACTGCATCTCGCTCCCCTATTTAACGTGACCCAAATGCATCTGATTCTCTTTTATGAAAAAGTATGTTAGTGGTCTGTTAAAGGGGTCTGATTCACTGCTTTCCACAGCCATAAGACGCAGTGGTTGTGCTGTTTCTGCAGCCTACACCCTAGAGCAGGAGTAGGCAACAATGGTCCTCAAGAGCCACAGTCCTGAAGGTTTTAGCTCCAGCACACCTGATTCTAATGAATGGGTGGTTACCAACTTCTGTGGAAGCCTCCTAATGACCCATGTATTTGAATCAGGTGTGCTGGAGCAGGGAAACATCTAAAACCTTCAGGACTGTGGCTCTCTGAGGACCAGGGTTGCCTGCCCCTGCCTTAAAGATGTACTCCGCATGACAGGTGCAACTGCAAATGCTGCTATGGATACCACTGTCATAAAAACCAACCAAGCAGATTACATACAAAGTAAATCCAGGTATTGTTTGTCGAGAGCAGCCGAGCCCATTACCAGTCAGCCGTATGGACTCACACAGTGAAACAAAAAAAAAGCACACCCTCACAATTAGATTGAAAGTCAATCTCTCCCCCCCCCACACACACCCCCAGCTGGGAAACACACTTCTTACTACTGTGATTTTTGCACCACTGTTTGCACTACTGTGTATATACACCCCCCCCCCCCAACCCCCCACTATACATACCCACCCCACTTTGTACTTGTTACTTGTACTTGTACTGTTATATCAAAATGGTAGTGTATTTTACATTATATTCATTTATTAATTTTTATTATGCCACATACAGTATATGTTCTATGTTTGCTCATCTCTGACACAGTGAATTATTCTATGTTTGTTAATCTTGCATAGAGATTAAACCTCATTCTCATTCTGATTCTGATTCTGATTACCTGCCAGGAGCTGGACGGGATCTCAGCGAATTTCCCCAGTCCTCCGAAGGTGTAGCACCGGTACATGTGATCCAGGGACTCGGAGCAGTGCCACAGCAGACCGAAGCTCACCGAGTCCTTGTTCTTCAGGTGGTCTTTAACGATCCACGCCGGGGAGATAAAGCTGAAGCTGCACAGGGCCACCAGGGCGGAGGACAGGAGGACCCAGAAGCAGGCCACGCAGCTGAACATCATCCTGGGAGACAGAGACCCAAACCCGGCTTCTATTTTCTTCCGATCCAGCAGCAAATGCATCTGGAGCTCCCACACTCAGAATGGATCAGCTGAGGTTTGCCAACTCGATTAGGAGAAACGAAAACTAATCTAATCTGAATGCAACGAGCGGATAAGTCCCAAACATTGGCTGCGATTGTTTAAAAAAAATGAAAAGAAAGAAAAAAGCAACCTGGGTACTAAGGGGGAACTATTAGAATCGGTTTCCCTAAGAACATGTTCTTCTGACCGTCCCCCTGGTGAACTGAGTCTGGTCTCAGCCTGGTTGGGAGGGTCGAAATGTGACAGGGGTGCAGAAGATGTCACACCCGCGCTGCGGAGCGGCAGCTGTCAGTCCGTGTGCGGAGCGCAGACGAGGTGCGGGATGTTGATCTCCATCTTATTCCAGCGGGATCGCCTCTCTGCAGAGGCTTGTACCTTAAGCAGAAGTGTGGGGTGTCGCGGCTGTGGACCCACAGTGTGTCCTGGACCCTGAAGTACCCCCCAGATGGACGCGCTCCTCACCGCGCTTCTCTGAGCGCTCAGGTGGGCGTGTCTTCAGGTGGGCGTGTGCTCAGGTGGGCGTGTCCTCCTCCGGTGTAGGTCTGACCGCAGGTATCCAAGCGAACCAAATTAATCCGAACCCATTAAAAAGCAGAAGGTGACGTCAAATCTAATTAGTAAATGATTTAGGGGAGGGGAGGGCAAGGGGAAGGGGGTTGAGTGGAGACAAATAACCCTGAAGAAACAACAAAAAAGGACGAAACGTATTCGTTTAATTGTCATGTATCGATCAACATCGATTTTTGTTCAGCCTTCATTAAAAAAACGATGTGAAGCATCGATAAAATGCCTAATTTCTCATTAGTTTTAGCCATAAGCACATAGGCTGCAGTGTATATCGCCACCTGCTGGTTGAAAAATGAAGGAACCTTGATTAAACCCCTAAAGGTCGGCCTGTTTAATAAAAACTAAGAGTTTATTTACTTCCATTACGATTTCACGAATAATAATGACAGACAAACGACAACATTTCAATAATGTATGTATTTAAATCAAACACAATTTAAATATATTATAGATTAAGTACACATTTAAGTCAGAAGACAATAATTATAGGTACATAGTACCAAAAACTATTTTCTGGTTCTCTTCCACATTTCAATGAGGTTGAAAGTCATGTTATATTCACTGACAACACCTTCCAATGGAACAGTCTTCATTGAGATTTAACTTTGTCTCAAAATAATGCAATAACAATCACCATAGAAAAACAAAGAACTGACATTAACATATGAGGGGAAAACCAGAAATCTATATTCATATATATATATTTATATATTTAACATTTAGAACGTGGAGCCTGGAGTTTTTCATTGCAACTGTATCACTTTAGTCCATAAGGTGTGTTTCTTCTTCTATGCTCTGTAATGATATGGACAAAGTGCTGGGGATCGCTACGAGTGGTTGGCCAGACCAGGAAGTGACATAGGTCCTTTCCAGTTTTAACTGTAACATTTCCAGCCATTCTACAGTACATTGGAGCAAAGCCAAGGCAGGCAGGAGACAAAGGAATCGCATTATTGACCCTCTGGCTGAAAAGCCCCCAGCAGAGACCAGGTAAAGTCAAGTGTTCATATACAAGTAAAGCTGTACAAAGCCTCTCAAAAAAACGATGAGGCTCAAATAAAACCAGTATCACGTTTCAACGCCACTTCATCTAAAAACAAGGAATGGGCTGCGTAGGGTCGGACTGGGGAGAGAGGAGGATGGAGGAGGGAGGAGGAGAAGCACTCCTCTCCACGGAGCTTGTTGGGTCCCTGCAGACGACCTTGTTGAGTCGCGGAAAAGGCATGGATTGAGGGGGTGGGTGGGGAGGGGGGGGGGGGGGGTTTCTTCGCGTCTCTCAGCACCGAAGTGTGTCTGTGTCCTGCCTGGGGGGGGGGGGGGGTGGGAGCGGGGGACGGGGGGGATGGAGGACGTTGTTCTGGAGTGATCCCGCTGTGCGTCCTCCTGGTTTAACTCACCGTTCTCACAGAGGACTTTCAATGGTGTTGATGAGGTGGAAGGGTGGGGGGGGTGGAGAAATACTTCATTTTCGTTTTGGTCACACGGATGCCGGCACTCTGCCGCGGGGAAGCGGACTCAGGAGGGTCGTGGAATGCCTGGTTCTTTCCTAGACAGGATGTGTTTCATGGTAGGTTGGTGTGTGTGTGGTCCTGTGCTCAGTCCACCAGCAGTCAGAGCCCCTCGTCTCAGGTGGAGGGAGAGGGGAGGGACGAGGCCCCTTGGTTCTTCAGAGGGGTCATAACTGCAGACAGACAGGGAGATCAGGACAATACAATATGACATGTGCTTGTTTTAAGAGCAATATATTTAATGTGATACATTCGACTTAACTATGTGGACATTATGGCTAAGTTGACACAGCGTTTGTTAAGAGCTTTGGAAATACCCGCATGTCAGCTTTCCTAATCCAACACTATACGCATGGTGAATTTTGATTGGATCTTTCAGGCTGACCAATCGCAGCGAGACTGAAGACCCAGAGATCCTATACTGTGTTTCCATTGGCTGTTCAGTGGGCGACGTCCCCACCTACCTTGGTGGCTTTGCCAGGGCTGTCATGGTGCGCCTGGTGGATGACATCATTGACGATCATCTTCGCTATCTTCCAGGCCATCTCCTCCTGGGCCTGAAACACCAGACAAAGGAAAGGGGGGGGGGGGGGGGGGGGGTCACTTACTGTTACACCCTGTACCCCCCCCATCACCAGTGTACACAACATTCCTCTCACAAACATTTCAAAGAACTTTGTTTACCTCGTCTGAATTGCCTTGAACCCATTTCTTCATGGCTAAAGAGAACATGGAGCCTGTAAAAAAAAAACAACGAGAAGAAAAACGTTGAAGAAAAATTATTAAATAATCCCCCACCGCTTTTAACAACAATGAAATCTGGTCTCCTGAGCGCCTGCAGTACTTTTCCTTCCTCTTGAAGAATGTGATCTGAGAAGTCATAAATAATAGATTCCTTATATACTCGAGGCGTTCCAAATCTGAGGGCTGAGCCTTCCTTCATGCGGGCCGGCTTTTACATTTTTCAAAGCTCTGTTGGGTTTGAAATGCTGATGGGTGTAGAAGCAGAGACTGGAGGAGAGGGACGTCAGCTCCTTTGTCCAGCGAGCCCAGGCTCGGATGACAGGGGACAGTGAGAGACGAGATTCCAAACGAAAGGAAAGAGAGAGAGCGAAAGAAAGACGAGGACAAAACGAAGGTAAATAAGACCAGAGGTCAACTCTCTCCCACCTTTGGATTTCTTCACATCCGGCTCGGGTTCGGCCTCCCCGATGAACTGCCCCAGCTCGTTCACCTTCCCGAACGTCATTTTCCTGCAAGAGAGGGAAGGTCAGAGAGGCGGGCTGGGTCTCGGACGCCACGCAGGGCAGCGGAGAGGCAGGCGGGGGCCCCTTGGGCCGCCCTGGGCTACGAAAACGTCAGTCTCCATGCACAGAGCGTAATGGAGAAAGGTCGCACATTTACAACGAGGATTTATAGGGACGCTTCTCTAAAAACATGTTGAGGTTGTTGGGGTGTTAAGTCACGTATTAATGCAGCGACCCTCGTTCCGACATCAAAAAACGTTCGTTGGCACGGCGATGCTTAAAAGGAGGCCAGGTGACTGGATGGTGGTGAATCTGTAACGAGGCTAAATGGGTTCTTCTGGGCCAGCGGAAGCGGTCCTAGAAGCAGAGAGAAAGGGTCTTACCCTGCGTACGGGCGCTGGTACAGGGATTCTGGGTCGAGGCTGGCGATGTCGACCGTTATGGCCTCGTCAAAGTTCTTCAGGATTTTCACAGCTGCCTTTTTGGTACCTTGCTGATGTGGGGAGAAACAAACACAGTTTCAATTTGTAGTCGACGTTTTCTATTCTTTTTCTCTCTTTTTTTCTCTTTTTTGTTGCAGTTAGAGCCTAGGAACACCTGAGTAAACAATATCTGTGTGACTGCTGGGAGAAGAAAAGGTAAATGTCAGGGGTCTGAGGCTGGCCGGGGGGGAGGGGGGGGGCAGGGTATAGCCTGGAGCAGGTGTGTGTGCAGGTGTGTATGTGTGTGTGTGTGTGTGTTTACCTGGGCTTGAGAGCCGTCTGCGGCGTTCGTGCCCTCGGTCGCGGCGCCTTGACCCGGCGCGCTCGCGTTCACGAACTCGTCCGCCCGAACGGAGTTGATGAGGTCGTTCAGGTACTTGTAGTAAAGGTTACTGGACAGGAAACCAGGCATGTAGACCTAGCAGGAAACACGAACGGGATGTGAACTCAGATACAAACGTCTCGCAGCGACGCGGCACTAACTCTCACTGACATCGGGGGGGGCAGGGGGATGGGGGGAGGGGGATGGGGGGGAGTGCGGCGTGAGCCCACCTTCTCCATGGTGGTCCAGGCCTGTCTCAGAGGAGTGGTGAAACAGTCCGGGAGGGGCCCGCCCTCGCGGCAGATATTCGACTCGATCTCCATGCGCACGGCGTCGTCGAATCCCAGAGGGCTGGTGGCCTGGAGGGAGAAATATCTGGAAGAACAGAGGAGATGTTAGGGCTACGAATCAGAAGGTTCCTGGTTCGAACTCCCGGCTGTGTCAACATGACATTGTGTCCTTGCTACAGTTAGTTAAATGCCCCCCATTATTATTATTATTTTTCTATTCGTTTTTATCTTTGTCGCATCTTATTTAAGTCCATATATGTTCTGGATTTGCTCCGTCCTGCCACAGTAAATTCTGTGTTGGTTGTAACTTGCATGGCGAATTAAACAAATTCTGATTCTGATTGGTCGAGGCACTTCACCTTACTTGCCTCAGGGGGGAATGTCCCTGTACTTGCTCTAAGTCACTCTGGATAAGATCATCTGGTAAATGACTAAACGTAAGTATAAGACACCAACATCCCAACATTCCCATGGATACGAGAAGATGCTTGTGAAGCCAGTTGGACTGTTTGTGGTCCTGGCCTTGTAGTATGTGTGTTACCATCCTGACAAAGGTACGACGTACTTGTCGTAGAGGATCATGGCGTCATTCTGGGCCTCCTGGCCGTCGTACTGGCCCTTCTTAGCAGCTAGCTGGTCCTGGAAGTTATCTGCCGCTAACCAGAACTGCAGCACGTTCACCGCCTCTTCTTTCTCCATGTACTAGAGGCACCAGGGACACAAAACAGGTGTAGAATTTAGAACGGATGGGTAGACGTCTGTGTGGCTGCCTGCATAGGGTACAGCGAGTTTTTTCTCGGTGCGATGGAAGCAACTTGAGCTGCCAATCGATCTCACCTCAGAGAAATAGAAGAGGGCCGATTCGCAGAACAAGATGTCGGCCAAAAACACAGAGCCACTCGTCAACACTTCAATCTGGTATTTGCAGAAATGATGGTTCCTCAAGAATTCGGTAAAGTGCCTGTGAAACGAGAGATAAGCGCTTTTGGTTTTTCCATTCGATGGAGCATTTTTGGGGAACAGGAGCGACAAAACACGCAGGTGAAAAGGCATCCTTGCCGCGTCATGGGGGAATTATTACAAAAATTGTTCACTTCACATTCACTCGCAAGGGGGAACAAACTGTAATGGACACAACAGTGAAACTTACTGTTGTTCCAGGATGTTGAAGACTACAGACTGGGCAATTACAAAGCAGTTTGGGTCCACTAGCCCATCCTCACCGCAGATTTTAGCTGACAAAACAGACCAAATGATCCAGGGTGAGAAAAACGAGGCTTTGATTTGGGATCTGTGATGGGTAATATAAGAGAAAGTAGAGTCGAGCAGGTCGCGAGGGTTTTGTCTTACCAACGATGTCGTTTCTGATCTGTTCGGTGATAGGGATCGGCCTAGCAGCGTCTGGGGAGATGTACTTAGTGAAGATAGTCACGGCATCTTTCTCTATACCTGCAACACCAAGACAACGAACCACAACGTCATTCTCTGGAGCCTTCAACTAGACTAATAAGAATGAATACCGTATTTTTCGGACTATAAATCGCTCCGGATTATAAATCGCACCAGCCAAAAAATGCATAATAAAGAAGGAAAAAACATATATAAGTCGCACTGGAGTATAGGTCGCATTTTTGTGAAATTATGTAATAATGATGTGAAATGATATAATGGTGTGTTAATAATTTCACACATAAAGTAGTGTAGAGTAGAGTATGAATCGCACACCCGGTCAAACTATGAAAAAAACTGTGATTTATAATCCGAAAAATACGGTAATAGGTCCAGACTGCAGTCCAAACATACTCTTCATGAGTTTCTCTGAGATGTCTCGGAGGGCGTTGGTGGACTGGATCTTGAACGGCGTCCCCGTCCTGGACGAGGTCTGCCTGGTGGGAGTGTCTGCCCTGGGGGTGCCGGGCCGCTGGCCTGCCTCGGAGCCGAAGGAGTCCCTGTGGACGAGCTGGCCCGCGGGGCTCTCGCCGCCGCCGTCCTGGGGGCTGGGAGTGAGGGGCTGGGAGGAGGACAGCCTGGCTGAGAAGGACGGCTCTGTGGGGTCCGGGGAGGTGGGGGAGGCGGGGACGGAGGCGGGCTCGGCCAGGGAGCTGAGTTTGACCGAGTTGAGGCTGTGGGCTCGAACCCTGGACCAGCTGGTGGAGCGGAAGCTCTCGGCCTCCAGCCAGAAGCGCACCAGGTGGTCGGCGCCGCGCGTCTCCAGGAACAGGGTGTAGTACGGCACGGCCACGTTGTCCCGCACGATCTGGTCCACCGTCTTGGACAGGCGAGAGCGCGTCTCCTGAGCCAGGTAATTCACACTGGAGCGCCCTGGAAAACACACCACACACACAGCTGGCGTTCAAGACCAGGGCAGAGTCCACGCCACAGCAGACGGCTTGAAAATCAAACAATAACGCGCAGCTGAGGAGGATCTATTCAGTGGCACAGTCCCCGGGGTCATGTGACTAGCTCAACCTATGTCAGTGAAGCATATCTGGAAGACTTCCCATTCCAGGGGATTGCCACAATTAACGGGATGCTGACTGAGGCGTTCTGTGATGGCTGCTGGAGCTTTTTGTGTAGCTGTCACATCAGCTCCAGAGACTGGGCAGCCTGCCATAGTGGACTCTGCTGTGCCAGCTTCCCCACTCACTCAAGGGGGGGTTTGTGGCCTCACAACGCTAGTGACTACAGTAGAAGCAGTAGTACTAATAGCAGCTGTAGTATTTGCAGTAGTGCCAGTATTAGCAGTAGTACTAGTATTAGCAGCAGTACTAGTAGCAGCAGTAGTGCCAGTATTAGCAGTAGAACTAGTATTAGCAGTAGTACTAGTATTAGTAGTATTACTAGTATCAGCAGTAGTACCAGTATTTGCAGTAGTACCAGTATTAGCTGTAGTACTAGTAGCAGCAGTAGTACTACTAGTGGTAGTAGCAGCAGTAATATTAGTAGCAGTAGTAGTAATACTAGTGGTAGTAGCAGTAGTAATATTAGTAGCAGTAGTAGTACTACTACTGGTAGTAGCAGCAGTAATATTAGTAGCAGTAGTAGTACTACTACTGGTAGTAGCAGCAGTAATAATAGTAGCAGCAGTCACTCCCCTGGCCTACAGCCTTCCCAGCAGCATGACCTCAGACCTGCAGCACTGGTTCCACCACCTCCACAGACCTGCTCCAACATGCATGATGTCATCAGCATCACCATGTGTATTGAAGTGTTAAGGCAGGTGCATTAACCTCTCTGGGAGCCTGAATGGCTCACATGTCCAAGAAACGTTTTTAATGCAGCTGATCAGTGGTGGTGGGGGTGGGTGGGGGGGAGGACTTTATCCTACCCTCAGCTTTGTTCTACTGAAGGGCTTTGGAGTGGACTGGTCAAAAGGCTAACCCATGCATGAAGGCGTGTGACGGCTTCGCAGGATTAGCCTATGAGCGTTCGACGAGGCCAGCGGGCAGCGAAACCACATTTGACCAGGACCGGCGTCCAATCACTAAAATGATTCAACCAGACAACTCAAGCGTGGAGAAAACTTAAGAGGGAAGGCGATCGTGGATGCTACAGAACCCGTCGGCGCCTTAAAAACAGGAACAGCGTAGAGCGTGACGGATGATGATGATGGCGGCCGTACCCAGATCCCCGAAGTGCTCCGCCTCCATGTGGCTGGGCTGCTTCTTGAGGATGGCCGTGCGCCCGCGGGCAAACGAGTCCATGTTGGCGGAGATGGCGTTGATGGCCACGTGGCTGGGCCCCGCCACTTCCTGGATGGCATGATGGTTCCTGGGGCCTGGAGACGGGGGGTGGGGACTGGCTGGTGCTGGGGGGGAGGGGGGGGGGGGACAGTTACATTCAGAAGAGTCCATTCAGTAAACAGTCTCTACAGCAGGGGTGTCCAATCCTGGTCCTCGAGGGCCGCTGTCCTGAAGGTTTTAGATGTTTCCCTGCTTCGGCACACCTGATTCTGATGAAGTGTCGTTATCAAGCTCTGTGGAGGTGTGCTGGAGCAGAGAAACATCTAAAACAGTCAGGACAGTGGACCTCAAAGACCAGGAGTGGAGACCCCTGTTCTACAGGAACAAAGAGTGTATTCGGTGGATAGGCTGAGTAACAGGACTGCTTTCTTGGGTTGTGGTTGCTTGGTTAAGGGCAGGGGGTGAGGAGTCATGCAGTAAACAGTGTTCTCTCTGTGTATACGTGTTTTGGTGAGCGACTACGCTCACAATTAGCCTTCTGTTACAACCGTCGAAATTATACTAGCTTCATATTTCACCTGATGCTACTGATATTGCTTTAAGGAGCCAACCGCACAAGTATGTCTGCAAAGTTTACCAAATTATATGTTTTCTCTAAATGATTACAGAAATAAAGACAGACCACCATTAACTTTGTTGGTTATGGAGTTACACGATCATAATCAAATACCTACTTTCCCAGTGGCATGTGTCAAAAGTGTTTTTTAAATAACGAGCAAGGACTTCCTTAATCTCTATGTAGTTCAAACAGACAAATCAGACAGTTATACCCGTTAACGCAACAGTCATGATTCTACACTGAAGGTGCAATGTTACCTACCTCTATTGACTTTAGCATCAGCTGCTTTCTCGAGTTCCTTGCCTTTTGCTGTGGGCAGAAAGGAAATAGGATCGTAATTAGAGCACTGGAACATTGGACTGACGATACAAAGGCTGATTGGTAAGTCCAATATCATGCCTTTATTCAATAAAGGGTCAGGACCAGGGATGATATAAGGGTTTACAGCTATTAAGGTCTGAACAGCCACATACATAATAAGCGAACAATGAAATGCTTAGATTAGAAAAAACAGTTACTTGCTGGGAATGAAACTGGTTTGAGAACATCTTCATTTTGAAATCATGATCAAAGCCAGGTCCACACACAAAGCAAGCACATTACTCATCACTGTTAACATCATGCAACCTAATAAACCTGATAACCCTAATAAACCCTGCTGAATGAAACAGATCCCATGTTCACAAGAGCCACTCCAGGTTATATGAGTGATGGAAGCTCATGTAGTTCACTGCATTCTGGCAGCAGGTTCATGCCAACTCTAAATTCATATCAAGATTCGTGAATCTCCATGGCCTTAATACCTTCAGGTGTTAAGTAAAAGGATAAGGACATATAAGACTTGTCTGTTGAACCAGCAAGACAATGTTGAGCCAATGTGACATGATCTGGCTTTTCAATGCAGTGTGGCTGTGAAGTGACACTTTCGGGATCGATATCTACCCCTCAGTTCGGGTACCGGTGTGGTACCGGTCTGATAATACAGATCTAGTACAGATCTAGCACCAGCCTATAAACAGACCTGGTATCACGCCGGTAATACCAGCTGTATGCATGTTTAATAGCTACTGTACAGCTTGAACCAAAGCAGCTCATAAAAGGTGTTAACCCGAGTCCAGACCAACCAGAGATGACGAAGAGGAACACATCGTCAAACCATGACTGTTTAGAAGTGTGTAGCACTACATTATGGTTTACATTAATTATGTTTTAATACAGTTTACCATCTTTACACAAACCAGCACCTGTAAGCTAAGATAGCTAAGAGTTAGCTAATGTTGATGCAGACTGGGGATGGTTTACGCATTAACAAAGATTTACACATACATTTATATTATCAAGGACTGGATACATACTCCTGCTACCGGGGTATGGGTTGCAATAATAATATATTTGCTAAATTAGCTGGATTTATAAAAGTGGCTCTGAAAAGACGCTCACATTCCTCAACGTCCGTCGCGAGCTGGATTAGCATCGCGCGCTAGCTCGCGCTTCCTCACCTTTCCTCCTGAAAAACGACATGATGATTTCCCCGCTGTAAATGTCTCCTCAGCTCATAGACGACATCCCGTGAATGTGCGAGTCCCTTCATTCATAAGCATCGATGAGGGAGAGACGGCGGAGCTCGATAGGACTGCAGCCGCGGCGAGGCTGTCAGATCAAGCCGAACCGTGCCTTCCTGCAAGCAGCGGCCATCATGTCAATAAAGGGTTCCACTTCCGGACTGATGCGGCGGCATTGTGGGAAACGTTGCATTCTTTTCTATGTGCCATAGGAGGATAGGGGGCATAGGGGGCATAGGAGGATAGGGGGCATAGGGGGCATAGGAGGATAGGGGGCATAGGGGGATAGGGGCATAGGGGGATAGGGACATAGGAGGATAGGGGGCATAGGGGCATAGGAGGATAGGGGCATAGGGGGCATAGGGGGATAGGGGGATAGGGGCATAGGAGGATAGGGGGCATAGGGGCATAGGAGGATAGGGGCATAGGGGGCATAGGAGGATAGGGGGCATAGGGGCATAGGGGGATAGGGGGCATAGGGGGATAGGGGCATAGGGGCATAGGGGGCATAGGGGGATAGGGGCATAGGGGCATAGGGGGATAGGGGGCATAGGGGCATAGGGGGCATAGGGGGATAGGGGGCATAGGGGCATAGGGGGCATAGGGGGATAGGGGCATAGGGGGCATAGGGGCATAGGGGGCAGAGGGGGATAGGGGTCAAAATACTGTATTTCCCAACTGCCTGTAAATCCCTGTGACTGTATACCTACAGTCCATCAGATCTAATAATCTGTTTGGTTATTTTCCTTTCCCCACTTACTGTATCAGATTTCTCTCAATGCATTGTTTATATTTGTTTACAAAAGTATGAATACTGAATTTATTTGGCAACACAGACTAACTGTTCCCATTCTTATATCACTATTTGCCCCCACCCCTTTATCCCTGTGTGCACTCTTCTAATCTTTTACCTCACACCCTTACCCCTGTGTGCTTTTAAGAGACTGTGTGCCATTGTTGCTAAGGAGTTTCCCCTCTGGGATTAATAAAGTATTCTGAATCTGAATGACATTGTAGGGTAACTAGAATGGCTCAAATAACTGAACGAAACAAATACTGAAACATGTTTATCACATCTATTGCCATTTATGATAAGTATTGCAAAATCCTAACCAAAAAACTGCAGATAAATCACTTTTTTATGTTCATCATCATACAACCTAATATAGATAACATGTAACGACCATCTGTTATTGAAAAATCAAGAAGCCAAAATAAAATGCTTCCATTACAGGATTTTACTCAAATGGTTCATCGTTTTTTTTAGTCCCGCCCAATAATGTGAGTTTCCCTGGGTCGGTCAATGCGATAGACAAACTCGGCAGGCATGAAGTAACCCAGGTATTCCACTGTGTCAGGTGTGGTGTCAATGTAGTAGTGTCCTCCTTCTCCATGGTGACTGAAGCAGTGAGTATGTTCAACACGCAGGTCCAAACCCTTATTAGAACAGAAACATCACATTCAGTCATGTTAGTAGATGCTTTTATCCAGAGCCTTGGTACAGTTTAACAAATCCATCATTTACTGATGAACCCATATGGATTTTTAAGGCTTTTGGAAGAATCTAACCTCGAATACTTACAGGATCTCTGGAAACCAGAACAGATTGGCAGATCAGTGGAGCGCTGACCTCAAAGTGTTTGAGCCAGCTGTTAACTTCATCATTGGTGTTGAGAGGACAGGCTGAGAACTCTCTCGGCTTTACACAAGAGGGCGCCAGAACACACAGAGAAAACAGACTTTAGCCCACTGCTTTAACTACTGTCAATGAAGGATGTTCTATGACAAGGCAATAAACATCCAGTACATAAATCTTCAATGACAACATAAAAGTGCCCATACCATAATGTGGATTTTGGCCTTTCCCTTCTGGATGATGAAGGTTCCACCCAGAGCCAGACTCTTGTCAGGGTAGTGAGCTTCTAAGGTCTTCCTCAGAGCTCCAACAAGGCTCTCCTCTCCGGTTCTCCATTTGGCTCTCACCTCTATGACCTCACCAGGGAAGAGAAACAAACACATTCAGCAGTGATTGCCCAACCAGTGCACAGTAACTTCCCTCCTGTTAATCTTTATTGATTTCAACGTCAAAGGTAAACACACACAAAGTTTGTGAACACATCTCGATTTTTCTGGTTTCACCTTAATGCTTAACCCGAAGGGAGTATTATTTGCTAGGATGAAAATAATGATTAGAATAGTCAATGAATACTTCATGCAAAACCTAAATCTTTCCTATTGGTTAGGCACTTCGAATAACAAATAGTCTGCCTGCACACCGTTCACCCCTCACCTTTCCAGGTTTTCCCTCGCATGCATATAGGTTGGCCAACAGTCCAAAGTCACAACCTGGATACCGATCGCTGTACTTCTCCTGAAGGCATTTGCCATCAGCTGGGTTGATAGATGAGAAGTAGCTGCTGTTCACTGCAGACCTTCCCTCTGCTTCAGTCAGCACGAGAGGCATCATCTTGGGGTGGAGATAAGAAGGACACCACGTTCAAATCATCGGATGATGGTGAACCTGGGCTGAGAACAAACTGATAAAGCATGGAACTGTTCATCTATTCATCTAACCTCTGCGTTCCACCCAACAACCCTGGATGAAACAGCCCCCGCACCCAGGATGAAGGCTCCTGGAAGTTCCAGTTCCTTAGACACCGTGTTCATGTTGTACTCCTGGGAGGAATGATTGTAACCTTTAAATACATGTCAAAAACGAAAAATCACTAATGAACAATGATTAGAATAGGCTACATTTTAGATGAAAGTTTACCTTTTCTACTTTTACCATTGGTACTAAATAAGGCACCCCGCCCACATCCGTTATGCGAGGTTTTCCACACAGACCTGCAGAGTAGACAGAACATTATAGAAAGCGTTAACACATCTGGAGATGTTCGTACATTTAAGTAAGTAACGTTAAACACTAAACATCTAAAAAGTGTTACCTTTCACCGGGAATCTAAAGGGGTCATCGCTGAGATCTGGACACTCAACAACGGAGACATTCGCGTCAGCAAAATTCTTCCTAAGTCCATTCTGCAATACTGCATGGAGCACAATAAAAATATATATATAAAAATAAGCTCAAATCATTCACGTCAGCTATTAATCTACTGCACTTCGTGGTAATGTTGCAGGCAAGCATAAATACAGACATTTACTTATCAAATGCATGCTTACCGTCACATAATTCTTCAAGAGCAGGGAAATGTAACTGGAACTTCTCAGTTTTACTGTCATCTGCCATGATCTGTCCTGGTTATGAAGCTGCAGACTGCAGATCACCTGATCCCACAACTCAGGGAGCTGTGTCCGAAATCACTCCCTACTCCCTACTCCCTACTCCCTACTCCCTACTCCTTACTCCTTACTCCTTACTCCCTACTCCCTACTCCCTACATAAATGTAGTGAACTATATAGTGAGCTCAACAGAAAAAAATGTTCGGACGCTTCTCTTCGCGCCGGAAATCACGTAGAGTATTTTGATTACTGTTCTGTACGTTTTATTTTCGTGTTTTGTTTTCTATTAATGCATATTTTCATATTTTATTCTCTTGGAACGTCTGACAATGCATGATGGGATATCATGATTCGGTTAGTGACCGTCGCATGTTTTACTATTTTTCGCGGTGAATTGTGGGATACATGCAGTGCACAATATAGTGTACACTAAATATTCGGACACCACTACAAAATGGCGTGGTCACTAAATAATAATAATAACAACAATAATAATAATAATAATAATAATAATAATAATAATAATACATTTTATTTATATAGCGCTTTTCAAGGTACTCAAAGCTGCTTTACAGACAATAAAATCATCACCAACGTTTCACATTAAAAAACATAGTAAACATTGACATGGTACATTCATCACATATTAAAAGCAGTTCTAAAAAGGTGTGTTTTGATTTTTGATTTGAACATGGAGGGATCGAAATAGTGCACTATATAGTGGTTAGGGAGGGATTTCGGACTCAGCCAGGGACAAACTTTGGTCGTCCAACCAATTTCCTTCCTTTTGAAAACTTCCGGTGTCGTAGGTTGCCCCCCTACCCTAATGGAAACCGCGCGTGCCTTGTTTTGCAGAATGCACCATACAAATACTGGAGGATGAATCTGACCCGCATGTTTGTTTAGTCAAGATTTAAATATTATATAATATATTAATTCATAAACAAGCATGGCGACAAGAGGAAACGTCCGAAGTTTTAGCCTGTCCGCTGAAGAGGCGGATTCAGTCCTCATACTTGAGGCGGCTCCTCCCGATGTTGTGAAGTCTATGTCACGATATTTCGGTGATGGCATGACCTCAGATGAACAGACACACGGGGGAAACTTGTATCATGACAGTGATTCAGGCGACACGTAAGCTTACTCTCATCATGTAGTTGTTTATCGGTGGACTGAGTCAGTGCTCAGTTTAAAGCGGTGGTTCCCAACCCTGGTCCTGAGGGAGCCCCCCCCCCCCCCCCCTGTCCTGCATGTTTGAGATGTTTCTCTGCTCCAGAACACCTGATTCAAATGAATAGGGTCGTTACCGAGCTATGAATAATCCTGGTAACGAACATGCATTAGAGTCAGGTGTGTTGATTCTTGTAAAACGTGCAGGACAGGGAGGGAGGGAGGGGGGGGGTTTCCCCTGAGGACCAGGGTTGGGAAACGCTGGCTTAAAGGATGGAAAACATTTCTTTGTTCATGCTTCTGATACCTTGTCCTGTGTTTTTTTTCTTCTTCGCAGGAGCGATTCTGAAGACAGGTTCTTCATAACCCAGCACACATTACCAGAGGCAGTGAGGTCAGTGAGAAGACACCTGCCAGAGGACAGGTCTGCACCCGGAGTTTCCACCGAGCAGTTTGAGGATAAGGACAGCTCCGGTCCGCACATCGAGTCCACCTCGACTGATGTGAAGTATGGCAGAAGGTATAAATGGAAGGACTCCCCCCTCAAGAAGTTCTCCTTTCCCTTCCTGGAACAAGTGAGACGCCCGGGCCGTGGCAGAGCCACATCTGTAAAAGCTAAAAACAATGCAGTGATTGTGGTAAGGTGTCTTTCCGTGGTGGAAATTATTTTTGTTCCTTAATTAGAATTTGTTCTGAATTATATATTTTTTTCCCCTTCGTTATGCACATGGTTTGTTTCCCATTGATCCACTGACATTATGTTTTTATTACAGGCTTCAGCAGTTGGAGGTTTGCTGAAATATGCCAACGCATCAAAGATGACTTTATCAGATGTGGCATATTTGGTTGATGGATGCCGGTCATCCCTGCCTGAGTAAGGACACTATAGTACAGCTCTGTTCTTTAAGGTTTAAGGCTTTATCAAACAATATTTCAATCAAAGGCTGATCCATTTGATATTCTCTCGATGTTTTACCTCAATCAAAAGCTGTAATGACATTTTGGAACTCTCCACAGACTGGAGGAGGAGGATGGTGAGGAGGTGGACGACGACGATGAAGATGATGATGACATCAGAGTGGTGGTGCGTCTGGCGCAAATCTACAATTGACTTTTTCCTCAGAATGCATGTTTGTTCTCATTTGAATTTTTGGTGATAAATGACCCCACATGAAACCTGTTTGTCTCTTGACAGAAAACAAAAGTGTTCTCTTCAAGGATTCAGCACCAGGACAGACAAGCCTGGTACACCCCATGTAGGAGTAAGGACAACAGAGCAGCCAGCACTCGGAAAACAAAACAGAAGCAGATGAATAGGCTCAACTGTAGCACTGGAGGATCTCCTACTGGAGGGTCTCCCATTGGAGGATCTCCTACTAGAGGGTCTCCCATTGGAGGATCTCCTACTAGAGGGTCTCCCATTGGAGGATCTCCTACTAGAGGGTCTCCCATTGGAGGATCTCCTACTAGAGGGTCTCCCATTGGAGGATCTCCTACTAGAGGGTCTCCCATTGGAGGATCTCCTACTAGAGGGTCTCCCATTGGATGGTCTCCCATTGAAGTGTCTCCCACTGGAGGATCTCCCACCGGAGGGTCTCCCACCAGACGGTCTCATACTGGAGGATCTCCTATTGGAGGATCTCCTACTAGAGGGTCTCCCATTGGAGGATCTCCTACTAGAGGGTCTCCCATTGGAGGATCTCCTACTAGAGGGTCTCCCATTGGATGGTCTCCCATTGAAGTGTCTCCCACTGGAGGATCTCCCACCGGAGGGTCTCCCACCGGAGGATCTCGTACTGGAGGATCTCCTATTGGAGGGTCTCCTACTGGAGCGTCTCCCACCGGAGGATCTTCCACTGGAGGGTCTCCCACCAAAGGATTTTTTACTGGAGGATCTCCTATTGGAGGATCTCCTACTGGAGGATCTCCTATTGGAGGATCTCCCACTGGAGGATCTCCCACTAGAGGATTTCTTACTGGAGGATCTCCTACTGGAGGATCTCCTATTGGAGGATCTCCTATTGGAGGGTCTCCTACTGGAGGATCTCCCACTGGAAGATCTCCTAATAGAGGGTCTTATATTGGAGGATCTCCCACTGGAGGATCTCCCACTGTAGGATCTCCCACCCAAGGATCTCCCATCCGAGGACCTCCCATTGGAAGCCATATTCACCCAGAGGAGAAGGAGGAGCAGAAGGAGAAAGAGAAGGATCAGGAAAAGGAGAAGGAGCAGAAGGAGGTGGAGAAGGAGAAGGCTACAGAGAAACCTCTGCGGCGTAGCCGCAGGATCGCTAAAGGTTCCATTAAGACAACAGTGAGAATCCGTAAAGCCAGAAAAAAAACACCTCGCCTGGACACTCAGAGTGAAGACATTGAGGAGGATAACTTGGTGCTTCCCAAGGACCTGAAAAGCTTTTTCTTCCATTATCTCGCCCTGAAGTCTGTAAACAATAGCAGAGTGGAACACACAGAGATCCCGCAAGAATGCGGGCCAAAAGAGAGTCCTGCTAAGCCGATGGAAGCTTCCGGCTCTTCGAATGTCTTTACACACATGGAAGGGGAAGTCTCGAATCACGAGATGGTTCGAAAGAAAAGTGAGGAGGAAGGTGGTTGGAAGCGTCACATGGAAGCAACCGCTGTGGTCTCCCAGGGGGACATGGCTGAACAGACTGATGCCTTACCAGGTAATGGAACCATGGAGCGGAAGGAGAAAGTGGAGAGCAAGAGGGCCTCACCAGCTGATAATGATGATGAAGAAGTGGGGCAGGGAGAAGGAACGGGTCTGCCGTCTCCTTTGGTGGAAGACATGGAGCCAAGGGGAAAAAAAAGGACAACAAAAGACAAGGCTGACCGTACGAAATTAGAGGGAATACCAGGGAAAGACACCGCGATGGTTGAGGAGCGTCTAACTGAACCGTCAGAAGACACGGTTGCAACAAGCCCAGGTGAAGTGTCATTGAAGAAAAAGAAACCAGTTCAAGGGAGGGACTCTGCTGCGGGAGAGGAGCCTGTTCCTCAGGTGAAGGGGTGCAGAGTTCAGGTATCCATGCAGGAATTAGACGCAGCAGAGAAACTTCTGAAGCTAGAGTCTGCTGAACAAGCTCCTGACACCCTGCTGAGGTCAGCATCTGAATATGGGGACGCAGGGTCACACAAGAGGAAGAAAAAGATGAATGATAATACGGCCGGTGAGGTGGAGCCCCCCGCAGCCACAGAAGAGAGGAATGTAGAGAACCGTGACCACGATGAAGCGTGCAAGTTCCCGCCAAAAGAGAGTCATGGACCAAAAGACAGTCATGCTAAGCCAACGGAAGCTTCCGGCTCTTCAAATGTCAGTACGCAGATGGAAGGGAAGGTAGAGGCCGAACCAAATCGCGAGACAGTTCAAATGAAGGGTGAGAAGGAAGGTGGTTGGAAGCGTCACGTGGAAGCAACCGCTGTGGTCTCCCAGGGGGACATGACTGAACAGACTGAGGTCTTACCAGGTAATGGAACCATGGAGCGGAAGGAGAAAGTGGAGAGCAAGAGGGCCTCACCAGCTGATAATGATGATGAAGAAGTGGGGCAGGGAGAAGGAACGGGTCTGCCGTCTCCTTCGGTGGAAGACATGGAGCCAAGGGGAAAGAAAAAGACAACAAAAGACAAGGCTGACCGTACGAAATTAGAGGGAATACCAGGGAAAGACACCGCGATGGTTGAGGAGCGTCTAACTGAACCGTCAGAAGACACGGTTGCAACAAGCCCAGATGAAGTTTCATTGAAGAAAAAGAAACCAGTTCAAGGGAGGGACTCTGCTGCGGGAGAGGAGCCTGTTCCTCAGGTGAAGGGGTGCAGAGTTCAGGTATCCATGCAGGAATTAGACGCAGCAGAGAAACTTCTGAAGCTAGAGTCTGCTGAACAAGCTCCTGACACCCTGCTGAGGTCAGCATCTGAATATGGGGACGCAGGGTCACACAAGAGGAAGAAAAAGATGAATGATAATACGGCCGGTGAGGCGGAGCCCCCCGCAGCCACAGAAGAGAGGAATGTAGAGAACCGTGACCACGATGAAGCGTGCAAGTTCCCGTCGAAAGAGAGTAATGCTAAGCCAACGGAAGCTTCCGGCTCTTCAAATGTCAGTACGCAGATGGAAGGGAAGGTAGAGGCCGAACCAAATCGCGAGACAGTTCAAATGAAGGGTGAGGAGGAAGGTGGTTGGAAGCGTCACGTGGAAGCAACCGCTGTGGTCTCCCAGGGGGACATGACTGAACAGACTGATGCCTTACCAGGTGATGGAACTATGGAGCCCAGAGAGAAGCTGAAGGAGAAAGGGGAGAGGAAGAGAGATTCACCAGCTGAAAATGATGATGAAGAAGTGGGCCAGGGAGAAGGAACGGGTCTGCTGTTTCCTTCGGTGGAAGACATGGAGCCAAGGAGAAAGAAAAAGACAACAAAAGAAAAGGCGAAATTAGAGGGAATACCAGGGAAAGACACCGCGATGGTTGAGGAGCGTCTAACTGAACCGTCAGAAGACACGGTTGCAACAAGCCCAGATGAAGTTTCATCGAAGAAAAAGAAACCAGTTCAAGGGAAGGACTCTGCTGCGGGAGAGGAGCCTGTTCCTCAGGTGAAGGGGTGCAGAGTTCAGGTATCCATGCAGGAATTAGACGCAGCAGAGAAACTTCTGAAGCGGGAGGCTGCTGAACAAGCTCCTGACACCCTGAGCTCGGAATATGAATTCGGGGACGCTGGGTCACACAAGAGGAAGAAAAAGAGGAAGAAAAAGATGAATGACAATACGGCCGGTGAGGTGGAGCCTCCCGCAGCCACAGAGGAGAGGAAAAGGAAAAGGGATGACGATGATGACCTCAGACCTGAATCTGAGCCTACCTTGGTATCGGCGGAAGACCCCGAACAGGCAAACATACACCTCCCTAAGGAGAGGAAGAGAAAGAAGGATGAAGTAGGAGAGGAAAAGGAGGTGGGAGATGCAATCGCATCCCCGGGGACAACTCACAGCTGTGTGGAGGAGTTGCTTGGAGAAGGGAAGAGAAGGAGGAGGCGGAGGAGGAGAAAGGATTCAGGTCCCACGGATGGAGGGGACACGGTGTCTGAAGGGTCATGTGACATATCACCAGTGATACATCCTGCGTTACCGCAGAATGATGAAACAATCTTACCTGCCAGTAAGACTGATAAGAAAAAGAAGTCTAAAAACAAAAAGAGACTGCATAACCCTAACCAGGATTTATTTGTGACAGAGCACAAATTACTAACGTAACATTTTTGTTTGTCTAAATGCTGATAAGATTGTTTTGCAATAGTTGCCTCAATAAACAAATATATTTTTTACATTGACTGAAGTATGCGTCCCCCTAGTTTAGATCAGGGGTGGGCAATCCTGGTCCTCGAGGGCCGCTGTCCTGAAGGTTATAGATGTTTCCCTGCTCCAGCACACCTGATTGAAATGAAGCAAGGACCAGGATTGCCCACCCCTGGTTTAGATCATGCACTGCCATCTAGTGGACAATTTATGTTCATGTTCAAACATACCGTTTTAAAGCCGGCCATGAAGTTAAATGTATTTGACCTCCCCGGTTTCATGGTAACTATCGTCTCAGGATAAGGGAAACAGATTATTAACGAAGGAAGAACATGAAGTAAATGGAGAGGTTTTTTTTTTTTTTTTTTTTTAACTGTCAGATCTAAGTAGTGGGAGGATCTTCGCTCAGAAGTCATACAGTTCAACTCCACTATTACATAAGCAGCCTATCCAGCGAACAGCCTTAAAGAAACGTGACCACTCGATTTGTGTTGTATATTCCGGGCAACTTTACTCGTCACCAAGTCATCGAGCTCCTGAAATCCGTTTTTAATTTACTATTTTTCGGGTCACAATCAACATGACGGCGCGTAACGCGCTCCGGGTACGCGCGGCCAGGCGCGTGGCGGTGTTTGGGGGCACGCATGGGAATGAAATGTCAGGGGTCACCCTGGTCAATCTGTGGAAAGATGACGGAGCTGAGATCCAGAGGAAGGGGGTCGAGACCAAACCCTTCATCACCAACCCCAGAGCCGTGGAGAAATGCACCAGATATGTGGACACGGATCTCAACAGAGCCTTTACACCGGAAAATCTCAGGTATGGAGATAGTTTCATGTTATATATAAAATATATTCATAATCCTGGGTTACAGAGGCAGATCCTGCATTGGCATTAATAATCTACACGTTGGACGATAAAAAAGCATGGTCGTTATTGGATTGGTGGACGATCCACTTTTTTATCATCAAATATAATTGGTCTAGGTAACCAAGGCATCGTGCTTCGGTTTTCAGCCCTCCGTTCAGAGGTTTTGGGGGTTGAGGTACTTTGCGTGAATACATGGGTTGGTAGACAACAGAGCTGTGAATTGCAGCGCTCAAGTCGAGTTTTAAATCCCTGTCAGCTGATCGCTCAGCCCTCGCCCCCTTCCCCCTTCTCTGTGTGGTCAAATGTCAGGGGAACGTGACTGAGGTCGAGAACTCCATCCAGCTGATCGCTCGCCCCTCTCCCCTCTCCCCCCTCGCACCCTTCCCCCTTCTCACTGTGGTCAAATGTCAGGGGAACGTGACTGAGGTCGAGAACTCCATCCAGCTGATCGCTTGCCCCTCTCCCCTCTTCCCCCTCGCACCCTTCCCCCTTCTCTCTGTGGTCAAATGTCAGCGGAACGTGACCAAGGTCGAGAACTCCATCCAGCCTCCTTAGTTTATGTAATATCTACTCTTTATGATGTGTCTGACCATGCCTGTGGGCTATTTTGGTGGATGTCAAGCGACAATCAAATAGATTTAACGTTGAACTTGCTCGTTCAAAAGACTAAAATATGTCCATGTTATTTTCCATGTTGGGTATGATAGACTGGCCAGCTTTTATTGTTATGTTCTGTACTTTAAAATGGTGTGAGTGTTTTTATTTGGAGCCACCATCAGCCTATTGTACCGCATAAGCCTGACTATTCAGATAACAGTAGATTTGCGCTGAAAGAATTTCTATGTGGGTAGGTGTGGGGGGCGGGGGAGAGAGAGGAAAATAGGGGGCATGCAAGTTCTTTTATGTGTAGCTGCTTGGAGAACAATCCGGATTCGCATCAGAGCGTGTGGTGCTTTTCAACCCGCCTAAAAGAAGCACTAGGAGTGAACACTGAGCAGTGTCAGTGGGGAGATTCCGGTGAGTTCTGTGTGGTTAAACGCTTAGTCTGAAGTCACACAAGTTCTCAGATCAGCGTCTAAGTATACGTTGACCTTCAGGGACAAGTTGTTTTGTGTCCGAACCTGAAAAGCGAACCTGGGGTCTTCCAGGTTCCCCCGACAGGTTACATCGATGAGGATCAAACTTATTTGCTTCTTAACACATAGGGAAAAGTTCTTCTGCTCGTTATCTTGGAAGGTTAAATTCACAGAACCCTGTATGTGTTTCAATGAGTGTTCAATGATTAACCTGTAATCATCTTATAGCAACGTGAAGTTTGTTTTCTGCTGAAGTCTGATTCAGAAGTCTATCTTGTGCCTCCACAGCGCCCCTGGTGGAGAGGATCTGCCCTACGAGGTTCAGAGGGCCCAGGAGATCAACAGGATCTTCGGACCGAAGGGAAGTCCAGATGCCTTCGACGTGATCTTCGACCTCCACAACACCACGTCCAACATGGGCTGCACGCTGATTCTGGAGAGTTCCGACGACCACTTCAACCTCCAGATGATGAACTACATAAAGGTGTGGCCATCTTTCTCTGTCCTGTCTCTTGTCGGCAGCTGGCCACCATCGTTGCGCAACGACCCGATCGAGAAACGAGAATAACCGGTGCAGAAGTTGAGAGCCAGGGAAAACAGCTGGGAGGGAGGTGGCCTCTCGACACAAGGGTCACACCCCAGCAGGAAGTCCAGCTGAGACACTAGACAAGGAGGCTCTTGCATATTATTCGAACCAAGTGTTCCCCTTCCAAAAGGAAATGGGGGGGGGGGGGGGGGGGGGGTGCGCTAGATTGTTTGTCCACTCTTTGAAGGACCTCTTTTTTGTTTGGTTGTTTTGTAGAAAGCCGTAGCTCCGCACGGTTGCCCCGTTCTGTTGACCGAGCACCCTCTACTTAAGTATGCGACGTCACGCTCTGTGGCCAAGCACCCCGTTGGTGAGTCCAAAGTCCAGCTCAAGAGGACAACGTCCGGCAAAAGGCACGGCGACGTTCTCAAACGCCGCTTCGGCCGAACGTTCAAGCACGTTTCATCGATTATTTGCGATGCGTTCCAGTTATTTACAGTTGCTTCTCTCATTTCAGGGCTTGAGGTTGGGCCACAGCCTCAAGGGGTATTAAGGAGCAACATCTTTGAAGCCATGCGACTCGTACTGAAGCACGCGCTGGACTTCATCGAGCTTTTCAATTCAGGTAAAAGATGGACGGCTTACCAGATTACATGTTGCCTTTGGTTTTGCAGTGCAGCAGCACGCCCAGTCAAAAGCTAGCCAATGATTGAACCGCATTAATGCGTTGTACATTGCTAGCACAGAAAGATACGCAGAAAAAAACACTGTCCCCCGCAACGGATTTGTTCTGATTTTAAAAATAAATTGTGAGCAGGAACATGCAACCTTTTGTGGATAACCCTAAGGCACGTCATCAGCGATGTATATATTTATATAAAGTATTCACTGCCATGCGCTTGCCCTGCATTCTGGCAGCGTCATAGTAATGCGTGACATTTTGAAACATTGCCTGCGGATAGTGAGTCATCACCCATAACGTGCGCTCCTTATACGGTGGTCTGTCTGACACAAATATCTGTCTAAATATTTCATTCCTTTCTAAAATAATCCTCCGGTCTGGTTTGTAATGTCTTGTGTTTGTCCATTTCCAAGGTTCCGTTTGCACTTAGTGCGATGCTGTTTTCCCCCTCATTTTTGTAGAAAATAGACAAAAAAGTGCTAGTGGCAGAGTGTGAATTGCGATCGGCCGGTTCCTTGACCGTCCGGCTCCTGAATGGCATACTTGTTGCAAGCTGGTTAGTTTCCATGTCATTAGGAGCTGAGTTTCGTAAGCTTGTGTTCCGGAGCCACTGTGATGCGGATGAATGCCTGGCCTCGCTGATTAATTGTTTTGGGGGGCAGGGGGCTGGAGGCTGGAGGACTGGGAGGCTGGGGGGGGGGGGGGTGTTCAAAGCAACACACTCTGTTTTCTGTGATGGCTATTATGAAGCTTCGCTGAACAGATGATTAGATTAGATAAACCTTTATTTGTCCTCCAGGGGTGGAAATTGCAGTTCACAACAGAAACAAAGAATAAGTAAGTTGGGGGTCAGATGGCTCAGCGGGTTAAGGCATTGGCCTCATGATCGGAAGGTTGTGAGATCGAGCCCCAGCTGTGGCTATATGACGTTGTGTCCTTGGGCAAGGCACTTCACCCTACTTGCCTCAGGGAAAAATGTCCCTGTACTTACTGTAAGTCGCTTTGGATAAAAGCATCTGCTAAATGAATAAATGTAAAGGTAAGTTAAGTACCGTATTTTTCGGACTATAGGGCGCACTTAAAAGCCTTTATTCTTCTCAAAAAACGACACTGCGCCTTATATATGGATTAATTATTTTGTTTACTGACCTCTAAGCGATTTTTGTGTGGTACAAGGCGCTCACGGTGCTAAATCAAAATGTTTTTGTACGACTTTGGTAAACTACAAAGCCGCACCGCTTGCAGCATTACGGCTACCGTAGCCAGGAGCGTCACAAAGTAATACATACTGTGCTTCACCATAATATTATTCGACTGATTTATCTGACTGTTTTTTTCCCGCTTAATGCGCCTTGTAGTCCGGTGCGCTTTATATATGAAAAAAGATCGAAAATAGACCATTCATTGACACTGCGCCTTATAATCCAGTGCGCCCTATAGTGCAAAAAATACGGTAGACATATAGACATAGAGTTATTGCACACTGTCTGCTGTGAAGGATCACTGGTGTTCCTGCTGTGTTGTGTGTTGGTCAGGTGTGGAGTTCCCCCCCTGCACCGTGGACGTCTTCAGGGTCTCCGACAGGATGGATTATCCCAGAGACACCAATGGAAACATCATAGCCATGGTGCATCCAGACTTACAGGTGACTTGGTTTCACACACACACACACACACTCACACACACACACACACACACACACACACACACACACACTAACACACACACACACACAAACACATACACTTACTCATACACACACACATCTTCATTCAAGGACATTCACATGTTCATTCATGTAAATGTATATGTATATGTATATGTAATGTATATGTATATATGTATATGTATATGTACATGTATATGAGTTTATTATAAGTTTGTTATTATTACTGTCCTTGTGACTGTGACCTTTGAGCTTTTCTTCCAACCATTTGGATGAATGAACTCCCAAAGTCTGAGGGTGGTCAGAGTGTTTTTTAACTCGGAATCCTACTGCTTTGCCAGACTAGCAGGATTTAGAGCTTCCTTCACCATTTTCCTCCACCAGCTTCCTCCACCAGCGCCCTCCTCTGTGTTCCTCGTCTGCCATGTTTGTTTTTTTTCCTTCCTTTCTTCAGGACTGCGACTGGGAACCGCTGAACCCTGGTGACCCTGTGTTCCAAACGTTCGACGGGAGAACCATCCGATACGAAGGTGCTGGCACCGTCTATCCCACTTTCATTAACGAGGCTGCTTATTATGAGAAGCAGCAGGCGTTTGTGACCACCAGGAGAGAGACCATAGCCGTTAGCGGGATCAGAAAAACATAGGCTAGAGTTACAGCCCAGAGGCACTTGTTTGTGTACTATCACATTGCAATAATCAAACTTTGATGATGAAAGCACAATGTCTTACAGAGTATTTGTTTGGAATTTCTACAGTTTGTTTAATTGAAATACTGTATAGGATGATCACTAACTATGCAAAACCCTGTAGCACAAATGAAAGATTTAATACTGTGAATTTTTTTAACCAAATAAGGGCTTAGTGGTAATAAAGAAGTTTGTTTTTTGTTTTTACAATATATTACCTTTCTACGATGCCACCCATTTTCTATGCGATTGAAGTATGGAAGTATTGCGGAGAGACTATTCATATGTACTGTATTAGTGGTACATTAGTGGCATCTTAGACTGATCTTAAATGTGACAGACACAATGGTACTGCAATATCTACAAGTCTGTATTGATCCTCTATGGGAAGTGTTGCCCGAAATAGCATGAAACTCTATGACAATAAATACATGTTTTAGAAGCCAGTTGGAAATCTACCTGCAAACTCATGAATCTTACATTTTCTATACCTTGTTTTGAGTCAGTTGATGTTCCATAGTGTGTGGCCTTTCATTACAATAACTGAACCTCATGATTTACCTTTAATCCCTGTGGTGGATTTCTTCAGTATGCTGCTGTCCTAAGATTGCCTTAATAAAGCCTATACTGTTAGTAAATTCAGTTGCAAAATTGCATGACCTTTTAAGATTTCTTCTTTTTTTATAATATTGAATTAGCAGAAAATTAAACAGAAAGGTAAAGTTGAAAAATAACAATCAAGCTAATTTGTTTTCCTGTGGATAAGTACTTGTGAAGGAATTATGAAAAGTATATATTTATGTGTTTGATGTCACATTGTGAAAATGTGTCTTATGATGTTGTTGCGGTTATTTGGATGTTTTGTCAGTTTTAATGCGTGGTATTTCGAATAGAAGGGTTTTGGCTTGATGTTTAAACTGTCCTATCCTAATTCTTACACATTTTCTACGTTTTTTTTTTAGCAAGATCACCAGTCCTATGAATAGTTTCTCCTAAGTATAACATTGTATATTTTGTTATACCTAATTTGGAAAAGATACAATCAATAATAAATAGTATCCTTACAATTATACAATCAGTATTATGGTCCATGTTGTTTTTAATACTGTGTAGCCCCTAATAATCCGATATGTCATGCTCTGTCTAATTCAGGGTTTTTTAACCCTTCTGCAGTGGTTCCCTGCTGCTTTGGATTTCAAACGGAACACTTCAGTATCGGAGGTTTTAGATTAGATTAGATCTTTATTTGTCATTGTCACAGATACAATGAAATTGAATAATAATTCAGTATTGGAGGTGGATGTGATACTGTAACAATAACATCATTTGTTTACGTGTTTTAACATGTTGTCAACCAAACAACACGTCCCATCCTGCAAAGTCTATTGATGTCTTTCTCCAACGCCGGTTGAGATATTGCGTTCGATGGGGAGTAAACCATTTATAAATCCCCCCCAAATAAATTTAATTCTGACTGCTCATGCTAATTCATGCTGATTTACATGTGGGCAACACTATACTTAATATGTGGCATGAAATTATAAAACAACATAAAATAACGACAAAAGACATTTCCAGAACAAACATGCAGCTTTTGCTGAAAAGTACAAGGGCGGCTGGACACAAAAGTGCGGAAAGCTGCTCAGAGCAAATACTTTTACAAAGTTTACTAACTACCGCTAGTTTTGTGGCAGTTTGTTGCCCTTTATAGTAACAGGCTTAAACAACAACATATAACCCATTTTCCTTTTGTAGTTATCTAATTAAATAAATGCAACAAACTATAGTTCTTTGTATTACAGATGTAAAATGTTATCTTTAATCTAAAATGGCTCGTCTGATAGAGAAGGTTGCTGACCCCTGGTCTAATTGAACCATTAATGTGGTTATGTTTTATATGACCAGAAGAGGGCAGCAAATTATTGTAGATTTCAAATTCTTAGAAATGTAATTCGAATTGTTCATACTGTTCATTTCATAATGTTTTCTAATTTCTAGAGTCATACATAAAACGTGGTAACACTGCACAGTTTCAGCACTTGTCCCTAGACTTTCTGTCCCTAGACTTATTGCAATTCCCCTCCCCTGGAGGACAAATAAAGGTTTATCAAGACTCACTGTGTAGTGCTTTGATTCATGACGTCATGTTGTTATCATAATCCTGTTATCATAATCCTACTGGTTTCTTTTGGTAGACTAGGTTAGAGGGAGTGTCATTAACATCAACACAGATAACAGTTTGCCCTGAAACAGCACATACTGGTGTTTCCACATACCAGGCAATTATCAAGAACTGAAGAGCAGAAAGTTCACACTTCCTGTAATGTTCCTTCATCCTCTCCCAGCACTTCAGTCTGGAGTCTCCACAAACACGCACACACACACAAACACACACACACATGCGCACAAACACACACACACACACACACACACACACACTCTCTCTCTCTCTCTCTCTCTCACACACACACACTCTCTCTCTCTCTCTCTCTCTCTCTCTCTCTCACACACACACACACACACACACACACACACACACACACACACACACACACACACACACACACACACACACACACACCCTCTATTCCCCTCTCTATTCAGTCAGTGTGGTCATCTTACCAGGCTCTTAGCTCAGTATTGACGGGTAATCAATGATTCCCAGGGGTGAAAGAAAGCTTTTATGAGAATGATCCTTTATTCTGGCCCCAGATCCAGCTGCCACCTTCTGGTCACTGATGATGAGCAGCACTGCTTTGGTTTACTGGAACATTCAGCTGTGTGAACAGTTCTTATAACCCTCCCCTATTGGAAAATAAGAGTTGTTTTATCGCAAGATGCAATGAAATGATTCTATAATGGAAGTATGTGGTTTTTGAGGCCGTCTTTATTTGATAATGGGTTTTACAGCGTATTATTTTTTGTCTGAATGGCTATTCTAGTCCAGAACAAGTCAAGAACGTTTTAACACATACATTTAAAAGATAAGCTTTAGCCCCACTGCTTAAACATTGGCAGGCATTTGTTTTAAAGTTTAAACTCATTATAATCTACAACAATACCGGAAGTACGAAAGTTTTGTCTGTTTTGTCTCTTGACGCACGCCTACACAAAATATATGGAGGAGTTCAGGGCTGTTTACGGCTGGAAAGTTATCCAAACCCTTCAACGTTCATAGTCTGCTTCTAAAGCACATTGTAGTTTGAGAAGGTGAACGAATATTACTTTATTGGAAGGGCCATAACTTGCAAACCTGGTCCAAATTCCGCGCCGGTCGGCGGCTCCCAGGCCACCTAACGTGCGGACCCTGTAGCTCAACCCCATTGCCTAAGAGAGTGAATGAACAAGTGTCATTACTGCACACTAGTGGAGAGATCATGGATGTTTTGTAGCTGAAGATTGTTTATTGTTTTACAGATTGTTTATAGTTTATGCAAACACTTCAAAAGTTGACTAACGCGACGTGGACGAGGGGTGGAGAGGTTTGATCTCACTTAAGGAACTCTGTCTTTCCCAGAGAGACATGTGGGACCAGGAGGAGTTCGAGCAGCATTGGAGGAAGGAATTCCCCCAGGGTGAAGCACCTCGGATGGGGTTGAAGACGGCGGATGACGTGGAGGCAGAGCTTGAGAAATGCAAAGCCCATCTGAAAGAGCTCCAGCGGGCTCTGTCCGAGGAGAAATTCAAGGTGATCTACCTCCAGACCACCCTGGCGAGACAGAGGAAGAGTTACGACGAGAGGAAGTGGAGGCAGGGAAACGAGGAGAACCTGGACCTGGACCCGGCGAGGACAGAGATCTTGTCCCTGCGGACCATCGAGCAGGTGGAGGGGGCTGGTGTGGGAGCGATCGAGGGCACGAAACTGCAGGATCCGGGCAGCAGAGGGACCCAGGAGGACCAGGACACTGTGATCAGCCCGGCGGGGCGAGAGGGGAGCAGGATCAGCATCCGCACAGGTAAACCGATCCCCCTGCCCCCGAGGAAGCCCAGCTTCCAGAAAGGGGATTCAGCCCCCCTGCCCCCGAGGAAGCCCAGCTTCCAGAAAGGGGATCCAGCCCCCCTGCTCCCGCACAGCTTCCAGAAAGGGGATCCAGCGCCCCTGCCCCCGAGGAAGCCCAGCTTCCAGAAAGGGAATCCAGCCCCCCTGCCGCCGGCCACCCCGCCGCTCGAAAACTGCGTCGGGGATGCGAGCGATCGCGAGTACGAGGATGTGGAGCTAAATGAGAACTTCGTCCAGAGGAACCTCCTGACCCCCAAAACGACCTCCAGAGAGAGCCGGAGAGCGAGCTCCCTCCGGGACGCCCTGCGCCCCTGTCGCACGAGCAGGGACCTGGACTCCGGTGACGAGAAAGATAGACTGTCCCCCTCGCGCGTGCAGAAGATCGGCCAGGAGGCGTCTCGCGGATCGGGGTGCAGCACGCCGGAGAGGAGAAGCGATGGAGACCTGAGTTCGGATCACGAAGATTCCTCCTCCGGTAAGTTCCATGCTGATCTGACGTCAATCACCTATTGGATGGGTTGCAATAGTTTCCTTGATCTTAGATTGGGCTCTGAACAATGCTGTAGTGATCACACTTAGGATGTCTATAGGACATAGGCCATTGTAGCCACTCATGATGGGCAGTAAAGCATTGGAATGAGAATTTCAGATTCACCCAGACTGCTGTCTGGTTGAAGACAGTTATAGGCTGGTCTGATGGGCAGGATGTGCTTGGGTTATCCCTGGAGTCGTGTGGCACAGTCGGTTAGGGAGCTGGGCTAGGAATAAGAAGGTACCCGGCTCGCACCCTGGCTGTGCCAACATGATGTTGCATCCTTTGGTCTAGGCATTTCACCCTACTTGCCTCGGGGGAGAATGTCCCTGTACTTGCTGTAGGTCGCTCTGGATAAGAGCATCTGATGAATGACTAAACGTAAATGATTGTCCCGTTACCCAGGGCGACACAAAAGACTTTGAGGGAACCTTTGACTCACTGATTTGACTCACCCTCAGAGGGGTCCAGGCCATTATGCTCTGAGGGCCAAAAAAACGTCCCTCAAACAAAGAGCGCAAGGGGAAACTATGGGTATACGAACCGTTGCAAGAGCCTTGCTTAGTCATGATCTCACCTGAGCGATGCTGGTGAGGACAGAGGAAGGTGTGCTGATTCCCCCCCTCCACGCCTTCCTCCCCACCCTGGCCCTAGCGAGGGTGCACTGCATTGACACACCGGGCGTGCACGCTCCTCGAATTCCGGTGGTTACCGTTTGCAGGCTTTCATCCTCCGAGTTAGACTCCTCCTCTCTGGGTTGGCAGGAAGGTGGGCAGTAGGCGTTGGAGAAGGCCTTAGCTCAAACAGCAGTGTTGGGTGACTCAAGATGTTCATTCTTAATCTGGAGTAAGGGGTGGGGAGTATGGGGTGGGAATTGGGGTCTGAGTGGATGGAACATCTGAAAATCTGGTGGTGTTTGTGTGTGTGTGTGTGTGTGTGTGTTTGTGTGTGTGTGTGCATGCTTTTTAATTTGCAGAACTAGCGGTTGTCTTAAACACCTGATGCTATAGGAATCGCAGCCCTCCCACACATTCACTCATGACAGTACTCTTTGGTGTTTCTGGAATAGGTCAACCAACAGCTATGAATCTAATATGATGTATCTAATATAAATATAACAGCCATAAATCATTGCAAGCTTGAGGGTGTTCTACCTTTTTTGGATCGTAAGAGTCAGTTTGAGGTAAAACAAAATCCCAAATCGCTGTTGTGTAACTTGTGACTGCAGATGGATTTCCTGTGGTGGCAGATTGCATGTGACACAGAGGATGTGCTCAAGTCTGGTTTCCTCTCTCACCTCAGCGCTGCACCTAACGTCTCGCAGACTTTCTGTTTGGCCCTCTCTCGTGGTGATGTACATGCGTGGTGATGTACATGCGTGGTGATGTACAGTATACCGCAGATCATGAACTTGCACAGATGAACATAGGTTAGTATTACCTCTGACCTTCATTTGAAAGTCAAACTCTTTTGTGGACCTCATGAAATGGGGTCATGGCTGCAAAAGCAGCCAATGGAAAAAGATGCTTTCCAGCTCGATGGCCCACAGGCTAGTGGTCACCATGCCCAGGGACCTCTGCATCCTGCAGGCCTCACACCGTCCTCCATTTCCATTCAGTCATTTATCAGACGCTCGAATCCAGAGCGACTCCCAGCAAGTACAGGGACTTTCCCCCCCTGAGGCAAGTAGGGTGAAGTGCCTTGCCCAAGGAAACAATGTCACGTTTGGCACGGCCAAGGGGTTCGAACCGGGGACCTTCTGATCAGCAGCAGCCCGACACGCTCAGCGCTCAGCCACTCCACGCTCCCAGGCTGGAGGGAATGTGTGGGTAGCATGTCTCAACCTGCCCTGCGGAGCCTGTCTGCATGGAGAAACAGCACATGTCTGTTTTCAAGGCAGGGGGGGGGAGTGAATCAAGTGTTTTGTGCCAAACACTGACACCTCAGCATGACATCACTTGGTCGGGGAGGTTTTACTGTCGGGTTACCCCAGTTCAGGCTGAATCCACGAAGGTCGCGTTCCTGGACGTGAACGATGGCGTCGGGAGAGCGTCTGTCCGTTGCTAGGGCTGCTGGGTGTCGGTACCTGACAGACCGGGGTACTCTCTGGCCTGGCTGAGCGTTACCTTGGAGATCAGTGCGTCGCCGTGGCAGCAGCGAGTTGATTGAGGTGACAGACGGGATGTGCGGGGGTGGGCACATCCCCCCCCCCCCCCCACCCCGAGGTTCACTCGGTGTGTGTGTGTGTGTGTGTGTGTCAGAGGTATTCATCAGGTATGTGTGTGTGTGTGTGTTTTACACAGCTTGTGTGTGTCAGTATGAGAGTTATGTGCCAGAGATCCGGAGTGTGTGTGTGTGTGTGTGTACAGCAGAGTTGTGTGTAAGATTCTCCTCCACAGAGAATCCACGGTTGCCTAGAGATGATCGAGATGTCTCGCTGGAGGCTGCGAGCTCTGAAAGGCTCCCCCCCCCCCTCCCCCACCACCCTCTCTCAGGCATGTAGATCAGTGGTTCTTAACCCTGTTGAAGGTACTGGAACCACACCAGTGTCATTCACCGAACCCTTCTTAATCGGTCGCGTCATCGCGAATCATACGAGTCGGATGTGTGTCTTGACCTCCCCCGAACCCCTGAGACTGACTCACCGAACCCCTGGGGTTCGATGGAACCCAGGTTAACAAATAACAAAGAAAGGTTTATCTCATCTAATCTAGGAACCACTGATGTAGAGTGACCTTGACTGGGCAGTTTAGACACTGATCAGGTGATCTTCACGTACGATGGTAATTTTTTCTCCACTCAGCTGGTTGTACCTGTTTGTTGGTTTGCTGGGCGTCTTATCTTTAGGTCTGGGCTTCTCCTGTGTAGCTGTGTGCTCATGTGCAAGGTGACTGAGGTTGGGCGTGTGTTTGTGTGTTTTGACAGAGTAAAGCCAAGCGGTTTAACGGCCCTGCTCTGATTGAACCGTTATGCTAACAGTTTTACGCTACAATGGAGCATCTCTATCCTGTTATGAGTCAGAATCAGAATGGGGTTTATTCGCTATGCAAGATTAACAAACATAGAATTCACTGTGGCAGAAATGAGCAAACATAGAACATATATGTGGCATACTAATAAAAAAGTGAATACAATGTAAAATACACAAATGACAAATAATACAAATGATACACATCATACAAATGATACAAATAACATGGAAGTACAAATAACATAGGTACAAAGTGGTATGGGTATATATAGTACGGGGGGGAAGGGGGGGGGGGTATATACACAGTAGTGTAAACAGTGGCGCAAAAATCACAGTAGTAAGTTTTCCAGCAGTTTTGCTTGTTCCTGTGCGTGTGTGTGCGCGTGTGTGTGTGTGTGTCTGTCTGTGTGTGCGTGTGCATGCATCTGGGTTCAGACTTTTTCCCCCAAGGGAGACCTAACTCCTGCTACGTCATTAGTGTTAGTTGCTGGCACGACCATTTCATCAGCGTGTGTGTGGGTGTGAGGGGGTGGGGCGGGGGGGGGGGGGTGGGGGGGGGGTACTTTCTGGATAACAGAGGAACCACACCCCCCCCCCTCCCCCACACAGTGAACCCTGGATGACTCATAAACAGTCGAGGACAAACCGATAACCCCCCCCCCCCCCCCCCCCCCCCCCCCCCCCCCCGTTCAGCCCAAACGGCTCCTGTGGTCTGCCTGTTTCTCTGTGGTGACTTTCCGTCTGAGTTCCAGGCTGACTCAGCCCCTCTCTGCTGCGGCTGACTGTTTCTTCGGTAACGGCCCTCTCTGCTGCGGCTGACTGTTTCGACGAGGGATTGTTCCCTCTGCTAGGTGTGGCTGCCTGATGACGTGGAAAGAAACGTCATTTGAAGAGAAGAGTCACTTGGCTCAGCGGTTAAGGTGTTGGGCTAGTGATCGCAAGGTTGCGAGTTCGATTCCCGGCTGTGGCTACGTGACGTTGTGTCCTTGGGCAAGGCACTTCACCCTACTTGCCTCAGGGGGGAATGTCCCTGTACCTGCTGTAAGTCGCTCTGGATAAGAGCGTCTGCCTGAATGACTAAGGTAATGTTATGAAACGAGACAGAAAAGAGAGAGAAACAGACGCTCTCTTTCAGAGAACACCAACACGTTAGCATGGCTGAACGTTCATCTGCCACCCTAAAGCAGACAGACGCTGCCATGACACTGAGACTGGGAGTGAGCCATGGCTCGCCAAGCTCTTACTCACAGACACACACACACACACACACAAACACAAACACACACACATACAGACACACACACAAACATACACAGACACACACACACATAAACACACACAGACACACACACACAAACACAGACACACACACACACACACACACACACACAAACACACACACACGCAAACACACACAAACACACACACAACCACACACACAGACACACACAAAATGCACACACACACACACACAAACACACACACACACACATACAGACACACAAACATACACAGACACACACACACACATAAACACACACAGACACACACACACACACACACACACACACAGACACACACACACACACACACACACAAACACACACAGACACACAAACACACGCCCACACTCACACACTCACCTCCCAAGCATGCAGCTTTAATAACCAGGCCCCCCGGACCCCCCTTGTTCCTCGCTCACCTCCCACTAGTCTCAAATATCTGAGAACCCCCCGTGGCCGCCGATTGGCTGCCTGCCCCTCCGCTACCATGGAGACCGTGGTGGATGTGGCGGGCAGGGAGGCGGGGAGCTGACGTGCGTGTCGGATGACGCCCGCGGCCGCCACCCCCCCCCCCTCGCCCCCCCCCCCCCCCCCCCTTCCTCCCCCCTTCGCCTTGCCAGCGTGAGGTTGCGTCCTCGGGCAAGGCGCTTCACCCTACTTGCCTCGGGGGGGGGGGGGGGGGGGGGGATTGTCCCTGTACTTGCTGTAAGTCGCTCTGGATAAGAGCGTCTGCTGATTGGCTGAATGGAAATGTCCGGGCGCCGCGGGTTACGAAGGAACGCACCTGTTCTGGTTTCCTCCGTGCGCCGCAGGGCGCGCTGCCCGGGTCTCTTGCCACACTCTCTATGCCCTCCTCATCACTTTCACTTCTCCCAGAGGCAGGGGGAAGGGGAACCGGCAGAGAAGCAGCAGCTCCCTGCCTGGCTGCTGTTCCAGATCTCTCCGAAAGGCTCGCAAGGGTTCACCCTCCGCAAGCTGAACGAGCACCCCCATGTGGGCCCTGTGTCTGGGGCAGGAAGACCCTCCCCCCCCCCCCATGCTGGGAATCCCCCCGCTCACCGGTCTGATCTGGTTCCCGGTGAGGCCTGCTGCATGCTAGACCACCTAAACCACCCTTAACCACCTCTGCCCCAGGATGATGATGATTAGATTAGATATACTTTATTAATCCCACAACGGGGAAATTCATTTGCCACAGCAGCTGAACCAAAGTAGAAAAAGGCAAAACAAAAACAGATAATAGACAGAATAAAACAAAAATAACAATAACATACAATAAAAATATATACAGATATATACATATATAAATATATGATGGGGGGGGCATCGTTGCTATATAGAAACCACCTAATTACATGACGATCAGCTCATTAACGCTCTGATAAAACGTGTACGGACTTTTTGTCAGCTGCGCTGACATCTTCGCAACGCTAGATGGCAGTGGAGATGTGCGGAGCCGTTGACCGCGTATGAGAGGTTTCTGTGTAGAGGCATGGCTTTGTCGAGCAGCATATCGTCTCTACATACACGCTGCTAACGCAGCTGAACCCTCCATCCAGAAGGTCAGTGTTGGGTTCTTCCTGCTCTTCAGATTCCCAAACCTTGGTGCAAGATGAGGGCTTGCCCTGGATCCAGAAGGCAGTGTTGGGTTTGACAGCCGAGGCGTTTACAGGTCGGTCTCTGAGAGCTTGTAGCAGGAACCTGTTTACTGGGAGCCCCATTAAGGAAAATTGTGTGTGTGTGTGTGTGGGTGGGTGGGTGTGTGTGTGACTAATTTGACTCCCCAAAACCTCTTGCCTTCCGGTTCTTTCCGGAAACCGGAAGATGTTCCATGGGAGGGGGGGGTGGGGGGAACGAGAGTGAGGGAAAAGAACTGCGGGTAGGCAACAAGCGCAGACCCACCCCCCACCATCCCACCCCCCCAATCCCCCCCTCCCTCCCTCCCTCCCTCCCTCCCTCCCTCCCACCCCCCCACCCACCCCCCACCCCCCCCCCCCTCCCCCCTCCTCCCAGGCTGCTACTCAGGCCCAGACGGTGGCGGGAGCGGAGGCTGCTGCAAATCACCCAGCCTGTCGTTTAGGCCGCACACGCTCCCCATTATCCTGACGTCCCTGGGCTCCCGTCCCATCCCAGGGGCCAGGCGAGGCCCCCCCCTGCTCACACATCCAATAATGCAAAGTGGCGTATCCAGAAGTTCCCATCAGCTTGTAGCAGGAACCTGTTTACTGGGAGCCCCATTAAGAAGATTGTGTGTGTGTGTGTGTGTGTGTGTGTGTGTGTGTGTGGGTGTGGGTGTGTGTGTGGGTGGGTGGGGCTGACGTGCGTCTACGGACTTGGGACAGATGTAAGGTAGGAATAATTCATTGGCAGTTAATGGGATTTCAGTGGGGTTTGTGTTGCTAGCTGTTTACCGCGCCCACCGCCTGTGAATTATTAAACAGCCTTGGGTTTCTATTAATGCTCCTTTACAATGGAGCAGGCAAACAAAGAGTTAGGGCTGTGAGGAAGACGAGAACCTTGAGGAGGGGAGAGGAGGGGAGGGGAGAGTAGGGGAGAGGAGGGGAGAGGAGGCGAGAGGAGAGGAGGGAGAGGAGGGGAGGGGAGGGGAGGGGAGGGAAGGGAGAGGAGGGGAGGGAGGGGAGGGGAGGGGAGGGGAGGGGAGGGGAGGGGAGGGGAGGGAGGGGAGGGGAGGGGAGGGGAGGGGAGGGGGAGGGGGAGAGAAAAAGAGAGGTAAGCTGAAGACAGGAGAGATGGAGAGGGAGGGAGGGTAAGAAAAGGAGGAGAGAAGATAGCAACGGGCCAGAGGAACAGGAATATTTCCCAAGTTGCAGGGAGCCTTAATTCAATATCCCACTGTTTGCTCCCAGATTAGACAAAGTCATTTGCATTTGTGCCCTTATTATTTTCCTGACTGCTCACCAAGGTTAGGGAACATGGAGGCATGGAGGCATGGAGAGAGACGAGGGGAAAGCAGTTTGTGTGTTGTGTGCCGATGCCTGTTGAGCATGGTGTGTGTGTGTGTGTGTGTGTGTGTGAGCGTGTGTCATATGAAAACGCTAAGGTGCTCCTGGCACGCTGTCAAGGATCCCGCCTCTCAGCCTGATTGGCTGGGCGGGAGGAATCGATGGGCCTTGGCCCCGCGGGGGCCTGCCACTTCAATCCGTGCGGACGGAGGGGGGGGGCGCCGGGATGCGACAAGGGGAAGCGCCCCACCCCATCCCCCCCCCTCGCAGGCTCCTTGCCGCTCAAGGCCCCCCCCCCCCCCCCCCCACCCCCGTCCACAAGGATGTCTGAAGAGTGCAGCCTTTGTGCAGCCTCCTTATGCAGCGCATGGAAAACAGCCTCCCCTCCCCCCCCCCCTTCCTCTCAGATAAGACTAACAGGGGTGAGGGAGGGTGGGTGGTCATTAGTCCTGCGGTGCGATGTCACTGCCAACAGGCTGCCTCCGCGCCGAAACAGCATCTGGAGGCCCCCCTCCCCCCCCCCCCCCCACCCTCCACCCCTCCGCCCTCCAAACCCCTCTCCTCCAGCCCCCCCCCCCCCACCCCCTCACCGCTGCCAGCCCCAGGGACTGGCGGTCTGGCCCCGGTCAGTGCCAGAGCAGATGGCGCAGCTCTGCGGGCGCGAGCAGGGGGGCCGCGGGCGATGGCTGGTTCTGGACTCTCTGGTGGGGTTTATTTACCGAACGCTGATAACGAAGTGGTCTGTTGGTTTGGCTCGCGGACGTAGAGAGTGCGGTGAGGGGGCCTAAAGTCGAGGCCGGGGTCCGGGGGGGTTGGTGGGGGGGGGGGGGGGGAATGACGCAGGAAGGGTTCGGGGTCTGACTGGAACTGTGATCGTTTTGAAAGAGTTCTTTCGCCTGAAAAGAACGAGAGCCGTTTCCCCTTTCTGGTGACGGACCGCACGCGCCTTCCGAACACACGGATCAAAAAACCCAAACATCCGCCGAGAACACGCAGAGATCGAATCCTTACTCATGAATTACACCGAAGCCGGTCATCAAAGACGCACGCTGATCAGTTGAATTGGGATGAATAGGACTCGGGGTACGATGAGTTGCCGTTTCCTCCTCATTAATCAGTCAGTTCTGGTCTGCACATGCTCAGTGTCTGCGCAGACGCTCGTCAACTAACATCGGGACCAAATTGAGCTGCTCAATATGCAATTATTACATGATGATAGAGCGAGAGAGAAAACAACTCCCAAATGACACACCAGAGTCCCCATAGAGATATGGAAACATGTATGTGTGTGTGTGTGTGTGTGTTATTCCCATATAGAGACAAAGCCTGACAGTGATACTCAGACCTGCAGATGGCTGTAGCCTCATCAGCAGCAGGCTTTCACATATTCATTGCCTCCTTCCTTGGAGCACCAGGCCGGGCGTGGAGAGGGCAAACAGGATCACGCGTACCTCGTTAGGGGGGGTTGGTTTTGGGGGGGTTGGTTTTGGGTAGGTCATGGAGCCATCAGCTCTAAGACCCCCCGGAGCCTGTGAGTGAATCCTATGCGGAGCGTGGATGGTTCCACGCTCCTCCCTGGTTCCACGCTCCTCCCTGGTTCCACGCTCCTCCCTGGTTCCACGCTCCTCCCTGGTTCCACGCTCCTCCCTGGTTCCACGCTCCTCCCTGGTTCCACGCTCCTCCCTGGTTCCGGAGAGACGGGAGGGGGGCGGGGCCTCCACAGATGCTTCTGTCAGCTTCGGTCATCACCCAGAAACAGCCTCATTAAAAGACTGTCCATCAAAGCCCACTCTTATATATATAAAAAAAAAAGAAGACAGCCCTAGAGGATGGGGGGGGGGGGGGAATAAGGGGGTGTTGCGGGTGTAGGGAGGGAGGGAGGGCACTGGAGATTCAAACGGCGCAATCTCGGTTGCTTAGTGATTCATCCGTTGATAGATTAGACCCTGAAGGTGGGAGCCACTCGACGGTTATGATGCTCAGCGACCACTAGGGGCCCTCGTCTGCGTTTGTGTGCGCTGTGTGTGTGTGTCTACCCTCCGTGTGTGTCTGCGTCCGTTACGTAGGCGCGACGGTGTGTTTACGTGCTGGTCTACATCCTTGCTTGTGTGTGTGTGTGTGTGTGTGTGTGAGAGAGGCAGTATTTCAGACAGAGGGCTCAGTAATGGAGGTGTTTTAGAGCTTGTCTCCTGAGGCAGGACCACCCCTCTTCCGGTGTGTGTGTGTTTGTGTGTGTGTGTGTGTGTGTGTGTGTGTGTCCATGCTGACAGCGAGGGAGAACGTTCCGGCACAACATGACAGGTCAGAGATCTCCTTCCTGGTTTCTCTGTCGTTTTTGTCGTTGGCCCCTCCTCCTGCGTCCTTCCACCAGCCCTAATTTAGGCTTGTCGTCTTCTGCGTGTGTCTGTGTGTGTGTGTGTGTGTGTCTGTGTGTGTGTGTGTGTCTGTGTGTGTGTGTCTGTGTGTGTGTCTGTGTGTTGCTGTGGACCGTCCAGAGTGTCTGTCAGACACTTTAGCTGTGGAAGGACTTCCATTGACCTCCTCCAGCACTCGGAACAACATCAGTGATTTATTCATCTGCCTCACCGGTGCTCCTTTAAGTGCCAGTGGCTGAGACCATTAGCTAGCGTGTGGGTCGTTGTATATGAGAATATGAGCATGTGAATGCAATATGATGGGCGTGCAGTTCTCCTCTCCAGTCAGGTGTGTCTGTGTGTGTGTGTGTGTGTGTGTGTGTGTGTGTGTGTGTGTGTGTGTGTGTGTGTGTGTGGGAATGTGTGTGTGTTCGGAGGGTGGTCTGTTTGCGCGTGTGTGTGTGTGCCTCAGTTGGACTCCTCCTCCTTTAAGACCTGCACTGCACTCTGGGAGATAACAGCTCCATTTAGGCTGGCCTGCCGCTCCCGCCTGATGGCTCCTAATAGCAGAGCCGGCTGGTAGCTAACCGCAGAGCACCAGCCAGCCCTGAGCAGGGGCCAGGGGAGGGGGAGGGGGGCAGGGAGAGGGGGGGGGGGGTCATCCACAGAACAGCTGGCCACTCTTAGATCACAAAATAGAACCCAACTAACGACGACAACCGGCCAATCTGAGCCAGGAGTGTTTGAACATTGAGCGCTGGTTAAACGGCGTGTGTTTGTTCTCCTCCCCCCCCCCCCCCTCTTCCCTCACCCCTCTGACCTCCCCTCCCTGGGTGGGGGGTACCGTACACCAATCATCCCATAGCACCAATCTGACCGAGGCAGGTTTGGGGGATTCATCCTCCGTAGGGTAGGCAACTCTGGTCCTTGAGAGCCACTGTCCTGAAAGTTCTAGATAATTTCCTGCTCAAGCTCACCTGATTCTAATGAATGGGTCGTTGTCGAGCTCTGCGGAAGCCTCATAATGACCTATTCATTTGAATCGGGTGTGCTGGAGCAGGGAAACATCTAGAACCTTCATGACTGTGGCTCCCGAGGACCAGGGTTGCCTACCCCTGCTCCGTAGAGATACAGAATCCACACGCCCCTGCCTGGACACAGTCATCAGCCTCACTATATCTTCTCTGATCTTTCGTGAAGCACGGCCACCCATCTCATTCTGCGTCATTCAAACAGAGAGCGGGGGGAGAGAGAGGAGGGAGAGAGGGGAGGGAGGGAGGGGAAAGAGAGGAGGGAGAGAGAGGAGGGAGAGAGGGGAGGGAGAGAGGGTAGGGAGGGAGAAAGGGTAGGGAGGGAGAGGAGGGAGAGAGGGGAGGGAGAGGGGGTAGGGAGGGAGAGAGAGGAGGGAGAGAGGGTAGGGAGGGATAGAGAGGAGGGAGAGAGGGGTAGGGAGGGAGAGAGAGGAGGGAGAGAGAGGAGGGAGAGAGGGTAGGGAGGGATAGAGAGGAGGGAGAGAGGGTAGGGAGGGAGAGAGAGGAGGGAGAGAGAGGAGGGAGAGAGGGTAGGGAAGGAGAGAGAGAGAGGAGAGAGAGAGGGGAGGGACAGAGGGGAGGGAGAGAGGGGAGGGAGAGAGGGGAGGGACAGAGGGGGAGGGAGAGAGGGGAGGGACAGAGGGGAGGGAGAGAGGGGAGGGACAGAGGGGAGGGAGAGAGGGGAGGGACAGAGGGGAGGGAGAGAGGAGAGGGACAGAGGGGAGGGACAGAGGGGAGGGAGAGAGGGGAGGGACAGAGGGGAGGGAGAGAGTGGAGGGACAGAGGGGAGGGACAGAGGGGAGGGACAGAGGGGAGGGAGAGAGGGAGGGACAGAGGGGAGGGAGAGAGGGGAGGGACAGAGGGGAGGGAGAGAGGGGAGGGACAGAGGGGAGGGACAGAGGGGAGGGAGAGAGGGGAGGGACAGAGGGGAGGGAGAGAGTGGAGGACAGAGGGGAGGGACAGAGGGGAGGGAGAGAGAGTGCGGAGGGAGAGAGGGGAGGGAGAGAGGGGAGGGAGGGAGAGAGGGGAGGGAGGGAGAGAGAGAGGGGAGGGATAAAGGGGAGGAGACAGAGGGCGACATTGGTTCCGTCAGGGGCAAGCCAGCCGGCTCTCTCAGCCTTGTCAGGGTGGTGAAGTGATGGATGTTCACGAAATGTATCCTTCAACACGTTCACACACATCACTGTGCCTGATTAAGGCCCAGGATGACCTCCTGAATGGACGCGGGGGTCAGAGTTCAGGGGTCTCCCCCCTGCGGTTGGCTAGCGGGGGAGAGGGTAGGAATACGCTAGGGCAAGTCCCTGGTTACCAGGAAGTTACTTCTAAGGGGAGGGTCAAAGGTGAGCGCTGCACACAAAAGCTGATGTGTGTGGGAACCACCTGATCAGTGCTGACCCCCATGTTCCAACCACACACACACACACACACACACACACACACACACACTGGGTCCCGCTTTCATCTGTGGTACGGTAACCGGGGCGATATCTTCAATAGCTTCCTCTTCTTTGTGCGCTTGTCATTATCTGGGTTCGGAAAGCACCGGACACAAAGAACAGGCAGCTCATCCGGCACGCTGAGGCATCGAGGAAAGGAGACGAGGGAACGAGGCCGCGCCTCCATCCTTGTTTCAGAGGGCCTCATTAGATGGGAGAAGCAGCAGAAAGGGGCACGGGATATCTCCTTAGCTTGTTAAAAAATCTAAAAACGTAATCCCCTTTCAGCTTGCCGACATCACACGCTCAGACATCTCTGGCTCGTTTCCCCCCCACGGCGGGGGGGGGGGAGGATCGGGTGGGGTGGGGGGGGGTTGCCGGTGGAGCTGAAGGAGGAGGGAGGGCCCTTTCATGTGGGGGACTCGACGCCGGCGACTCGACGCCGCAGCAACGCTTCCAATCGACCTGTTTGGCCGATGGAAGCCAGTAGTGGAGAGGAAGGGGGGGGGGGAGAAGGAGGAAGGGAGGGAGAGGGGGGGGCACACCCTGGAGACTCCATTAGCATGGGCAGCCCTGTAAGTGCTGTCATTAGGCAGGTGTGGTGTGTGTGTGTGTGTGTGTGTGTGTGTGTATCGCTGCGTCAACATGCTCATCAGCACGGAGAGCAGAGTCCACCAGGAAAGATGGGGTGGGGGGCTTATCAAACGCCAGCCAGTCTCTCCCTGCCCCCCTTCCCAGCACTGCCTAACCAGCAACACAAAGAGCAGAACTGGGGGGGGCGGGGGGGGGGGGGGGGCGGAGGGGGGGCAGGAGAGGGGGGAGGGGGTCAGGAGAGGGGAGAGGAGGAGAGACGAGAGGAGGAGAGAAAGGTGGAGTCAGGTGGCTGAGCGATGAGGGAGTCAGGCTAGTAATCGGGAGGTTCCCGGTTCCAATCCCAGCCGTACCAACGTGACGTTGTGTCCTTGGGCAAGGCACTTCACCCTACTTGCCTCAGGGGGGGGAATGTCCCTGTACTTGCTGTAAGTCGCTCTGGATAAGAGCGTCTGCTGAATGTGAAATGTGAATGAAATGATTGGAAAGGACCGTGGAGGAAAAGATGGAAGGAGGAGGATAAACCGATCATTTGAGGGTGACAAGTTCTCGATCGGATAGGTGGCGACTTAAATCAGTGGTTATTTTTTTTTCTCTAACGAGTGTGGTCTGATCCCAGAGATCAAGTGAGGGAACAGAAATGTAGCGTGCGCCCAATTTAAGGAGCCAATGAGCAGTTCCGGGAGGGAGGACAGAGAGGAAGCCAGGATGCTCCCGATTGGTTAAACCCGGCCGGGGGGAACCGTCATCGTTCTCCGTGAATCGAAACAAACACATCTGAACAATAACAATGTTTCAGTCTTTCACTGCTGCAGTTTTGCACTGCTGAAACCTGCGCTGTGTTGACATGTGACAAAGCCGAGAAACCACACACAAACACACACCTTAACAGACACACACACACGCACGCTCTCGCACACACACAGACACTCTCGCGCTCACGCCAGAAGTGAAACGTTTGTTTGGAAACCCAGAATAAAGGATCGGCGCTCTACTTTTGTCAACAGGATAGACTGAGGCAGAACTGGGACGAAATAAAGTACTCTGGCTGGCATAGATGTCTGTAGGATCACACACCCACACACACACACACACACACCCACACACACATACACCCCCCCCCCACACACACACACACACACCCACACACACATACACCCCCCCCCCCCCCACACACACACACACACACACACTCACACACACACACACACACACACACCCAGACACACTAGTTTATGTAAAGAGGCTACTTAGATCCCTGGAGATCATTAGAGGATTCTTCAGAACAGAGGAAACATCCAATCTTCTTTCAAATCCCCTCCTCTTAAGTTTCCATAGCAGTGTGTAGTGTGTGTGTGTGTGTGTGTGTGTGTGTGTGTGTGTGTGTGTGTGTGTGTGTGACCCCCATCAAATGACCATCACCACCACATACTGTCTGTTTCCTTATCTCTACATCACACACACACACACACACACACATGCTGTAGTTAGGCGGTCAGGGATCGACCAAGATGTTGTTTGGAATCCAGCACCGACCCCTCTGGTCCTCCGCAATGCCTCCAGCACCCCTGTAACCCCCCATAGTCATCTTTCAGCTTATCTTCAGACCTACCTCCAGCCCCCCACCCTCAATCCCTCTCTAGTCCCCTTTCCACCCAGCCTCCCCCCTAGCCACCCCCTCGGTATCCCCCCAGCCTCCCTTCAACCCCATTCTCCACCCAGCCCATCTAGGCCCCCCCCCCCCATCCCCCCCACCCATCCCCACTCCCCCCCCCCACCCCCCGTTGAGGTGAGGACTGAAGGTAATGGTTTTCATTGTCACGTTTAATGCCAGCAGGTCAGGAGTCACTGCAGGTCCCAGCTTCATTACAGAGGCACAGCGGCACAGCAGGGACCCCTGTCTCCTGGAGGAATTCATTACCCCCCCCCCCAAAAAAAAATATCGCATACACACATTAGCCACATACTGTCACACGTATACTAGCAACATCCCAACACACGCATAGAACACGTCTATTCTGCCTCCTCTGCAGGTGTGTGTGTGTGTGTGGAACCGTGTTATTTGTGTGTGTTTGTTTGCGTGCGCTGATATGGTGCTAGTATGTGTGTGTAGCACGCTAAGGCATTCAGACGTGGAGATCCGGACGCACTGAAGTGCGTGTGTATAAACAGGCGTGCGCACACACACACACACACACACACACACACAGACTGATTAATGGGCGCTCACGCCTAGTTACCACTCCCAGGAGCCTCTCCAAGCTCTCTTCCTCCTTTGTCTCAGCGTGGCGGAGAGACGAGCCAATAGGAAGCAGCTCCTTTGTTCTACAAGCACATCTTCCTCGCGCAGCCTTGACAGAACCTCGTCGATTCAGAAAATCCACGGCTGAAAGTCCTTTAGAAAACCCTGTTGAATAGGCAAGGTTGAGTACACCAGGTCTGTACAAACTGGGCACAGGATGGTGGAACGGTTGTTTTGTTTCTGTACGTTCTGGACTCTTATTTAAGAAATATGGCCCCTGCATGTATGTATGATGTCGGCGTTGAGGCAGAGTGAGTTTTATTTCGAAGAGCTGTAATCAGCCTGCGGCCTTTCATGTCTGTGTGTGAGTGTTTGTGGGTGCGCGTGTGTGTATGTGTGCTTTTGTGTGTGTTTGCGTGTGTTTGCGTGTGAGTGTTTGTGTGAGGGTGTGTGAGCGAGTGTTTGTGTGTGTGTGTGTGTGTGTATGTGTGTTAGTGTGTGTGTTTGTGTGACAGGGTGTGGGTGTGTGAGCGAGTGTTTGTGTGTGTGTGTATGTGTGTTAGTGTGTGTGTTTGTGTTGAGAGGGTGTGGGTGTGTGAGCGAGTGTTTGTGTGTGTGTGCGCGTGTGCGGGAGTGCGTGCGTGTGTGTGTCTTTACTTGGGAGCAGGAAGATGAGGTCATGTCATATTCAGAGCTGTCATGGTAACATCCTCTACTTTCCTCCAGTCCAAAGCAAATCCCAGGGGACAGCCAGCACCAGAGTGTAACCTCAGGATATGGCAACACGCACGCACACACACACACACACACACCCACAGACACACAGACACACACACACACACATCGGATTTTTCAGACTGACCATGTACCAGGTATGCACAACCTCCTATTTTCAAAAAGGCCGTTCATACCAACCATTCATGTCCCAAATAGTTTGCATAAAATGTTCATTTAATCAATAAGATGAGATTGATGGAGCTGATTAATTTAGTTGATTAATTGACTGATTCAATTAGCTTAAGCGTGCATCAGCGTGTTATTGTTGCTTGCTCTCCTACGGATACACTACTGCACGTTTGAGGTTCATGTTGTTTAATTGGAACTTGTTTAACTGAATGCTCTTGTGGTTCTTCCCTTTGGCACTTGTTTGGTTTTCCATAATGCATGCTTCATAATCTGGTTACCCGCGATGTTTGTGCGCTATCTCGTTGTTATGATCAGGGACCGATCTTGGGTGTCGCTTTGGATAAAAGCGTCTGCTAAATGAATCGATGCAAAATGTAAATGTGAACCTGTGTGTGTGTTTCGCCGCGGACAGTCAAGGACAAGCGATTTGTTTGACGTGTAAATTAATTTGTGACATTAAAACATGGATGGAGATATGGAAATGAAAGTCATTAAGGTGATAGATTGGATGCATCTCAGAGATTCCGGTGTCTTCCGTATTCCGTCTGCGTTTTTCGAACCCGGGCACTAAACAACATCGACGTGCTCGTAAATGCAAGTGGAAGATTCTGGTCGTCAGGTTTTTACCAAGCGGCTGTCTGATTTGTGAAGTGCAGCGTAGTTTTGTCACGTGAACTTTTACTCTATTCTTGTCGATAGCCGAGTGAGAGGTTTGGTTGTGGGAGTGTAGGTCTCACGTCGATCAATAACTCGTGATTAATGAGAATCCAAGTTGATTAAAAGTCAAGGTTTTACAGGGTTCAGCGTTATCAGACGTGTATAGAATATTAATATTGTTGTTATTATTATTCATAATAATAACAATAATAGAGCAATCAATTTACTAATTCAGAAATGGGAGACAGACAGGCAGAGTTCTCGAACGAGAGAGGCCAAACTAAGGTCAAGAGGTCAACTGGCGACATACGAACATAGAGATGTCACGCCTAAGAGATGTGTAATTTACCAGAACGTGGATTCTCCTGTACGACTTCCTCAGCTGCTTGTCTTTCTAGTTGCTGACTATGTTGACTCTGAAAGGAATCGTTCCGTGTACCACTATATTTGACACTGTGCCGTGTATAAGCATGCTTAGAAAGAATTGCGTTGTCACTCATGCGAACCAACATGTTACGAATGGTCACATGATCAGAGCTTGTGGGTAATAAACGAAAGCAAACCTTTTTTCGATTGTCTTTCTGACAGATCTCATGTTATCATTAACTAACGCTTGGATTCCTTTTTGGTTTGATAATTTTCTTATGCTGTTAATGCATGAAGATGTAGCGCAAGATTTTACTTACTACCATGGATTCTGGTTGTCACGGATCAAGGGTTCTAGCACAGTGCAATTACATGTGATGGAACCTTGCCATTATAACCAGCGGACACTGCAGCGATATAGTGTACATAGTGCATGTATTGATTTATAGTTTTATATTTTAAAAAAACAGCTTGAGAAGTGAAAGAGCTGTTCCTTATTTTTAATCTTTTCCAATCTTCTTCTAATCTCACCGTTTTTATCCGATCGACCACTTATGTTGTTAACCTTCCAAGCAGTAGCCACTCTTGACAACCCAGCCAGCAGCCAGGGCAATCATGGCCGTTGTAATCTCCCCTCTAAATGCGTTTACCTTCCTTCCTCACCATCGCTCTTCCTCTTCCTAACTCTTCCTCTCCTCAGCCACTCACCATGGGCAGCTGGCTTTTATCAGTTAACAGAGAGCAACAAGCCATAGAATTGCCTGTGCGGAAATCCAGTCCATACAGGTTCAGACAGGTAATTCGAGCTTCATTTCGAAGCAGGTTTTATCCTCTCAAGGCGCGCTCTCCTTGTCTGTCTCAGCTGTAGCTTAAAAAGCAGGTTGAACTAGCAAATAATTTGATTTGCCAGGGTTTGGGGGCGGGTCGGGGGGGGGGATAGGGGGATAGGGGGATTAAAGCAACTATTATGTCCGGTGGCAATCGCAGAGTAAGAAATCCTGTTCCAACCATCAGTCTTTCTCCCACCCTCCCTCCCACCCACCCCCACTCTCTCGGCTACGTTGTTTCTAATCATGTCGGTGCTGTAATATCGCTTTAGCTGTGTTCCTTTTGACTGAAAGAGGTCGGCTAATCACTGTTCTCCGTCCTCACGCCCCTCTCTCTCTCTCTCTCTCTCTCTCTCTTTCTCCCTGTGCTTCTCTCTCTCGCTCGCTCGTCCTTTCCCTCCGCAGCCTCCTTCGCTTTCTCTTCCCGCCAACACCTCTCGTTGGTTTGTCTCTCAGTAGTTTTGTGGTCTGTAGTATATTGACGTCTGTCTGGGGGCCCCGCTCTCACGCTAGCACTGTTTACTCTGAGAGGAAGCTTGCTGCTAGGCTTTTTTATTCTTCCAGCAAGTAGCCTCAGCCTCAAAAAACACAAAGAGACACAATACATTTACATGTATTCATTTAGCAGACGATTTTTTTCCAAAGCGACTTACAGTAAATACAGGGACAATTCTCCCTGAGGCAAGTAGGGTGAAGTGCCTTGCCCAAGGACACGACGTCATATAGCCACAGCCGGGGGCTCGATCTCACAACCCGCCTTACACAACAACACACACAACAACGCCTTAACCCGTTGAGCCATCTGACCCCCAATACGCCTCTTTGATTATCCCACGTAGCGGGAACATTAACACGGAGCGGTTGATTTAGGTTTCTGCTGAACCGCGAGATCTCACCTAGTCGAACATTTTCAAGGAACGGAGGTGATTCCAGAAAGAAATCCATTAGCATAATTTCCCAGAGGCACAGTGAGCTTAATTATCAATGCGGCTGATGTAGACTGCCCCGCAGCTCATCACGGTAAGAGCTTGTCCCTGCTGTTCTTCTGCTCCACTCCGGTCCCGGCTGACTGCTTGTGTTCCAGGAAAAAAAAAAAGACAAAAAAAGGACAAACTTCGCCGAAGCGTTCCTCGTCCCAAACTACATCTCCCAGGGTGCACTGGGGGTGCGTGTGGAGCAGAGGCCGTGAGACACAGCAGACCGTCGACAGCAGTGAATGTTCGCTGGTTGTAAACGTAGCACAACGATGACTTAGTGAGTTGGCCACTTAAACCACACATCCACAATTCCTCCAGGAGCCAGGACTATGAGTCACACCCTCACCACATAAACATACAGCATGTCCATCCACAGCACCGCGTAGCCGTATTTACATCATGCATTACTTTGACAACGTCTAAACAAAACAAATGTAATTGTATATTTTTATATCAGCATCTCGTGGAGAGAAAGAGGCAGTGGGTGTTTCCCATTCACCCTAAGGCCTCTTGGTAATTCCATGCACGGTCAGGCAGTGTAATGGTGCCTCCATCTCTGCCTCTCTCCCTCCCCTCCATCTCTGCCTCTCTCCCTCCCTCTCTCCCTCCCCTCCATCTCTGCCTCTCTCCCTCCCTCTCTCCCTCCCCTCCATCTCTGCCTCTCTCCCTCCCTCTCTCCCTCCATCTCTGCCTCTCTCCCATCTCCGCCTCTCTCCGTCCCCTCCATCTCTTCCTCTCACTCCCCTCCATCTCTGCCTCTCTCCCTCCCTCTCTCCCTCCCCTCCATCTCTGCCTCTCTCCCTCCCTCTCTCCCTCCATCTCTGCCTCTCTCCCATCTCTGTCTCTCTCCGTCCCCTCCATCTCTTCCTCTCACTCCCCTCCATCTCTGCCTCTCTCCCTCTCTCCCTCCCCTCCATCTCTGTCTCTCTCCCTCCCTCTCTCCCTCCCCTCCATCTCTGCCTCTCTCCCTCCCTCTCTCCCTCCATCTCTGCCTCTCTCCCATCTCTGTCTCTCTCCGTCCCCTCCATCTCTTCCTCTCACTCCCCTCCATCTCTGCCTCTCTCCCTCTCTCCCTCCCCTCCATCTCTGTCTCTCTCCCTCCTTCTCTCCCTCCCCTCCATCTCTGCCTCTCTCCCATCTCTGCCTCTCTCCCTCCCCTCCATCTCTGCCTCTCTCCCTCCCTCTCTCCCTCCCCTCCATCTCTGCCTCTCTCCCTCCCTCTCTCCCTCCATCTCTGCCTCTCTCCCATCTCCGCCTCTCTCCGTCCCCTCCATCTCTTCCTCTCACTCCCCTCCATCTCTGCCTCTCTCCCTCCCTCTCTCCCTCCCCTCCATCTCTGCCTCTCTCCCTCCCTCTCTCCCTCCATCTCTGCCTCTCTCCCATCTCTGTCTCTCTCCGTCCCCTCCATCTCTTCCTCTCACTCCCCTCCATCTCTGCCTCTCTCCCTCTCTCCCTCCCCTCCATCTCTGTCTCTCTCCCTCCTTCTCTCCCTCCCCTCCATCTTTGCCTCTCTCCCTCCCCTCCATCTCTGCCTCTCTCCCATCTCTGCCTCTCTCCCTCCCCTCCATCTCTGCCTCTCTCCCATCTCTGCCTCTCTCCCTCCCCTCCATCTCTGCCTCTCCTCGTCTAGACCAGGGCTGGAGGAGGTCGTCCATAGTTATCACCGTCTGCCTGCGAAGGCAAAATGGAAATACGCTGCGTGGTCAGCCAGCGAAAAGCAATTTTCGAGGGACACCCAAATCCACCCGGCCACCCTCCTCTGCTTTCATTAGAAAGGTTTATGGCAGGAAATGATAGGAAATGACTTGACTGGGACACACACACGTGCGCACGCAGCGGCACACTCGCAATAACGCTAACCGATTCAACAACAGAGACCGAGCTGACGAACGTCCTCGTCTTTCGTTCGTTGCGGCAGGGAGGATGTGTATTTTTTATAAAGGGAATCATTTGCTTTCACATATCCAATCATTTTGCTTTCCAGTGACGGCGGCGGTAGTGGTGATGATCATGAGCATGCATTAATCTCTGGCCCAGGCAAGACCTGGCCACATGTTCTGCTGTGTATGCACAGCATCTGTTTATCAAAGCAGGGGGGAAAGGTAAACAACATGAACTGAAAAGGAAAGAACCCTTAGATAGAAGAAAGGTTTTTGATGAATGGTCATGAGCCGGCTACAGTAATTAAACAATATTTCTTGATATTTCCAGAGCCCACAGCATATGGTTCATTTAGCAGCGTTTCAACACTAACAAACAACGTAGGAAAGACAAACAAATGAGTATACAGAGTCAAATTGAGATTTATTAGACACCGGCCTCCGTGCGCTAACGTTGGTCCAGAATATTTGCACAGAGACACTGTGCACACTCACTCATTGAGTACAATCACACTGGCTCTCTCTCAGAGCAGTAGATTTGATATACGATGATGGGAACTCACAAAACGTTATATTTGTGTTAACGAGAGAACTGTTTACAAGTCTGATGTTCACTTTCACACAAATGTGCACAATGGGAGAGAGAGATATCCACAAATAGATGTCATAAAAGGTATATGCCTGGAGTTAAAGACCTGAGGGTGGTGACTATGAGGCTATCATTAGGAGGCTGTCATTAGGAGGCTGTCATGATGAGGCTAGCATGATTAGGCTAGCATGATGAGGCAAGCATGATAAGGCCAGCATTATGAGGCTAGCATTAAGAGGCTAGCATTATGAGGCTAGCATTAAGAGGCTAGCATGATGAAGCTAGCATTATGAGGCTAGCATTAAGAGGCTAGCATGATGAGGCTATCATGATGAGGCTATCATGATAAGGCCAGCATTATGAGGCTAGCATTAAGAGGCTAGCATTATGAGGCTAGCATTAAGAGGCTAGCATTATGAGGCTAGCATTAAGAGGCTAGCATGATGAGGCTATCATGATGAGGCTATCATGATGAGGCTAGCATTACGAGACTGGCATGACGAGGCTAGCATTATGAGGCTAGCATGATGAGGCTAGCATGATGAGGCTATCATGATGAGGCTAGCATGATGAGGCCAGCATAATGAGGCTAGCATGATGAGGCTAGCATCATGAGGCCAGCATTATGAGGCTAGCATGATGAGGCCAGCATAATGAGGCCAGCATCATGAGGCTAGCACTATGAGGCTAGTATTATGAGGCTAGTGCTAAGAGGCTAGCATTAAGAGGCTAGCATGACGAGGCTAGCATCTGAACCGGATGTGACTGTCCCACGATCCACATCATCTGGACCGGGGCAGGTCAGGCTCTGTCAGGCTCTGGGACAGACCGGTCTGGAGGTCAGAAGAACTGGTCCTAACCTTCTTATCCCCGCGTCATGAAGCACAGCCAGGGGAAATAGGGATTCACCCATGTTCCTGCTTGAGAAGTGCTAAACATGCAGTAGCCCTGGTTACCTGATGACCTGAGGAGCCTTCCTGTTGATCCTCTAAACTTCTCTAAGCTACTGTGTGACCTTAACACTCTTTGGAAAGGGGATAGCTGCTAGTTTTGTACATAGTCCTATCCCTGGCCCAGACCCAGCTGTCTACCATAGGTCTAAACACTGGCTGACAGTGATGATGGAATGGGGTGGCATGGTTAACAGATGGAGCATGAGGGAACAGGACAGTCTGATTACGCCCGACCACGGTTCCGACCAGAGATTAGACCCCCCCCCCCACCCCCCCACCCCCCCCCCCCCCGCTGCGCGCGCAGAGAGCCGTCAATCTCTAACTCAATCACACGGGTAACTTTCCTCAGCGCTGACTCTAACTGAGTTATGGCGGTCAGCGTTTGGAGGTAATAAAGTTTGATCAGAAGCAGGAGTCTTGGCGTTTGTAATAAATGGGGCCTCCCAGACTCTCAGGGAGAGATGTAATCACAGAGTTTCCATGGTCAAGGGGGGGGGGGTAGGCAGGCTGGCTGCAGCCTGGACTGCACCCCTCCGCTTCCCCCGCCACAGAAACCTCCAACTACAAGATCACTGTAGTCCACTGGCGTCCTGCAAACCACGTTCCCCTTATAAGCTCATCTGCTCTTATGTTATGATCTCGTCAAGGTGATTCGTGAAGCAGATCGGTAACGATTCATACGTAGACCCCGTCTGTGGTCCATCCTCGATCTTATTGGGTTAGCCTCTGCCGGCGCTGTGTGCTTGTGCGTGACGCGGGCGCTTGTGTAGGGACACAATGGTGCCTGGGAGCTAGTTAATGCACTGTCACGCATGGAGGCTATCTCATCACACACCTCGCGCTAGGGACAGCCTGTGAGGGCCAACAGGTTCACCTGCGAACCTTTAGAGAAGCGGATTGTATTTTTCTTTCTCCCCTCTGGCTGCTGCGTCTCCCAGTATCATGTCATCTGGGGCTCGCTGCTTTATGGAGACAGAAGAGCGAAGGAGAGATGATAGGAAAGAGAGAGACTGAGGGAGTTGGAGTCACCCTGAGCTTTGGCCCGATCACTTCTCCCCCGAGGCCCTCTCAACCCTCCTCTCTTTCTCGGCTTCCGAATCCTGCGGGAAAATAGTCTCTCTTTCGCTCTATCCTTCAGCTCCCCACGATCCCTGTTGGTTTTCGGCGGCTGGCTACGAACACTGTGATAACAGAACCTTACAGAAACTACCTCGAGACCCCGTCCCGACGCCACGCCATTCGTCCATGCCTTCAAGGGCCACAGAGCTGCAACGAACGCGATTGTTTTCAGCGATAGATGGGGGGGGGGGGGACACTTCTACAGCGTATGTTGCAGAGTATAGGGCCTTACTGCATGTCTGCATGGTTAGTGTCACATTAACTGGGGCTGTTGTTATTTGTCTAGAGGGCAGGGAAGAGGCAACAACCAGAACAGGGTTATAGAGGGCATGTCTTCGTTCTTCTTTGCTAGCTCCATCCTTTATTCATATTTAGTTTCAGGCCGACAGGGAGAACGCCAGCGGGCTGTACGTGTCGCTGCCTGTACATTGGTGTTCTTCATCCCTTTCTCCTCTGTGGAGTTTCATCAGTGTTCACAGAGAAGGGGGTTCAATCGGGCGCGGAGAAGAGCCAAGCTCCAGAGCCACGCCTTTCATTTCTCGTAACTCAAAACCACTTCAACCCCAAGGCCTCGTTTTCTTTGTGAGAAAGTCGCTCTGGGGACAAATCCCTCACGCTGACCTGAACTAGACCTTCGCCACAGACCAACTTTACAATCTCTCTCTCTCTCTCGCTTTCATTCTTCTACCTGATGCACTCTGCTCAGCGGTCTCTGCTGATTAGAGTTGGATAATCACACTCTCCACACCTCTCTACCCCCCTTCCAGCGATTCCCCCACAATGCATTGTGTTGAAGAGGCTGCTGAAGCCAGCTAAACTGTAGCTAATGTGAGGCAGGAAGGAAATGGTTGAGGAGCTTTTCACTGCCCCTGAGCTATTGTGCAGACGGCTCTTTAAACTTGCTGTAATTGCATTTTAACTGCACTTTCTCACGGCTAACTGCCTTTATTAGTGCTGTGCCTGTCGCCCGAGTGTGTCTCGAAGAAGCCCTTCACCCCTTTCTGAACATCTGAGGTTGACCAGCCTGAGGATCACCGCTGTTGCTTTAGCATAGCGCCTAATGGTTTGTCATTGTGTGGCAGTCTGTAGTTTCTAAATCAGCTGTTTGCGGCTCGTTAGCCCCCACCGATCGGACATTGTGTTTGTTTGTAGCGGTACCTTCAGCCACTGGGACATTGAAGGTTAATTTAACAGTCCGATTTTTATAAGACCTCTGTTATCTCAATTAAACATGGGATGTTCCCGGTAGCTCTATCAGACGAGAGGCGCGTGCTTCTTGGGATGCCGGGGTAATGAAAGCTGCAAGGTTACCACGAGCAGTTTCACTGCAGCCCATCATCTTGTCATCTGTCACCACAGTATCCGTCCCCACTGGATTAGCCGGCCTCAGCCCCCTCTGTATTCATGAGACTGAGTTTAGCCAAGCGCATCCGTAGAACTCCACTCGGTCCCCATACCATTTTCCTTTTCCTATACCCTTCTACTGTACTCAAGGATGGAAGGAGGGAACACCGCCTATATAAAAACCACGCCCGAAATGGCTCTGCGGCACCTCTACGTAGTTTGTGTGAATCTTAACGTGGCTTAGCGGTTAAGGTGTTCGGCTAGTGATCAGAAGGTTGCGAGTTCGATTCCGGGCTGTGGCTATGTGACGTTGTTTCCTTGGGCAAGGCACTTCACCCTACCTGCCTCGGGGGGGAATGTCCCTGTACCTGCTGTAAGTCGCTCTGGATAAGAGCGTCTGCTAAATGACTAAATGTAGCCTAAATTAAAAAGTACAAAGAATGGCATCTTTCTATCCGTATTTTTAAGATTCCCTGCTTTAGACTGGCATGTGTTAACCAGAACTGGGTTCACATTAACAGAGCTAAGCAGCGCGTAGAGATCTATCTGATTCAGATAACAGTGGCTCCCTGTGTGCCCACTTGCCCCTGCCTCTGTTTATTAAACCCGGCGCTCGCTGCTCTGCGGCCTTGATTTCCTTTCTGCGTTGATTATGTGGCGCTTTCTGTTGTGTTCCCCCGACTCGTCCGTTTGGGTTGTGGCGAAGGCTGCGTGGAAATTATGAGAGATACAGAGAGAGAGGGAGAGAGGGGGAGAGAAAGAGAGGGAGAGAGGGAGGGAGAGAAAGAGAGAGAGAGAGAGAGAGAGAGAGAGAGGGGGAGAGAAAGAGAGGGAGAGAGAGAGGGAGAGAGGAGGAGAGAAAGAGAGGGAGAGAGAGAGAGAGAGGGGGAGAGAAAGAGAGGGAGAGGGAGAGAGAGAGAGAGGGAGAGAGAGGGAGAGGGAGGGAGAGAGAGAGAGAGAGAGGGAGGGAGAGAGAGAGAGAGAGAGGGAGGGAGGGAGAGAGAGAGAGAGGGAGGGAGAGAGAGAGAGAGAGAGGGAGGGAGGGAGGGAGAGAGAGAGAGAGGGAGAGAGTGCACCAGTGAATTTAGAACCCCCTCCCCTCCCTTCTTGCCTTGTTTCTTCGTGCCTCTACCACAAAAACAACGATAGTTTGATAGAGAAGACCATTAAAGTGTCATTAGCGGATGCGTTGTGGAGGCAGGCCCCCTCAGATAAATCCGGTTCATTCCGAGAGGAGAAGGAGAAGGAGGAGGTGGAGGAAGAGAAACACTTCGAGGAGGTGTTTTTTTCGAACACTTGCAGTTCATCCATCCACTCTGACCGGCCCCCCTCTCTCCTCTCCTTTCTTGCTGTCACTCTCCCATCTGCTCTGACTGTGCCAAGTCGCCGTTCCCAAGCCATTCCAACGCGATGAGAAAGCTGAGGAATCTAGTCTGGAGACCAACCATTACACATGTACAGTGTTAAGGCAGGAACCATACTTACATACTTTTAACGTCCCCCTAATGTCACTATTACATTTCGTCCGCCAACGAACTACCATCCCTGAATCCAGGAAAGTCGCTCTGGATAAGAGCGTCTGCTAAATAAATAAATAACTGACTTGAGTGTGCTCTATAGAAACTGCCAACGGCTCAGCTGTCGAGAACCGACACTTCCCATTTCCATTTTTACGCGGAAGACGTCCAACTGAAACTTAAGCGGTCGGATTTCTCCTCAAGATGAGTGGGTCCAGTAATGATACGCTGCAGTCGATAGCTGCTAGGCCGCTCTGCCTGGCAGACCTGACTCAATTTGTAAAAGCGAGCCACTGGCCTCTGACGATGTGATACTGTCTGGGAAAGGCGATCGCCTCCCCCACCCCCCCCCCCCCACCCGGTCGTCAGTTTGGAATGAGGAGTGCTAATGGATATTTGGAGGCATGATTCACTGTGCTTTAGTAGGGCCTGTCAATCAAGGGCCATCAAGTGCTCCTTTTTAATACACAAAAAGCCTCTTTCTGTCTATCACCGCCTAACTTGAGAGACTATCTGGGCAGTGATTTATTTTCCTACAAATAGGAACTAAATTTAGTATTCAGGCTGCGACTGCAGACAGCGCCAGAAGAATGTGTTGCAATGCTTCGGAACGCTGCGTTCGATAACTAGCACTGCCCCCAAGTGGCTTGATGTGAACACAGCCAGGAACATTCTGGATTCTAGGGGCAGGCAGACATACACATACTAGTGGATGATCGTCACCAGACCTTAGAAGCTAAGCAGGTCAGGTCCTGGTTAGTACTTGGATGGGAGACCGCTGGAACACCAGGTGCCACAGTGGGGCGACTAGAGGAAATGTTGTTGTGTCCCTAGGCAAGACACTTGGTGGTGGTCGGAGGGGCTGATGGCTCTGATTGCCAGCCTCACTTCCATCAGTCTGCCCCAGGGCACTTGTGGCTACAAAAGTAGCTTACCACCACTGAGTGTGGAGTGAAAGAATAATGCAAAAATTGTGAAGCGTCTTTCAGTGTCATGAAAAGCGCTATACTGTATAAGCAGTATGCATTATTATTATTACTATGTAGTAATCCCTCCTCTCTTTCCTTCAGTGTTCATCATGGGCTCTGGACTGTTGGTGTACCCTTTCGGCCTCAACTCCTCCCTGGTGAGGTCCTTCTGCGGGGATTCGGACATCTACGATGCCGGGGAGTGCCAGATCGGATGGGGCTACATGTTGGCCATTGTGGGCGTCATGCTCACCCTGTTCCTGCCCTTCTTCGCCAAATACGCCCCCAAGGAGCATCTGTCTCCCACCCCGCTGCCCACCCTCTTATAGTGCGACCCCTGAACCCTGGTCCCCCCCCACCCCACCCCCGTATGATGTCATGAACTGATCCCTGCAGCCTGCTTTTCTATTGGATGCCCTTTGGAAAGCCCCCCCCCTGGTTTGTTTATATTTACTGAGGATGAAGAACTTGGCCAACTTTAATGCGCCATCTTTCTCTCAAAGAACCCTGACTGGCTAAATTGGATAAAAACTTTTTCTTACTGAAAACATTTAAACGTAAAAAAAAAATGTATGTCATTTAATTTAAATTACAAGGTCATCTTCATGTGAGCCGTTTTCCAGTTTAGACTTTGCAAGAACGAAAATGTTCACGGAAGGACTGACGGCAACGAGCAGTGATTTAAGAAGATTTCTCCGCTTCAACGTACATCTTCGCAGTGCAGTTAGAAAGTATTCAGAAGACAGGTTTAGGATTATACCAACGCTCCGAGCCTGTGTCAATATTATACCGTGGTGGTCAAGGGGAACCAGTTTGAATGAAAGTGGGACGAGGAGAATCATCAGTGGAGAAGGAGAACGACGGGAGATAAGATCAGAGGTGACCACCTTGCTCCACGCTCTCTTCAGCGGAAGAGAAGGGAGAAGGGAAGAGCAGAATTGACTTCCGCTTCAACGATACTTAAACGGAACGGCGAAATGAACTTTGACAGCAAAGAGGGTCAAGATGGAGTCCGACGACACAGCTCTGTGAACTGTTGTGTTCCTCTGAGCAGCAGAAATCTTGGATTGTACATAGTATGTTCTCCACCAACTGAAATATTCCTTAGAAGCCTGTAAAACCGGATATGACAAAATCAGGAGATGGACTAATATTACTGTATACAATACTGTAACTCTGGTATGCTTGGCTCTGGTTTAGTTGTCGTGGATTTCAAAGGACAGACCGTTTCTATCTCAGAGTTAAAAAAGAAAAGCTAACAGCACCAGAGAAATGGTTGCCGACATGTTTGACGAGAACACTGTGTCACTGTCAATAGAGTTGTACCACAGATACAGCATTTGACCTGCCTTCATGTTGTCCTTTCTGCTTTATAAAGTAACTGTCTCGAAGCAATGGGCGAATTTTTGGAAAATGTGATCGTTTGAGTGATCTTGCATTCTTGTAGTCAACCAATTCCTTGTGTTAATATTGATCGTCTTGTTAACCTTCATTTTATCATATTTATTTTCCCAGTTTACAATACTAAACCTTACAGACAATTTCAGGATCTCATAATGTCAGGCATTAGACAAGGAGGCGATAGAGCACCATGCAATGCAGAATAAGTTGGGTTTAGTTCATATGAAAAATGACAAAATATAATCTGACCATACCAACTTGTGCCTTTTCACATTTAACCAAGACTACAAAGTTAGCTTCAATACTAGTTTCAGGTTGCTAAACTGTTCCATCTGTGGCTATTAATTTGTTAGGATTTTTTGTCCCATCTCTCTAGTGTAGCGTTAAACTTTCTTGTCTACTTTAGAATGGTCCTCTGTACATGGTACGAACTTCTTGAACTTGAGTTCTGCAAGGGGGAAAAAAGCCTGATGCACATTAAAGGTAATACTGTCAGAAAGCTGTACTTGTAGCTCAATTATGCCTCGACACGTTTGGCAATTCTCAAGAGGTAAATCGTTTTAATCACGAAGTTAAAAGGTTGCGACATGCAGTTAATGCATTAATTCCTGGCATCCCGACAGTAGGCTAAAGGATTTGAGTGGCAGAGTTGGAGAGCTGTACAAATTGAACTGCAGGCCGCAGTTATCGGTGTTGAGTTGACACATTATCCTAGTAATGTGTGAAGCATGGCTTAAAATAATTACCTTTCAAGATAAGCTAATGGCTACGTAATTTTTTTCTTCCATCCCATTCCTCCTTAAAGACTTTATTCTTGTCATGTTCCAAGGGCAAGTAGTACTATTCCTTCTCCACAATTCCGTGAAGTTGTGGATGAATCTTTCCGAACCTTGTCTCTGTGTGTGTTATCCAGATGTTAGGCTGAATTCCTTTTCAAGTAGAGAAGGAATTGTTAAAGATAAAAAAAAGTCTAGCAATGGGAGATACTTGTCTTTATGTTGCCACATTTTAAAAAAATAAGTAAAAAAAGAAGAAAGAAAGAAAGAGATGTTGGTATTGTATAGGACCTCATACTGTGCTTGAATGTGTGAATGGCTGGGAGCTGACTGACACAGACTCCCTCTAACATGTTAAACCATCATGTGTCAAATCTCAGCACTGTTGATACTTTTGTAGAGTAGAAGTATTGGGTTTTTCATCGTGACGTGTTGTAAATAAACAAATTAACTGTTTGTCCCCCTTGCCATTCGAAACGTTCCCCATTTTTGAAAGATATATTTTAAGATATGACCTCATCCGTGTCTTTGTTTAACATGAAACTACCCTCTTAACAATGTTGGCTGTTGTGAATTTCCTTTGGAATAAAATGTTTCATAAATTAAGTTACTTATGGTTTTGCTGTTGAAGTAACGCAAGCACGCGGTTTATTGTTAACATTCACAATAAGAGCTTTACATTCGAATAAGACAATTAAACATCAACTTTGAATCCTGTAAGCTGAAACCGCAAAATAGTAACCTCCCAAACAGACATGCTCCTTATCCAATCCAGAGCTTTTAACAGAAGCATTAACCTTGCTTTCCTCCAATGCCATCCCAGTATCAAACAACACCTCCCTGACCTATCAGACTTCGCTGAAAGACCTGGCCAGCCCCCTCATCTCTGCATCGGAAGCTTTCACCGCCTCCTGGGCATTCCTCTGCTCGGAGGGCAGCGCGGCCCTGACCGACACGCAGGTGAGGACGTCCCTGGTGCTGTCGTAGGTCCCCACACAGCGGTGCACCTGGCCCCGGATCAGTCTGGGCAGCTCCAGATCCTGCCAGGGCAGCGAGCACAGCTGGATATCCCACACCTGTACCTCACCAATACCTGCTTTTCCTTGCTTGCTGCTTTCTTGTTCTTTTTTACTCACGTTCTCGTAGAAGACACACTGCAAGACCTCTCTGCCGTCTCTCATGAGGAAGGTCTTGGCCCCGTGGGATCCCACCGTGACGGCAGAATCCAGCGTTGCTGAGGGGAAAGGAGGGGGGAGTGTGATGTTATCCCTGGCACGCCAAGGTAAGGACAGTCCAATGACACGCTACAATTCAACATCCAATGACATGCTAGACTACTACTGTCCAATGACATGCTAGACCACTACTGTCCAATGACATGCTAGACCACTACTGTCCAATGACATGCTAGACCACTACTGTCCAATGACATGCTAGACCACTACTGTCCAATGACATGCTAGACCACTACTGTCCAATGACATGCTAGACCACTACTGTCCAATGACATGCTAGACCACTACTGTCCAATAACATGCTAGACCACTACTGTCCAAGAACATGCTAGACCACTACTGTCCAATGACATGCTAGACCACTACTGTCCAATGACATGCTAGACCACTACTGTCCAATGACATGCTAGACCACTACTGTCCAATGACATGCTAGACCACTACTGTCCAATGACATGCTAGACCACTACTGTCCAATAACATGCTAGACCACTATAGTCCATTGACATGCTAGACCACTATAGTCCAGGCTGGAGCGAAGCTTCCACTACTCACCATAGATTTCAAACAGGGAAGGGGCTTTGTCCTTGAACTGGCTCCAATGTTTCACACCAGCTATGACAGCAGTCAGGATTCTTAGGGAGCTCTCAGGCACAGGTTTGGCCTGAAATGCAGATGTTGTCTTCCCAAGAGAGTAGGACTACTGTAAGTGTATACATTCCTTACATGGTGAGCTTTCATAACTGTATTCAAGAACTTTTGTAACATTAAGTGGCTGAGCGGTGGGGGAATCGGGCTGGAAATCAGAAGGTACCCAGTTCGAACCCCCGGCTGTGCCAACATGACGATGTGTCCTTGGGAAAGGCACTTCACCCTACTTGCTTCAGGGGGGAATGTCTCTGTACATGCTGTAAGTCGCTCTGGATAAGAGCGTCTGCTAAATGACTAAACGTAAATGTAAGAAAACAGTCCATGTCTCGTTCCCCCCCCCCCCCCCCCTCATTACCTGAGTTTGAGAAGCAGGCTTGGTGTTGTGACTGCCTGCAGACTGTCTCAGTGGACCGGCGCTGGTGGTTGTTTTGAACTTCCATGTGTTGTGTGGATGTTGATGTGCGGGTTGGCTCGGTGGAGGGGGCGGGGCCCGACGAGGCTGGAGTGGTTTGGCCTGTACGCATGCTGACGGCTGACCTCTGTGAGAGTAACCACTGGGGGGTACAGGAGGGCTCTGAGCGTGCCCATCGCTGCCAGAGGGGGCGTAGCTGCTCTGCCTGGGCTTACTGGGGACCCGAAAGTCCTGCCTGGATGCTGTGTTCTGCTGAGCGGGCTGTGAACTAAAGACCCAAAGTCCGTTTTGATCAACGCCTGTTTGCGTCATAAAAAAAACTGTTCATCAATTCAACCCAACTAGACAACTGCCAAACTAATGTTATTTCAGGTTACATACGATGATGAAACAGTTACAATGTGTAAATAAGGAAAAGCATACAAAGGTGTGTTTCCCCTACCCGCTGCACCCTGCGTTGCCAGGTTTGTAAGAATGAGGCAGGGGAACACAGCCTCTCCCCGTGGGGCCAGGAGCAGGTCTGTTACAGGGGAACTGGGAGAGCTGCTGAGGCTGTGGGGCTTCCGGTCTGTTCCATGGACTGTACTGAACAGCAGGAGCAGGAGGAGGCGGATTTGGGGCATGTCTAGTGTAACCTTTTTGAAAAGCGGGAAAAACATGGGTTTGATTTGATTGTCAGAGGTTTAATGCGATTTGTTTGATATTTGGACTGTGCTGCCATCTGGTGGCTGAAATCATGATGAAATCCCTGAGATCTTACCTGTGTTTGATGAAGAGGGTCCCTGAGATCTTACCTGTGTTTGATGGAGAGGGTCCCTGAGATCTTACCTGTGTTTGATGGAGAGGGTCCCTGAGATCTTACCTGTGTTTGATGAAGAGGGTCCCTGAGATCTTACCTGTGTTTGATGGAGAGGGTCCCTGAGATCTTACCTGTGTTTGATGAAGAGGGTCCCTGAGATCTTACCTGTGTTTGATGAAGAGGGTCCCTGAGATCTTACCTGTGTTTGATGAAGAGGGTCCCTGAGATCTTACCTGTGTTTGATGGAGAGGGTCCCTGAGATCTTACCTGTGTTTGATGAAGAGGGTCCCTGAGATCTTAACTGTGTTTGATGAAGAGGGTCCCTGAGATCTTACCTGTGTTTGATGAAGAGGGTCCCTGAGATCTTACCTGTGTTGATGAAGAGGGTACCTGAGATCTTACCTGTGTTTGATGAAGAGGGTCCCTGAGATCTTACCTGTGTTTGATGAAGAGGGTCCCTGAGATCTTACCTGTGTTTGATGAAGAGGGTCCCTGAGATCTTACCTGTGTTTGATGAAGAGGGTCCCTGAGATCTTACCTGTGTTTGATGGAGAGGGTCCCTGAGATCTTACCTGTGTTTGATGAAGAGGGTCCCTGAGATCTTACCTGTGTTTGATGAAGAGGGTCCCTGAGATCTTACCTGTGTTTGATGAAGAGGGTCCCTGAGATCTTACCTGTGTTTGATGAAGAGGGTCCCTGAGATCTTACCTGTGTTTGATGGAGAAGGTCCCTGAGATCTTACCTGTGTTTGATGAAGAGGGTCCCTGAGATCTTACCTGTGTTTAATGAAGAGGGTCCCTGAGATTCATAGTCATTGCTGGGGTAGAATTCAGTCTCTGTGGGGTTAGATGTCATTGGTAATCTGCTTCGTTTCTTCTGGTTGAACAGCGGCACTGGGAGACACCCTGTAGAAAAATGTATTATTCGCATCAAGCTGGATAACACAATACGCATTCATATATCAAATAAATTAACATAATTTAGCAGGTAAACCGTAGTAAAATAAGACATTACAGCCTACAAACCTGCAGTGGGTCTGCCAGTCTGGTTTTCAGAATATCTTTTCATCATCCCCAGCCAGTGTATTCAGTCAGTAAATTAAATCTAATCATTGAATGTAACCAGTTGTGATATTTAAAGTTTAGTACAACAACATAGATGAATAATCACTCATAAATAGCATGTTTATACTTATTTATACTATATTTATACTTATAACTAGCTAGTTGACGTTAGCTGGCAGTAGAACAGGCCGACCACTTGCTAGTACTAGCAGTATATTTTACAAGGCAGACAAACCGCTGACTTAAAACACAGTTCAGTATATCATAGTTGGACATTTTAAGCACCTTCTTTTAATACCCTCCGTGTACATTTATATGGGTGATTTCGTTGCACATTAGCCAGCTCGCGGTGAACTGGATGGAGTCACGAGCGGGATCTGACCTCAAACCCGCACGCGCCAAACTGTTGCAGACGGGCGGTGACGTCACACCGTGTTTCGGCTTTAGATTATAACCACAGGCTGCAATTTTTAAAACACAGTTTTACTTCGTTGTAAAGGTGTGAAGAACCGGCCCAGGGTAAATTAAATCCGAACAAACGGTGCTCTTTACTACCATTGTGAATCATAAACGTACATTTAGAGAGACTTTCTAACTAGATCACACACTGTGGGTGTGTATTTAGGAGCCAATAATCTTTGAATTGGCAACTCTAATGTCTAATAGGCAAAGTGTGTAACAGTATTTATAATTTTACCAATACACCAGCAATGGCATGACTAGTAAAACTATTAAGTCATACTAGCAGTATTGAAAAAAATTTATAGAGAGAGAGCGAGAGAAAGAAGATGTTTGAGTGTGTGTGCGCGTGTGTGTGTGGCAATGTGCCACAGCGCATCTAAAGGTCTCCTCAGTGAGTGAGTCGTGACTCTGTGCACCGGATCTGGCGTTAGACCACTCTGTTTGTCTGGAGAGATCCTCAAACTCATTCATCTATGGGGAGGGCGAGGGGGGGGACTTCACATCTGTGTCTAAATCCATGCCAACTAGGAAACAAAAGTCTCCAGTGATATCACATATAGTAGCCGACTCCTTTTCACTTTTTCAGTTTTAGATCATTACCATGATGACTGGAGAATAAGAATGATCTTGAGGCGTTTAGACAGTTCACATGACACGGATGATGTAGATTGCTCCAGGAAAATGAGATCGTAGGCATAATCTCTAGTGTCATGGACTGTGTAAAGGAAAAAGGACACGGGTCAAGGCTGCCGAGCTGAATGGCTGCTCCTCGTTAGCTGTGGGCCTGAGGGTAATCACTGACTGTGTAGCCCTGTGACTTCCACACTGAGAGTCCGAAGGCCACTCTTTTTACGATGCACATGGCCTCTCTGCGAGTGGCTGTGGTCTCGTGCATCCTGCATCCATGGCAACAGGGATTTGAATAGTCTTCAGAAAGGCAACCAACCTCCCCCAATAATGGTCTTGGAGATGATTAATAAACCTGAACTTGGCCTATCGACTCACCGTCAACAGTTTAAACAGGTTCTGCCATCATAATATTTGTGTTTGTGGGGGAGGATTGTTTTCTACTAATGTAGCACCAATATCAGCCATTATGACGAGGTGTGAGTTAAACGCTGCATTCTTACAGGCCAATATTATTAACATATATTATCACATATCACAGAATCCTAATGAGATTTGGCATTTCTGAGGGTGATTCACATTGAGGTAGATGATCTCAATAACTAAGGAAGGACTGCATATTTTACATTCAGTCTTATACAGAGCGACTTACAGCAAGTACAGGGACATTCCCCCCTGAGGCAAGTAGGGTGAAGTGCCGTGCCCAAGGACACAAAGTCATGTTGGCACAGCTGAGGTTTGAACCTGGTACCTTCTGATTACTAACCCGGCTCCTTAACCGCTCAGCCACAGGTCTCCCTTGATCATCTTTTGCACACTGTGTTTCAGAACTCACTACAGATAATATCGTTGCGCAGTATGGATGCACTTTTTCACTTCCATGGCCTCATCATGGTCAGCTCGTAATGCTCATATTTTATACTCCAACATCTACTTCTAAAAAGGACATCTGAAACAGGGCTTATTCATCGTCTTCATCTTATTTTATGAAATCGTGCTCTAATCTTACATGACAACCAGGGACTGCGGTATAATTAATCATATCCAGTTACGTACAGTATGTGCTGATACTGCATTTTCCCACCTGGTTATACAAATGTGTTTCAATCTCACTCCTCTGTCAATTCCTCATCCTTCAGTGGAAATGTATCAAGTAGCAGCGGCTTATTTAGCTTGAGGTTAGATCCCTGTTCTTAGTGCCTGACATGAAGGCTTGTTCTGGGAAAGCATGTCTGAGGGCCTGGGCTGAGAGAGAACGCTGCTCCAGATGTTCTGCAGGAGCTGGCTTGCCGAATGATCTCCAGGGTGGAACACACACTCAGACACACCCAGACACACCTCTCAAAGCTTGGGGACTTTAACTCTCTAGGCATCTCTCAGGCATAATGTGTACTATGTGGAATAAATATTTGGATTACTTCAGAATACAATAATAAATTCAATCTGTAGCTTTATTATTTTATATTCTGTTCTATCAATACATATTCTGCAAGTACAACTAATTTGAGATATATTTTAAACTTCCATTATATAGTTATATTTTATAAGTTATATTTTAAACATATATATATATATATATAATTTATAAGTCATATTTTAAACTTCTATTACAAACGTAGATGCCCCTTCAGCCTGTGTTGCAGTACCCACACCATTCCTCAGAATGTGTGGGTGAGTGCTGGCTCAGCTGAAAGGTTCTCTTGGTCAGCCTCTTTGTAATGTTTTTGAGACCATTTTTCCAAACTCTTGTTCAAATATTTTTCTTTCGCTCACTCAGGCAGTGAACAGACATTGCAGCATGAGAGGAAATGGTCCCTGGGATCTTACTCCACCCTTGGCAGGGTAATCTGGATCAGTGTTGACATTTACTGACAAAGCCAGTCACTTCAAATCAGCAACGTTTTAACTGTTTGATGGATTGAAGAAAGACTGGGTTAACTGTTTAAAGGGAACTGCATTATATGAACATGGCCAGGTAGATACGTGTTTTACCTAATTCTGCAATAAAATGTAAAACACCTGTTTTCCATGACATTCTGTTCTTTTAAATAGTCTTTTACAATTAAACACTGCAATTGTTTTTCAGCCTTGGTATTCAGAAAAAAGGTGGCATAATTCAGGATTTTATTGAATTCATTTCCAACCAATGTGCAATTAGGCTTATCCAGAGCCATAAAACAACGTTTACAAAAAAATAAAAAATAATATTATATGGGTCTGGGCTTATCCAAACACTTCACTGGTCTACACCATAGACATAAAGATATTTATAGATAGTTATAATGTCTACTATGGTCTACACCCCTGTGCCGGTGCAAACTGAGCCTACAGCAAATAGGAACTGACGTTACTTCAAGAGGACGAATGATGTGGCAAAAAGGGCGAATCGCAAAGAAATAGTACCAAAGATCCCCCCCATGTCTCCCATTGGATGACATATTCACTTCACAGTAAATCATTTCGGATTTGAAACGAGATTCGTGTAATGCAAATATCCTCCGTGTGTGAATATTAAGTACATTTTGTGGATTGTTATTTTAATTTATTTATTTTAATCCACCAAGTGGTATTCATTCGCCTTGGGGAAGTGCACAGCCATTTCCGGGTGGTTCTTCTCCTGAGCCGCCATTGCAGGTCCAGAGCCAGAGCAGCGGTCTGTCAAAACACCGAACTGACAACACGGTTCTCCATCAAGGTTCTCCATCAACACTTTAGACTTTATCCGTTGGGACTTTTTTTATTTTTTTTTGAACTAGCCGTTCACTGGCTGTCCGGCTAGGATCCAGAGAGAGAAGAAGTCTTAGTTAGTTAGTTAGTAGGAGACATTAGGAGGGAGAGGAACAGCCATGGCTCAGATCCTGCCGATCCGCTTCCAGGAGCACCTGCAGGTAGATACTGTTCATGGATGGAAGATGAGGATACTGTTTTTTAACTGGTGGTGGTTGGGGATTTGTACGATACGGTTTGTTTGTTGGACTTGTGGTATCACCGGTTAAAGTAACAGTAGAGGTCTGGAAAAGAAAATGACCTCTCAGAAAAAGAAATGCTACGATATAGCTTAGCTGAAGTTAGCGAGCTCGAGCCTCTGATAATGATGGTTTCTGTGGTAACAGTGACATTAGCATGCTAGGCTACCTTTAGCTAAGTACGAGGTCACATGAATGAACCCAGTATGAAAGAGAACCATCAACTATAAAGTTAGAAAATGATATTTTGTCCATCAACTAAGCAGCTAGTGAAGTACCTTATTATTATCTAGATACTTGCTAACTGACGGTAAATAACTCGCTTGTTTTCCAGTTAGCTTGTTAGCTGTTAGCACTTGATGCTAAACCGGCTAAGCTATCTTGCTAAGGAAATAATCCTATTGAATAGATATCTACTGTAGATGTTATCGTGCTCGTTGTCATTGTCAGATTCATATGATATTAGTGTGTCCTACTAACATTTTGTAAAAAAGTTGCTTAAGAAACCACTTAGTTGGAGCAGAAATACTTTGACTGTTCCACGTATGTTATAAATCAGGTTCAGCAGGTTAGCTGACAAAGCCTCTTAAACTCAACCGACTAGATATTAATATATAAACTTGAAAAGTCAAAAGTGCAGTTTTTATTGATTGGATGGGCTGCCTTGCCTCATGTGTTGACGTTTTTTCATAAAATGATGTTTAGCTCATCTAATAGTCTGGGTTAGAGGGTGACATCAGCAGGTGAGAATGGCACACCTTCCTAATAGAGACCACACAGATCCATCATGACGTGGTGTGAATGTGGGGTGTGTAATAAGAAGTGGATCTGTTAAGAATGACTATTTTAAGATGAATGGAAAGTAAACTCATGAACGTGTTGTATCATGTAGGTCACATCCCATCACTGCTTCCCAAACTTCTAAACCTACATGAATTAACAATTAAACCAGCGCTAAGATACATTTTGCCGAAGACAAATCCCTGAATTGGGTGAAAACAGAATCCCGAATGAGCTCACGGTGATATTTGTGGTATTAAATAGCCACACCTAAGCTTAAGTTGGGATACAATAAGCCTCCACCTATGTGTGGTCGAGGAGATGAGAAGCCGTTTATGCACCTCCGAGCACGTAGTTTGTCAGTACTGCTGGCTTGCAGGTTCTCCTGTGAGCTGATGAATAAGTCATGGTATGTTTGGTGTTTCCTGAGCAGCCTCAGAATAAGACATGTGATCCACCTACATCTCCATTTCAGGAAAATTATCTGTGTGCTTAAAGCTGTTTTTTCAAGCATAATGAAGCTTTGTTTGTTTTTGGAATAGCCCAGTTCTGTATTCAAACCCCCCCCCCCCCCTCAGCTTTACACACCGACTGATACTATGGTATAGGCTTTGCAGTGTTTGCCTCCCATATCTGTGAACAGTGTGGCATTTAATGCTGTTTTACATGGTACTTTCAGCTATCGGTCACTTCCATCCATTGAGTCCAGAGTGCCGTCATTAAAGTTTCTCCTGCGTTCTCGCTTCGTTCTTGAGGTTTGGGAGGGTGGTTTTGTTGTTGCTGTCTCGTGTTGTGCAGGTGCTGGACTGCACAGACAGGATCTCACACACACTGTCACACACACACACACACACACACACACACACACACACACACACACACACACACACACACACACACACACACACACACACACACACACACACACACACACACACACACACACACACACTGGCTCTTCAGGTACACTCCCAGCAGCACTTCATTAACTAAGCCTACTGCTGCTGTTAGTTCTAGTGTGGCTGTTCCCAGATTCATGGTGGGCAACTGCACTTTGCAATGAACATTTTACTGTGTGAGAGGTGGGGGGGGGGTTGGGTGGGTGTGTGGGGGGGGGGTCTGTTGTTTTGTCAATTGCTTAATTGCAGGAGTGGGGTTTAGAGAGATTATGGTGGATACTGGTGTACCGGTTATCCTGTCCATTAAGATGGACACGGCCCTAGTTGTGTGGTGGGAGGTCGGCTTGGGCGGAGCTTATTATTTCCCCATGCTCCTTGAGTTGTAGATCCGCATCACCGGCACATGTTATCGAAGCGTCACCGTTGCCGGGGGTTATCGTGGTTCTGTTGCCGTGAGGCACTGTGTTGTCGAGGAAGGCCCTGTTGTCTGTTGTTCCTTTTCTTCTGTTTGTTCATTCAGCAGCAGCAGCACACAAGGTCCCTCTGATAAGGACTGGGGATCTGCTAGCCAGAGTGTGCCTTCTATGATTTCACTGTCTTTGGTGCGTCAAGGCCATTTAGTGTGACTGATAACCACCAAAAGGAACACCTGCCAGTATCACTAACGTGTGACCTCCTGTACGAGCTGTTTCATGCATGTGAGCGGGTCATGCTTGCGCTGATTGCCATGTTAAGTGGATGTTTCCGAAGTTAGAGAGTCGGGCGGCTGAGCTGATAGGGAGTCGGGTTAGTAATCAAAAGGTTCGAACCTCAGGCATGCCAAAATTATGTTGTGTCCTTGGGCAATGCCCTTCACCCTACTTGCCTCGGGGAATGTCCCTGTACTTGCTGTATAAGAGCGTCTGCTAAATGTGAATGTAATGAAAGCAGTTCTAGTTTGGAAAGGAAGAGGCTGTGGATGTTTCTGGGTAGGACGATCACACATGGCAGAGGCCTGTTAGGGGGCTGACTGTCAGGCCGCTGTGCACACCCCCCCCCCCCCCCCCCCCCCCCCCCCCCCCCGGGGAAGTTCTTCCATGAACCATGGAGATGTGGCTTCTGCACAGCCGACTGGCTGACGGCAGCCACATGACCCGGGCGAGTCGCCACCTACGTCAGCTGCTGGTGTCTGCAGCTGTGTGACGTCACGGTGCTCCCAGCGGGCAGGTGATGGATGATGTGCCGCTCCGCTCTCTGGTGTAGCGCAGCAGAGCACAGCCCAAGCCTGGTTGTTCATCTAAGACAGTCAGCTTTGACACACCAGTTCACCCTGTTTGAACCCAGAAGCCCCCCCATTTGTCCGCTATGCTGCCCCTCTATGTATCTGCCAGGGTGCAAGGTTGTTTTCTTACTTCCCATATGGACCTACACACAAAAGCTTTCCTCATTATTTGCTGTTCCTCTGCCTGTCCTCTCCCTGTCACTCATTGCAAAGCTTGCGATTTTATACGTCAACCATTTATACAGCTGGATCTCTACCGAGCCCTGTTATAGCCTGCAACCTCGCCATAGCGATAAAGAAAGTTCCAGTAACTTAGACGCACACACTCTTAGAGGAGCCAGTGGTTGGAATATAATGGCTGTTGGATCCTATTCATTGGTTGACGTCATCATGGTTGGCCTGGTGTTGACAAAGGCTTCCCTCGCAAACAGTGTTTTGTCATTGAGCGCCGTGTGAAGGGTGAAGTTTCCTTCCCGGAGTAATTTTTTTTCTCAAATCAAAGTCAATATTATTTGTGCACAGACATTGATGAACAGACGTTGTTTGAAAAGTAATTTACAATAAGCAACATAGAAGGAAGATAACAATTTCAATATCAGTTCCCCTAATTCTGTGCTTCAAAATCATGAGTTGTCATTAACTCACTTAAGTACAGTTTCTACCTTCATAGCCTGTCAGAGTGTTTGGTTTACGTTTAGTCAGTTTAACACATTCAGTATGTCTGGCCACGCCCCTCAGCCCAGCAGTGTTGAACATCTGGTTTGGTCTGTTTTGGCTTCTCCCCCCCCCGAGCTCCTGTGATGCTGCATGTTATGATTCCCCTCTGCTTGTGATATGACCGTATTACATGTCTTATCCAGAGCGAGTGTCAATGGAGCACAAGCTGGTTACTAGCGTACCCTTGTCAAGGTCACTTCAGTGATACCTCCTCCACAACATTTAACCTGTGCAGAGCTCGCCTGCTTTGAAGTGTCCGTCTGCAAGAACCCTCTGGACTGCTTCTGCCGTTGGAAAGTCGGGACACTTCACAGCCCGTAACAAGTTTAAGTGGAGGGGTTAAAATCCTCCGGGTTAGGTTTATAGCATGCTGCTCTGTCAAATGTTACTCGAAAAAGGCCCCCTTCCGCGCAGCGAACTTTGCCCTCTCACCTGGTAACCTGCTGATAGCTCGTGACAGGCTTGTGAGGATATGGATTTGCTGAACACTTGACATTCCTCAGCTTCACCCAAACGTACCATAAAGTCAGCTTCTCTTTCACTGCTGAAAAAAGGGGGGGAAAGGCAGGCCGCTGGCAGGAAACAGACCCTCAGCAGAAACGGCTCTCTGGATGGCGTTTTTTCCCCAATGTATGCATTCCTCTACCCTCCCCTCGGCTCTTCCCTCTACATCCATGAGTGCTGGCGTCTTCCTCCTCACCTCTGGTCACATGTCACCCCCTGGATCACACGTCTGCTCTGGCAACAGCGCCCGCCTGTTGTTCCAGCCCGGGAGACAATGGGTCAGGACTTCCTGTTGTTGGCCCGCCTGCTAGCCCGGTTAGCAGCCCTCAGCACATCACACATCCTCTGCCGGCCTTTCCTAGAAGCGGCCCTGCGCAGGACGCCGAGGGCCAGTTTGTGCTGAGCTGGGTGCCCTCTTCCTTCGGAGGAAGAGAAAACTGGTCTCATCAGCAGATAGGGAGGGAGGGAGGGGGGGGGGCTCCCAAGGGGTGAGAGAAAGAGACAGAGAGTGACAGAGAGAGAGAGGTTGTTTGTTCCTGGTCTTGTAGAACATACTGGGAAGCCACCAGCCTGTCTGAGAGCTGTCACAAGTTGACTAGAATGTTCTGGCTCAGCCCCTTAGGCCTAGAGGTTTCAATGGGACCCCCCCCTCCCCCCTTTCAGCGTTTAAGGTCACTGGTTCCTGCTAAGGGAGTACAGCAGCTGGACTGAGACTGTAAGTGTGTCATGCATCGCTGCATGGAGCAGAGATGGGGAAGGAGAAAACACCAAGGCAGCCTTTTTCTTGAACTCCAGTGCACGGACAGAGCCAAATACCTGACTCCACACACTGCTGCCAGAGCAGCTGGAGCGCTCATCCCTGATCCAGTGACATAGCAGCCCCCACCGTCTCATACGCAGAGACCACCCCTGCCCTTGGCTGTGAGAGACACACGGCTGCCCCCCCCCCCACCCGTCAGTCCACGCTTCCAGTCTGCAGTGTCTTGCATAACCCAGGGAGTAGTGTGGGACGCGCTTTGCTGTTGAAGCGTCGTGGCGTTGGATCAGATCAGAGATCCAGCCGCGGATCCTCTGGAGACGAGATGAGAGGGAATGATGTGCGAGGGGGGAGGGCTGGAGGAGTGTGTGGGGGTGGAAGGGGTTTGCTGGGTGTAGTCGTGACTCGCCCCGCCCTTGTGGCGGTCTGCTTTCCCCACAACAAGCGGGTGGCTCTGGTACTGTTACGATGGTCTCTCCTCTTTCAGCTTCCACCCTGGGGGTCTCTCTCCTCGTCTTCTGCTGCTGAGATGGTGAACTCAATCGAGGACACAGGCCGGATAAATATGCGTGTCACGCTGCTACAGCCCTGACTCTCCCCCCTCCCCCTAGCCCCCCCCCCCCACACACACACATCTCTCACTCCGTCTCCCTTTTGCATCTCTCTCCTGAACTCATCTCTCTCATCTGTACTCGTCATATTTAATGCAGTGATTCGGTGTTTGGAATCAAAGGCTTGAAGCCAGCGTGTGCCGGTCCACGCTTTGCCAACAAGTAAAGCAACCCCATGCAAGCGAAGAGGCTCCTTTGCCTCATGACTTAATAAATGAGTTTCCAGGTTGTTTCCGACTGGCTGACCGACTGGTTTGCAACATGGTTTCACCTAGAAAACTTGCCTGGTGGCGGCATGGGCCATCGAATAATCGACAAGACCTGCTGAGTTTTTGGTCCAGCACTCTGCTACATCTGTCGGTCTGAAGAGCATAATTTTAGCCTGTTCATTGTTCAGATGTTGCAGGGTTTTACGTTTCTTCTTTTTACGAGGGTTTTCAGAGGGCATAAAGGCTGTGCCGGCCCTCACAACCCCGCCACCAGATGGGATGGTAGGATGTAGAGGGAGAGCATGTAAATCTGTCTAGAGGCCATTGTTCAGATAGCGACGCAGTGAGGATAACCGTGGCCCATAGCCTCTCAATGAAGGATAACCAGCCCAGCCACCAGGATTACCGCTGCGTACCAATCCTGATTTCCAGGCTCTGATTCCCTGAGTGGCGCTAGAAAGAGCCCGCATTTTCAAGGGATTACAAACAGAACCGTTCCTGAACAGGGTCTTCTTTCCCTTCGCTAGCAAGCAGGTTTGGTTTAGAACAAGCGGCTTCTCGCGAGGTTTGCCGAGCGCAGGACAGATGCTAGGAGTTACGTAACCATAGGTGTCGTGTCATCGAGTTGTGGTGTGGGTTTTACGTCGCTCCAAGGTTATCTTGAGGGGAGTAAACCTTTGTTGTCTGGGAGTGCCGTTAAATACGTCTTGCTTTAGTAAGGGATGAATCATAGTGGCTTTAGGCTAGCACTGCAGCTTCGCAACGTCCGCTGTCGCAGTTGACTCGGATGTTCCAGAGTTCACCTCTTTGAAGTCACTCCTACACAAACTGCCCTCTACCAGCCAATCACAGAAAAGCCAGCGTCTCCTGGCAGGCGATGAGTAATAAGCGATACAAAAATGGCAATGTGCAGTGACAACACACAACCTAGCTCTTGATTAGGATAAAAGAGGAAGTACAGAGTATTACGCGATGTCTTTCCCGTTAGGTTGTTCGTCGCTGGCCATGTGATTGTCACAGAAGCCAGCAGTGAAAGAATGTCGGTGGGGGGAGGGTGTGGAGGGTGTGGCCTCCCATTGATAAAACATGCCTCTGGTTTCGTTGAGGCCTTCCAAGAACTGTGGTTTGCGGTGATAAGTTGTCTGCCTAAGTTGCAGCTCATTGATAACAGACAGTCCATACTATGTGGAACATATGGTGGTCTGGCAGCTATAGACTTGAGGTCTCAGTGTAAAACCAGGCTAAAAGCCTTATGTATTTCAACCAACACTAATTATCTCCATGTACTAGTGTGGTGGATTTTTCAGATGTATTTAATTACCTTGGGATCCCCACCCTTACATGTGATTCCAGTGGATTGTTGGGTGAATGTTTCAGTGATTTTGAAATTGAGATGTGCCCTGGAGCAGCAAACAGTGAATGTGTATCAGCACTGACCACCCTTTCCCAGACTTCTGCCCCTCTTGTCAGGCTATGGGGACAGAGCGGGGTGGGGGGGTGGGGGGGTTTAGTTAGCTAGCAGCTGCCTTGCTAGGAAACTCTGGCCTCCACATCTTTGTGATGTGGCGCTAAGTTCCTGTCAGTGCTTGGCTGCTTTCCTCCAGAGCCTCAGAACAGGAGCTACATCTGGCATTTCTGCAGCCTTGGCCTGACACACACACACACACACACACACACACACACACACACACACACACACACACACACACACACACGTAGAGGGAATCCCTCCTGTCTGGATGAGCTAGTCCAGACATGTTCCTCTCCTCAGTAACAAAAGGGAGAACAAATGTTGCCGTGACCCTTCCACTGTCAGGGATGGACCACAGAACAGGACGCCGCCAAGCTTTCCCTCCCTGGGACTGACCCCCCTCCCCGGCCAGGGCCACTCGCTCCGTGCTAGGGTACCGCTCCGTGTCAGGCTCGGTGACATCACCAGCGGTGTTCCAGAGGACAGCAGCTGAGCTGACATCATGCTCCCTGATCAGCCAGTGAAATCAGCTGCCGCGCTGGAAACAGCTTCAATAAAACATGGAGCCGCAGCTCAGTTTTCACCCGAGACCCAGAGATGATCTGAGCCAGGCTGTTGAATTGTTGAATTACACTAATTGACGGGGAAATGAACTGAAATTAGATGTGTAAAGTGGTTGATTTCCCAATGCTAGCTGCCTTCCACACTGTGGCAGTTTTGGGTGCTGGTAGAGCTCGAGAAGGCAAATGTTCCGGCAACTTCCGCCCCCGTCTCACACTGCCTGCCCCCAAGCTCACGTTCTCCCCCCCCCCCCCCTTCCTTCCCCTCGTTCAGCTCCAGAATTTGGGGATCAACCCGGCCAACATTGGGTTCAGCACCCTGACGATGGAATCGGACAAGTTCATCTGCATCCGGGAGAAGGTGGGCGAGCAGGCGCAGGTGGTGATCATCGACATGGCCGACCCCAACACACCCATCCGCAGGCCCATCTCCGCCGACAGCGCCATCATGAACCCGGCCAGCAAGGTCATCGCTCTTAAAGGTACGGCGCCGCTCGCACGCACGCCGCCAAGCGCACCATCAGAACCAAACCCAAACAAATGACTTCTGTTGTTAAGTCTACGTTAGATGCTTATTTAGCCCCTTTTGGGGTCCTCATGGTTGATTTTTGGTGCGTGTGTTTATGTAATATAGCGACATCCATTATGTGTTGAATTGCATTTTTACGTCCAGCTGTTTGTTTTTGGTGAAATACTTTAAACTGAATGATGTGACCAGCAGTAGTGTCATGTGACCAGCAGTAGTGTCATGTGATCCTGTTGTCCAGCAGCCATAATTGCTTTGTGTCTTTTTTTTGTTTCTGTTTCTCTGTTCTGTACGTTCTTTGGTTTCTTTACCGCTTTCTTATGTGTATGCAGACGGTGAGTTCAAATTTCAGTACACTCAGTTGTGGAAGTTCAAATCCTGTTTTCAAATCTGGACCGAAAAAAAATAAATAGCCTGACCTCTGACCCTCTTTGAGTTTAGCTGTGCATTCACTAGCCTTTTAGATACCTTACTCAGCATAATTAACTCAAACAGTACTGTCTATCAATTGATTAGTTAATAATGTCTAATACCGTTTTGTATTTATATAACATGGCTCTAATTACATTCCACATCTATATATATATATGTATATATATTTATCTATTTTGAAGTTCAGGTGCTATTAGAGTATGAGATTATATCAATTAGACAACCTAAACAGGATTTGACTTTCACAACTTTATAGCTTGAATGTTTGCATTACATCAATTTTGTTTCTTAGATGTGCACATGATTTAGTACCCTTTACTTTGGAGGGGAGAGAATATATTAGGGGGGTCAAATTATGATTTCCGTTTAATTTTGTTCCGAATTGCGTTGCTTGCCATCCGAAATCCCACGACCAGCGTCCTGTGTTTCTACAAAGTTCGCAGAACTTTCGTGTTCGTGTTCTAAGTTCCAGATAGATTCCACCTTATGCTTGTGTGATACCTCTTCTTACACCCTCATAGTATTTACATAGTCAGCAAATCTGCCCTTCTCCTCTGGACATCCAGCAGGCTGTTTCCACTACGCAGGCCAGGATAGGATAGGATGCTGCTAGCAGAGTGTGTCAGTTACAGTGGGGTTTGGCTGGGGGCCAGGAGATTGTGGTGTTGGAAGCCAAGCATGGCTGGCATTGATCTGATTACTAAAGTGTCTGTTGAGACCTCTCCCAGATGATGATGATGGTGATGATGATGATGATGATGATGATGAGGAGGAGGAGGAGGAGGAGCAGGAGGTCTGTGTGTGTGTGTGTGTGTGTGTGTGTGTGTGTGTGTGTGTGTGTGTGTGTGTGTGTGTGTGTGTGTGCGTGCGTGCGTGCGTGCGTGCGTGCGTGCGTGCGTGCGTGCGTGCGTGCGTGCGTGCGTGCGTGCGTGCGTGCGTGCGTGCGTGCGTGCGTGCGTGCGTGCGTGCGTGCGTGCGTGCGTGCGTGCGTGCGTGCGTGCGTGCGTGCGTGCGTGCGTGCGTGCGTGCGTGCGTGCGTGCGTGCGTGCGTGCGTGCGTGCGTGCGTGCGTGCGTGCGTGCGTGCGTGCGTGCGTGCGTGCGTGCGTGCGTGCGTGCGTGCGTGCGTGCGTGCGTGCGTGCGTGCGTGCGTGCGTGTAACAGGGAATCAGATTAGGCATGAATTGATTGGCAGTTAAAGCAAAAGGCAATGTGATTGGTTTAGAAGAGCAAATCCAATTTATGTGGGTGCAAAAACCTCCTTTGGTCCCTTGCCATCAAAGCTAATAAGATTTTTCAGGTTTTAACAGCTTGAGTAAATAGCCAGCTCGGTCTAAAATAGCTTGCGGTTTTCCTTCTAATTCCTGGGATATCTATGCAGACCCCTGGTGCTGTGCTGGTGCGTGGTCTCTCCCAACACGGTCCTCTGGTTCCCCCAGACCACTTTCATCACCCAAAGTATTCCAGTTTCCATTGGAAAACCAAACGGGGTCAATTCCCCGGACCCCCCCCCCCCCCCCCTTCCCATTTCGACAGTGAGAAATGAGTGGTGGTGAAGCTGTGTCCTGGGAAAGCCAGGGGTCCTGATCTAGTACCCCCCCCTTCTCTTAATCTGCATTCAGTCACTATCACCCCCGTCCCCCACCTCCTCCTCTCTCCTCTTGCTCAGTCTACACCTCCTCGTCCCGTCTTCCTCTCTCCCCCACCCCACCTACCCCTCCCTGAGGGTGGCCGGGCTCAGATTAAGCCCCTTACTGCTTGGTGGGGATCATTCAAATGAAGTTGCCTTGATCTGGCCTAATCAGAACTCATTTGACACTCCACATCTGGAGTTAATCGGAAAACCTACGGACCAAATGATTTCAGAAATGCACTGTGCTCTTCCTATCTTGCTTTCACTCTGGGTTGCCAGCAGGGAAACACACCGCTTTTTAATACAGGCTGTCAGTTCACCTACTTAATCATGTCATTTGCTTAAAAAACAAAACAAACCCCCCCCCCCCCCCCACTAATAAACTAAATAAATAAAAAACTCAGGTGAGTGAACCTTTTTCTAACCCTATTCAGCCGTTCGACATGTTAACATAGCGACAAGACACATAACCTCCAGACAACTTTTAGACAACGTTTAGACAACTTTGTCAGAGGGATTTCCACGCTAAGTGACGTTTCTCCCCTCCTGTTGCTGTTTCCACTAGTCTAAACCCCCCCCCCCCCCCTCCTTCCCCCCCCACCCCCCTCCTTCCCCCCCCCCCCCCCCCTCTGTTTAGCTGGATGCAGATGTGTTAGGCTGTACTGGTCGTATCACGTAATGATTTGCTTGACCTTCCTTTGCTACTTGTGAGTCTACGGCAGCTGTTCCAGTCAGTCATGGCTTCTTTGCCCGATGACTCCATGACTACCAACATTTCAGACTTGACTCGGTTATTCAAGTGGGAATTTGGTATTTAGCCCCTCTGCTGTTCCTTCTGTTCTCGCCACTGTGTTTATGGGGAGTGTGTGTGTGTGTGTCTTGTGTTTGTTTTCCTATCACAATGGGGTCATAACTAGTTCTCCCCCCCCCCCCCACCCTCAGCTGCCAAAACCCTCCAGATCTTCAACATCGAGATGAAGAGCAAGATGAAGGCCCACACTATGACGGACGACGTCACCTTCTGGAAGTGGATCTCCCTGAACACCGTCGCCCTGGTGACCGACAACGCCGTCTACCACTGGAGCATGGAGGGCGACTCGCAGCCCGTCAAAGTGTTCGACCGCCACTCCAGCCTGGCGGGCTGTCAGATCATCAACTACCGCACGGACGCCAAGCAGAAGTGGCTGCTGCTCATCGGCATCTCTGCCCAGGTTGCTCACACACACACACACACACACACACACACACACACACACACACACACACAGGGTAGGGTGACATCCACCCTAAGTAGGGAAGCTATCCTTTGAAATTGTTTTAGTATCTAATAAAATGTCCTCCCCCTCTCTAATAAATGACCCCGGCGTTGACCTCTGCAGCAAAACCGTGTGGTGGGCGCCATGCAGCTGTACTCCGTGGACAGGAAGGTGTCCCAGCCCATCGAGGGCCACGCCGCCGGCTTCGCCCAGTTCAAGATGGAGGGCAACGCTGAGGAGTCGACGCTCTTCTGCTTCGCCGTGAGGGGCCAGGCGGGCGGGAAGGTGAGGCGGGGGGCGGACGGGGGGGTCCAGCAGGGGGCGGACAGGCAGGTCCAGCAGGGGGCGGACAGGGGGGGTCCAGCAGGGGGCAGACAGGGGAGTCCAGCAGGGGGCAGACAGGGGGGGGCAGACAGGGGGGTCCAGCAGGGGGCGGACAGGGGGGTCCAGCAGAGGGCGGACAGGCAGGTCCAGCAGGGGGCAGACAGGGGGGTCCAGCAGGGGGCAGACAGGGGGGTCCAGCAGGGGGCAGACAGGGGGGGTCCAGAAGGGGGCAGACAGGGGGGTCCAGCAGGGGGCAGACAGGGGGGTCCAGCAGGGGCCAGACAGGGGGGTCCAGCATGGGGCCTCATCTGGAGCCCTGCGCCCACTGAAACGACTCCCCTCTCCCATACAGCTGCACATCATCGAGGTGGGAACTCCGCCCACAGGGAACCAGCCTTTTCCAAAGAAAGCAGTGGATGTGTTCTTCCCCCCGGAGGCTCAGAATGACTTCCCTGTGGCCATGCAGGTTGGTATTATCATTCATATTATTATACTACTACTTATTATTATTAGTTCTTATTATTATTATTATACTACAACTTCTTATAATTATGATACTACTTATTATTATTATGGGCTAGGCTAGATTGGATTGGTCTAGATTTAATGGTAGGCAATCATCGGCCAAGGACGGTCTGACCTCGTAGCTAGTTAGATGGAGAGCATGGGGGAGGGGAGCTGTGCGTCATGTGGACCTGCTCAGCCTGGAAGCTGCCTCTTTAAGCCCCCCCCCCCCCCTCTCTCAGATCTCCTCCAAGCAGGACGTGGTCTTCCTCATCACCAAGTATGGCTACATCCACCTGTACGACCTGGAGACGGGCACCTGCATCTACATGAACCGCATCAGCGGCGAGACCATCTTCGTGACGGCGCCCCACGAAGCCACCGCCGGCATCATCGGGGTCAACCGCAAAGGACAGGTACCAAGCCCCGCCTCCCCCCGCGTGCCTCGCCTTACCCGTAAGCCTTGACAACGGACGCTGTTCAACCTCCGTGGCTCTGCATAATGCATGCTGGTACATGGCGCTACACGGACAGCTGAAACCTTAGTGTTGTGTCTGTACTGCTGCACTGTAACCCGGCCCCGGTCACAGCTGGCTCCACAGCGGGGCGGGCTGGCTCAGCACAGCTCTGTATCCCAGCCGTAATGCACTCTCGCTGGGGAAACTTGGGGAGGAGGGCTGGGAGGGAGGGAGGGAGATGAGCACATGCTTGTCCTCTCATCCATTACCAACCAGCCCCCCCCCCCCCCCACTACCTAACACCCAGGACGTGAGCGCGTCCCTGACCTGACCTTCAGCTTCAATCATAGCACCGAGGTTAAGCCCCTCAGAGATGAACAGGAACCAGGCTCTCTGAATGACAGAACAATCCCTCCCTCCCTCCCTCCCTCCCTCCCTCCCTCCCTCCCTCCCTCCCTCCCTCCCTCCCTCCCTCCCTCCCTCCCTCCCTCCCTCCCTCCCTCCCTCCCTCCCTCCCTCCCTCCCTCCCCCCCATCTGTCATCGGCGAGCCACGTCACGTCATTATAAATAACCCCCGGGTGTCGTTTTCCTCAGGTGAGACGGCCCCTTGCTCCTGACAGCGGAGCAGGGCAGTATTATGGGCTGGATAACTGGATCCAGCCAGCTGATGAATAACAGGGGCCTGCAGAGCCCAGATGAATAATTCAGCCGATGTTGGAAAGCTGATCCCAGGGCTGCCGTCTCCGCTGCCTCGAACCCCTCCCCGCCTGGCCCCCGGCCCCGGGCCCCTGGCGTCTGCACGGCCTGGTCTGGGTTCCTACGCGCAGGTCGGGCGGACGTTGTAATCCTCCGCCCCGACCGCTGGGAACCCAAATGGGGGCTCTTGTTCCCCCTCCCTCTCCCCCTTCTGCAGGCAGATTTAGCTAGCAGCTCTAGCTGGATTTAGCAGGAAAAGCTCGCAACCCAAACTGAGGCTTAATCACTGATGTGTTTTATTGCTCTTCATCAGTAATAGCAGTGGTGAAGAGGTGAGAGCCCAGCAGGGTGTGTTATCGTCCGTCCGTGAGGCTGATCAGTGGGGGTCTGGTTGCCGCAGCAGAGAGCCTGGAGGCCGGGTCCATGTCTCCTGTACGAGCTTGAGCGGAGGCCTGGGGCCTGGGTTCAGGATGCTCTGTCAGCACTTAGGCCCAGCCTAACCCTGTTCCGGTGAATTCCCTGTTCAAGAGATTGTTCCACAGAGGAGGAGGAGGAGGAGGGGGGTGAGGAGGGGTGAAATTGACAGGGAGGAAAAAAGAAAAAAAAATGCTGTGCCCTAACTAGCACGTGATGCAGGGCAGCGCTGCCTGGCACCCTCAATCCTCTTACCGCTGACTGGCTGAGGGGCTGGCTCTCTCTGGACCAATCAGAGCCTTTCACTCCCCCCCCCCCCACACCTCCCCCCACCCACGTCATCTGCTTCGCTGTGCTCTGTGATGTCAGCGCTGCAGTTTTACTACCGAGCGATTCTGGGCCAGCGGACAATGCCGCTTATCTGTCCCCCATTTGGAACAGCGCCGGCTGGCCCCCCCCCTCTCCCCTTTGCCCCCGCAACACAGCAAGATCCATTTCATGAATGGCTGCCAACAACGTTCAACCACATTTGACTGTTCATACTTAAGTACTGTCGGTCATTTAAATCACCTCCGGGGGGTAGGGGGGGGGGGGGGGGGGGTACGAGGCTGTGTCTGCTGGACTCCAGGGGGCTGGTCTACACACAGACTTCAGACACGTCGGGAGGGGGGAATATACCAGCGGCCCCCCCCCCCCCCCCAACGAGATGATTGCTCTCACCGTCAGCTCTGACGTCAGGAGCCCACCCACCTCGAGCTATTGTGCTGTTAAGCTGCTGCTCAGGGAAGAGCTCTATTTTTACCCCCACTCTCCTCTCTCCTTTATTTCCTGCTCTCCTCGTCTTTCTTCACTGTGACCTTCCTGTGGTTCTGTACAGAACGAAGGTGCACTCACCCGTAATCACTGTAACCAGCCGGGTGCGTTATCACCGCGAGAGAGGACGCTATAGGCTGCTCGGAAGTAGCCAATCGGAGCTCTCGCAGTCTAACTCGAGCGCCACAGGGTCCTCGGGTGTCTCGGCGCCGGTCCTGGTCCTCGTCCGATTGGTTCCTCCTCGCCAGCGAGGCTCCCCGGCCGCTCGTTTTTTTGTTGTTTTATTTATTTTTTTTTACCTCGTTTGAGGAAGAGTACAGGAGCGCGGCGGCGGAGGAAAGACGACTCGCCTCGGCGCGCTGTCGCGTGTCCTTTTGTTTACGAGGGACGCTGGAGAGATCGGCTTACCTTCTGGAACCCAGCCTGGGTTCTGGACCCAGCCGGAACCTGATCACCCCCCCCCCCAGCCCGCCCCAGCTGTAGCTGTGCTGTTTGAATATGGGCTTTAGGGAAAGATCTGACACACACACACACACAAACACAGGACCGGTAAACAATAGTGATGGAGGAGAGGGAGGGAGGGGGATAGAATCGATGCTATGAATAATATATGGTTGTAAACCACACTGCGACCATTTCTTGGCCACGAAATTGATGTCCGTGAGTAGTTCTGCACTTGCTCCTGACGAGCGTTAAGCTATTGTGACATGGCTTTTTATAAACAAAGCTAGTGGTTCCAAATACCAACTTCTAAACCAGGGGTGTCCAATCCTGGTCCTTGAGGGCCGCTGTCCGGACGGTTTTAGATGTTTCCCTGCTCCGTCACACCTCCACAGAGCTTGATAACGACGCTTCGTTAGAATCAGGTGTGCTGGAGCAGGGAAACATCTAAAACCTTCAGGACAGCGGGCCCTCGAGGACCAGGATTGGACACCCCTGTTCTAAACCAACACGTGCACCGATGCGGTTTTCTCCAAATGATGCATCGCATCCTTGTTATACTATTATCGCCTTGATTTCCCGCTGTATTTCCTTGCTAATGCGTGTGTGTGTGTGTGTTTGCAGGTTCTGTCGGTGTGCGTGGAGGAGGAGAACATCATCCCTTACATCACCAACGTGCTGCAGAACCCAGACCTGGCCCTGCGCATGGCCGTCCGGAACAATCTGGCCGGGGCCGAGGAGCTGTTCGCCCGCAAGTTCAACACCCTCTTCGCCGGCGGCAACTACTCAGAAGCTGCCAAAGTAGCAGCCAACGCACCCAAGGTAACCACACCCACCAAACCCCCCCCAACGTTTACCCCACAAACCGATTCAAACCATGGCCGTTTCCTCTCCTAGCCACTGGGGAGCGGATATTAAGGGAGAGGAACTTTGTTGCTTCTCTCCAGAGGTTCTTGTCGCTATGTGCAAGATTCTTATCAGTGTCCGCAGCTGACAAACACACACACACACCACACCCATGTTGTCCATCCTCTCCCCCCCACCCCTCAGGGCATCCTTCGTACCCCCGACACCATCCGGAAGTTCCAGAGTGTTCCGGCCCAGCCGGGCCAGACGTCTCCCCTGCTGCAGTACTTTGGGATCCTGCTGGACCAGGGCCAGCTCAACAAGTTTGAGTCCCTGGAGCTTTGCAGGCCGGTCCTGCAGCAAGGCCGCAAGCAGCTGCTGGAGAAGTGGCTCAAAGAGGACAAGGTAGGGAGGTCCCTGCCTCCACACACACACACACACACACACACACACACACACACACACACACACACTCACTCCCTCACACACATACACGCTCACACACACACTCACACTCTCTCCCTCACACACACACACTCTCTCTCGCACACACACACACTCCCTCCCTCACACACACACTCACACACACTCACAAACACTCACACACACTCACAAACACTTGTATACACCCACTTAATCTACAGGAAGAGGGCTTTCCTGGGGTGTTTGTATGTGTATCATATCTCCTCAGTCATCAGGGCTGTTAGGACTTTCTAAGCTATGAGGTCATCTGTTATGGAGTGCGTTTCCACTGTTTATTTCCCATCGTCTAAGTTAAGAAAGGGATGGTTCCCCTCGGGGGGGTCTGGAGAGCCCTCTGCTGGTTCATCCAGCAACACTTCCACCGCTCAGGACGCCTATCAAGTACAATAAGGCTGTCAGATCTGTCCCGTGCGCTACGTTGACCCGAGCATGTGGTGTGTGTGTGTGTGTGTGTGTGTGTGTGTGCGTTGCGTGTGTTGTGTTCCCAGCTGGAGTGCTCGGAGGAGCTGGGAGACCTGGTGAAATCGGTGGACCCCACCCTGGCTCTCAGCGTGTACCTGAGGGCCAACGTGCCCAACAAGGTCATCCAGTGCTTCGCTGAGACGGGCCAGTTCCCCAAGATCGTCCTGTATGCCAAGAAGGTGGGTTTGACGATGCGAGGCACCGGGACATCCCTCCTGCTACGCCACCGGGGGGTAGCCTGGGGGGGGACGGGGGGAGGCTGGGGGAGACGGGGGGAGATGGGGGAGGCCTGGTTAGTTTAGAATCATGAGAGGTCTGTTTGTCTTCTGAACCCTCCTCTCTGGTTCTCCCTGCCCGCTCCCAGGTGGGCTACACCCCAGACTGGATCTTCCTGCTCAGGAACGTGATGCGGATCAGCCCGGAGCAGGGCCTGCAGTTCTCCCAGATGCTGGTCCAGGACGAGGAGCCTCTGGCCGACATCACGCAGGTCTGACCCCTTAACAGGAATCCCACCCTTGCCACTGAAACCACAAGGAACGCAACTCCCTGGAGGAGGGGGAGGGGGGGGGTGGGGATCGATGGGAGGTTAAATTCACTCAGTCAGTTTTCATCCTCCAGAAGGGAGTTGTAGCATGTCAGCTGATGGTGTGTGTGTGTTCCCTCAGATCGTGGACGTGTTCATGGAGTATAACCTGATCCAGCAGTGCACCTCCTTCTTGCTGGACGCCCTGAAGAACAACAGACCCACGGAGGGGCCCCTGCAGACACGCCTGCTGGAGATGAACCTCATGCACGCCCCGCAGGTGCACGCACACACACAGTCTCACTTTCCCTCTCACTGTCTCCCTTTTTCAGGCTCTTTGTCTTTTATTTATCTTTCTTTCTCTCTCATTATCTTTCTTTCTTACTCTTTTTCTCCAGTCTCGCTCTCTCTCTCCCTCTATTTCTCTCTCTCCCTCTCTCTCTCTCTCTCCCTCTCTGTCTCCCTCTCTCCCTCTATGTTTTTCTCACCCCTCTCAGTCATGTGACCTCTTTTGGTCCACAAACCAGACTCCATGACCCGCCTGACCCCCTGTTCCCCCCTGATCCTCTCCCAGGTTGCTGATGCCATCCTGGGCAACCAGATGTTCACCAACTACGACCGCGCCCACATCGCCCAGCTGTGCGAGAAGGCCGGCCTCCTGCAGAGGGCACTGGAGCACTACACCGACCTGTACGACATCAAGAGAGCTGTGGTGCACACACACCTGCTCAACCCTGAGGTACACACACACACACACACACCTGCTGAACCCTGAGGTACACACACACACACACACCTGCTCAACCCTGAGGTACACACACACACACACACCTGCTGAACCCTGAGGTACACACACACACACACACACCTGCTCAACCCTGAGGTACACACACACACACACACACACCTGCTGAACCCTGAGGTACACACACACACACACACCTGCTCAACCCTGAGGTACACACACACACACACACACCTGCTGAACCCTGAGGTACACACACACACACACACACACACACACACACACACACACACACACACACACACACACACCTGCTGAACCCTGAGGTACACACACACACACACACACACACACACACACACCTGCTCAACCCTGAGGTACACACACACACACACCTGCTCAACCCTGAGGTACTGTCCCTACACACGCACACACACCTGCTCAACCCTGAGGTACTGTCCCTACACACGCACACACACCTGCTCAACCCTGAGGTACTGTCCCTACACACACACACACCTGCTCAACCCTGAGGTACTGTCCCTACACACACACACACCTGCTCAACCCTGAGGTACTGTCCCTACACACACACACACACCTGCTCAACCCTGAGGTACTGTCCCTACACACACACACACACACACACACACACACACACACACACACACACACACACACACACACACCTGCTCAACCCTGAGGTACTGTCCCTACACACACACACACACACACACACACACACACACACACACACTCACTCTTTACTGTTCTTCCAAGCCACTCTGGAACCTTCTGAACCTTCTGAACCCTCTGACGTCTGTCCTCCAGTGGCTGGTGAACTACTTCGGCTCCCTGTCAGTGGAGGACTCAGTGGAGTGTCTGAGGGCCATGCTGTCAGCCAACATCAGGCAGAACCTGCAGATCTGCGTCCAGGTGGCCTCCAAGTACCACGAGCAGCTCTCCACACAGTCCCTCACCGAGCTGTTCGAGTCCTTCAAGAGCTTCGAGGGTGAGGCCAGGCACACGCCAAGACACTTTCGCGCCTGCGTCTAGGTCACACAGCAACCTGGCAGCCCTCCTGTTTTGCTGTCGCTCTCTCTCTCTCTGTCGCTCTCTCTCTGTTGCTCTCTGTCTCTCTGTCGCTCTCTCTTTCCACTCTCTCTGTTGCTCTCCTCTCACGCTCTCTCTCTCTCTCTCTCTCTCTCTCTCTCTCTCTCTCTGTCACTCTCTGTAGCTCTCTCTGTCTCTCCCTCTCTAATTTCTCTCTCTCTTTCCCCTTCTCTCTCCTGTTTCTCTCTCTCTCTCTCTCTTCTTTCCCCCTCTCTCCTCTCTCTCTCTCTCTCGCTGTCTCTTGCTCTCTCTCTGTCACTCTCTGTAGCTCTCTGTCTCTCCCTCTCTAATTTCTCTTTTCTTTCCCCTTCTCTCTCCTGTTTCTCTCTCTCTCTCTCTCTCTCTTCTCTCTCTCTCTCTCTCTCTCTCTCTCTCTCTCTCTCTCTCTCTCTCTCTCCTCCCTTTCCAACCCTGGCCCCAGTGGAGGTGCCACGCTCCCTTCCAGCTGAACTCCACTGATCGTTCAGCCTCTTTAGTGCTCTGTCTGTGTGTCCCTGTCCGGGTCATCGAGCTGCAATTAGCTAAGTAGGCCAGCGGCAGGGGCGATCGATCCAGGCTGGAGGAGAGAGGGCCTCCTGCAGAGTGGAGGGTTACCATGGAGCACCACAGCAGCTCTGATCCCCTCTGTGATCCAGGCCAGTGTAGCAGGAACCACGGCTGTGTTTATGATATTGACATGCGGGACGCTGATGTTGCCGTTCTGAATAAAGCGGACATCACTGACTGGATAGTGACACAGTGAGGGTCAATCACTAGTGTTTGGTGTGGAGTGACCTGACTGGAGGCTGTGTGAAAGCTGAGTGTGTGTGTGTGTGTGTCTCTGACCACATGTCCCTGTGTGTGTGTGTGACCACATGTCCTAGTGTGTGTGTGTCAGACCTCATGTCCCTCTGTGTGTGTGTGTGTGTGTGTGTATCGGTCTGACCACATGTCCCTGCGTGTGTGTGCGTCTGACCTCATGTCCTTGTGTGTGTGTGTGTGTGTGTGTGTGTGTGTGTCTGACCTCATGTCCCTGTGTGTGTGTGTGTGTGCTCCAGGTCTGTTCTACTTCCTGGGCTCCATCGTGAACTTCAGCCAGGATCCGGAGGTCCACTTCAAGTACATCCAGGCAGCCTGTAAGACCGGCCAGATCAAGGAGGTGGAGAGGATCTGCCGCGAGAGCAACTGCTACGACCCCGAGAGGGTCAAGAACTTCCTCAAGGTAGGCGGGCCGGACCGCAGAACCCTCAGGGGAACCCTCGGGGAACCCTCGGGGAACCCTCAGGGCGTTCCTGTTCACACTCACCTCATAAGAGTGTTCCATCATAGAGCGATTCACCGACATGATTTGACTCCCGAATCTCAAACCGAATCTCCATTTGAAAGTTCTTGACTGAGTTAACGCTGTGCGTCTTTAAGCCTCCCCCCCCCCCCCTTGCTGTCTTGTGCCTTCGCTGGAGAGCTGAGTTCCTCATGGCAGCTCTTCTATATCTTTTGTGCTTTTCTCCTGTTGTCTTTGGACTGGCAGGACATGTATCAGGTAATTCACCATCTCCCACCCCCCCCCCCCAGTACAGGAAACCTCCCCCTCCCTCTTTTATTTCCTCCCACCCCCCATAGATACAGGATTAACCCTGGGATTTGTATGAGCAGGGCCTGTAATGGTTAACACCCCCCCCCCCCCCCTCCCCATACCATACACCTGCTGGTTGCACCAAACTTGTGCATCCTTGTGCTGTTGTATAATAATAATAATAATAATAGGCTATCTTGACTTAGCCATAGTCATTAGACCATAGCCATTAGCTAGGTTATCCATTTCCTTTGACATGGCAGTTTGGCCAGGTCCAGGGCTACGTTATTCCAGCCTGTAGCCCAGCGGGAGGGTCTGCTCCCAGGGCTGCCAGTAGACCCTCCTCCCTGTAGCAGCCAGGGCCTGGAGCCCAGCTCCACAATCCCAGGGGGGTTGATCCTGTAGGAGTGTTGGTGGCAAGTCTCCCAGAGTCCCAGCCCCAGTCCTGGGTGGGGGGGGTGAGGGTGGGGGGTGAGGCCCCAGTGGGTGTCCCCCCTGCGGGGCAGTACCTGAGCAGAGCCTGTACAACCTTTGATCCAGGGCCGGCCTACGCTGGGCTTTAAGGCTCAGATTGGGGGTTTTCATTGTGATTTCTCTTTCTTTCTTTTACTTTTTTCCCTCTCTCTCTCTTTTTCTGTAGTAAACAAACTGTTTTGCGGTGCTCAACCATCCTCGAACCTCGTTCAGATGTGACTCCTTCCATTTGTCCTAGTTGAGAAACAGTTTCTGTTTATTGGTATTGTTGTTTTTCCTCGATATCGTGTCGTTATTTTTGAATCACTCGAGCAGGATCGATACAGCTGGAAAATGATATCCCAATTTCATTTTCAGTGATTCGGACGTTTCTTTTTGTCGTTGTACACAAGTAAAACACAGATGGGCCAACAAGATTACAGTCAAACCTCTAGCACTCCCAGAACACGCCCAACGACATTCTCATTGGTGCAAAATTGGCTGGACTGGAAATAATTAAAAATGCAAAATAATTCCTTTCAGAAGGCTTGTGATTGGCCTCAGCCCATAGTATTCAGAAGGCTTGTGATTGGCCACAGCCCCTAGCATTCAGAAGGCTTGTGATTGGCCACAGCCCATAGCGTTCAGAAGGCTTGTGATTGGCCACAGCCCATAGCGTTCAGAAGGCTTGTGATTGGCCCCAGGCCCTAGCAGGTTTGGCTGTGCCCCTTGCTGAGCTGTGTTCAGGGTGCGTGTGCTCGTGCTGTGGTGCTGACTGGCTCCTCCCCCTGCCCCCCCTCCCCCCGCCCCCTGTGATGGACAGGAGGCCAAGCTGACCGACCAGCTGCCCCTCATCATCGTCTGCGACCGCTTCGACTTCGTCCACGACCTGGTGCTCTACCTGTACCGCAACAACCTGCAGAAGTACATCGAGATCTACGTGCAGAAAGTACGTCCCGTGCACACACACACACACACACACACACACACACACACACACTCCTACAGGAAGCATCAACTGGGAGATTGAAGTGGTGAAAAGTGTGAGCAGGAGATAAGACTCTGTGTGTGTCTGTGTGTCTGTCTGTGTGTGTGTGTCTGTGTGTGTCTGTGTGTGTCTGTCTGTGTCTGTCTGTCTGTGTGTGTGTCTGTCTCTGTGTGTGTGTGTGTGTGTGTGTGTCTGTGTGTGTGTGTGTGTCTCTGTGTGTCTCTGTGTGTGTCTGTGTGTGTCTGTGTGTGTCTGTCTGTGTGTGTCTGTGTCTGTGTGTGTGTCTGTCTGTGTGTCTGTGTGTCTGTGTGTGTGTGTGTGTGTGTGTGTGTGTGTGTGTGTGTGTGTGTCAGGTGAACCCCAGCCGTCTGCCAGTGGTGATCGGAGGCCTCCTGGATGTGGACTGCTCTGAGGACGTCATCAAGAGCTTGATCCTGGTGGTGAGGGGCCAGTTCTCCACAGACGAGCTGGTGGCAGAGGTGGAGAAGAGGAACAGGTGGGCAACACACACACACACACACACATTACATTTACATTCAGTCACTCAGCAGATTATCCAGAGTGACTTACAGCAAGTACAGGGACATTCCCCCCTGAGGCAAGTAGGGTGAAGTGCCTTGCCAAAAGACAGTCATGTTGACACAGCCGGGAATCGAACTGGCGACCTTCTGATCACTAGCCCGATTCCCTAACCGCTCAGCCACCTGACTCCCCACCAGGAGAGGGTGTGGAGAGTGAACATCCAGGATGGCCTCTCATCTGGCCTCTCTTCATCCTTCCTCCTCCTCCTCCTTCTCCTCTCCAGACTGAAGCTGCTCCTTCCCTGGCTGGAGGCTCGTATCCACGAGGGCTGTGAGGAGCCGGCCACCCACAACGCCCTGGCCAAGATCTACATCGACAGCAACAACAACCCGGAGCGCTTCCTGCGCGAGAACCCCTTCTACGACAGCCGCGTGGTGGGCAAGTACTGCGAGAAGAGGGACCCCCACCTGGCCTGCGTGGCCTACGAGAGGGGCCAGTGCGACCAGGAGCTCATCAACGTGAGTCTTGGGCCTCTTTCTTTCAGGATTATCGGCCTGTTATCTCTCCTCGCTGAGTCGACTGACCCTGTTTTGCTCTGGAAGGTCTGCAACGAGAACTCCCTCTTCAAGAGTCTGTCTCGGTACCTGGTTCGCCGCAGGGACCCCGAGCTGTGGGCCAGCGTGCTGCTGGAGAGCAACCCCTTCAGGCGGCCCCTCATCGACCAGGTGGGCCCCCCACACACCAGCCCCCTCCACAAGAAAACACAATCAAATCTGTTTCGTTACATTTACATTTATTCATTTAGCAGACGCTTTTTTTCCAAAGCGACTTACAGTAAGTACAGGGACATTCTCCCTGAGGCAAGTAGGGTGAAGTGCCTTGCCCAAGCTCAAGCCCAAACCCGAGCTATCTGACGCTATCAGACATACTCAGGCCATCCCAGAGATCCAAGGAGGGGCTCAAATCTGGGGGGTGGTTTAAGAGCGAAGGCCTGCGGGTTTGCTTCATGTCCCCTAACCTGTTCCCTCTGGTGGCCAGGTGGTCCAGACAGCGCTCTCTGAGACCCAGGACCCAGAGGAGGTGTCGGTCACCGTCAAGGCCTTCATGACCGCCGACCTGCCCAACGAGCTCATCGAGCTGCTGGAGAAGATCGTGCTGGATAACTCGGTCTTCAGCGAGCACAGGTGAACTCTCTCTTCCTCCTTCTCGCTCTCTCTGTCTCTCCCTGTCTCTCTCTATTTCTCTCCTCTTCCTCTATCTCTCTTCCTCTCTCTATATCTCTCCTCTTCCTCTATCTCTCTTCCTCTCTCTATCTCTCTCCTCTTCCTCTATCTCTGTTCCTCTCTCTATCTCTCCTCTTCCTCTATCTCTCTTCCTCTCTATCTCTCTTCCTCTCTCTATATCTCTCCTCTTCCTCTATCTCTCTTCCTCTCTCTATCTCTCTCCTCTTCCTCTATCTCTCTTCCTCTCTCTATCTCTCCTCTTCCTCTATCTCTCTTCCTCTCTATCTCTCTCCTCTTCCTCTATCTCTTTTCCTCTCTCTATCTCTCTCCTATTCCTCTCTCTCTCTCTCTCTCTCTCTCTCTCCTCTTCCTCTATCTCTTTTCCTCTCTCTCTACCTCTCTCTTCCTTTCTCTCTCTCTTCCTCTCTCTCTACCTCTCTCTTTCTCTTCCTCTCTCTTCCTCTCTCCTCTCTCTTCCTCTCTCTTCCTCTCTCTTCCTCTCTCTTCCTCTCTCCTCTCTCTTCCTCTCTCTTCCTCTCTCTTCCTATCTCTCTCTCTCTCTCTCTCTCTCTCTCTCTTCCTCTCTGTCTTTCTCAGCCCACATCAGGAGACGAGACGTTCTCTCAACCCGCTTGGTTCTCTCTTCCACAGAAACCTCCAGAACCTGCTGATCCTGACGGCCATCAAGGCGGACCGCACGCGCGTCATGGAGTACATCAACCGCCTGGACAACTACGACGCCCCGGACATCGCCAACATCGCCATCAGCAACGAGCTCTTCGAGGAGGCCTTCGCCATCTTCAAGAAGTTCGACGTCAACACCTCCGCCGTGCAGGTGAGAAAACCAACACACAGTCATACATCCACGACCCATGTCCATCTGCATCATTTAGGTTGTTATTTTACTACTGTTCATTCTGCACATCTGCACATTGCATAATTTGCACTAACTGTACATACATGCAACTCTGTAAATTCTGTTAAATACTGTAGCATCTTGTACAATACAGCTGTACATTTGTCTTAAATTACTTTAATCTGTACCTACCCTGTATATTATGATTATACTGTACATACTGTGTATATTCTGAGTATACAATAACAATTATATTCTGTTGTAATAACTGTATTTCGTTACCCTGTACTTGTACCTGTGTAATGACATTAAAGTTGAATCTAATCTAATCATTTTCTCCAGAAATGACCCTTCCCCCTTGTGTTTTGTGCTTCAGGTCCTGATCGAGCACATCGGGAACCTGGACCGGGCCTACGAGTTTGCAGAGCGCTGCAACGAGCCGGCGGTGTGGAGCCAGCTGGCCAAGGCCCAGCTTCAGAAGGGCCTGGTGAAGGAGGCCATCGACTCCTACATCAAGGCCGACGACCCCTCCGCCTACATGGAGGTGGTGCAGGCAGCAGACCAGAGCGGTAAGGATGGAAACGGCCTCTTCTGCTGTGCTAATGGCTCCCGGCAAGACTTCTTCTTACAGAATGGGGAATCTGTGAAGCCCTCTGTGTCATGTGTGCTTATAAAAAGGATTACATGAGTACAATTTGATGTTTTCTAAATGTTCTACCAAGATCTTGAGCTCGGGTGGGCTAATGTAAGGAGTCACCATCTCTGTGGATGAGCGGTGCTGTGACAGGGCGTTGTGTGTTTCAGGTAACTGGGAGGACCTGGTCAAGTTCCTGCAGATGGCTCGGAAGAAGGCGCGGGAGTCCTACGTGGAGACGGAGCTCATCTTCGCCCTGGCCAAGACCAACCGCCTGGCCGAGCTGGAGGAGTTCATCAACGGCCCCAACAACGCCCACATCCAGCAGGTACTGCGCACACACACACACACACACACACACACACAGAAAACCACCCACGATCTCCCATCACCTCCCTCTAAACCAGTGCTTCTCAATTCTGGTCCTCAGGACCCACTGTCCTGCATGTTTTAGATGTTTCCCCTCTTCCAACAAACCTGATTCAAATAGATGTGTCATTATCAGTCTTCTGCTGAGCTTTCTTAAGGACTCCTTCATTTGAATCAGGTGTTTTGGAGCAAGGAAACATCTAAAACATGCAGGGCAGTGGAGCCCTGAGGGCCGGAATGGAGAACCACTGCTCTAAACGGTGGCGTTCCGGAACGTTGGAAGTACCGTTCTACTCTTTTTAAACCGTCTCGTCTTCCATCACAGGTTGGCGACCGTTGCTACGACGAGAAGATGTACGACGCCGCCAAGTTACTGTACAACAACGTGTCCAACTTTGGGCGCCTGGCCTCCACCCTGGTGCACCTGGGGGAGTACCAGGCCGCCGTGGACGGCGCCCGCAAGGCCAACAGCACCCGCACCTGGAAGGAGGTGTGCTTCGCCTGCGTGGATGGCACCGAGTTCCGGCTGGCCCAGATGTGCGGCCTCCACATCGTCGTCCACGCCGACGAGCTGGAGGAGCTCATCAACTACTACCAGGCAAGAGAGGGGCTTGATCTCACACACACACACACACACACACACACATTTACATGTAGTCATTTAGCAGACGCTCTTATCCAGAGCGACTTACAGTTAGTACAGGGACATTCGCCCTGAAGCAAGTAGGGTGAAGTGCCTTGCCATGTTGGCACAGCCGGGAATCGAACTGGCGACCTTCTGATTACTAACCTGACACCCTAACCGACTGCGCCACACGCCACACACAGAGGCTTGAGCAATCCAACATTGGCCCTTGATATGTTTAATTCCACTATTTGTCCATTGATTAATATATTTTACATTTACATTTATTCATTTAGCAGACGCTTTTATCCAAAGCGACTTACAAGAGAGCTTTTACAAAGAGCATCAATCACTGAGCATAGCAAAAACAGTGGGCTTTTAGAGTACAGAGTACCATACTATTCCTAAGTGCCATTAAACAGGCTTGAATTTGAAATGGGATCCTGTATTGCGACTGGCTAAACAGTCCTACTCCTATGAAGTTTTTCCTCTCTTGATCGTTCTCCTCCTCTTCCTCTTCCTCCTCAGGACCGTGGTTACTTTGAGGAGCTGATCACCATGCTGGAGGCAGCGCTGGGCCTGGAGCGCGCTCACATGGGCATGTTCACCGAGCTGGCCATCCTCTACTCCAAGTTCAAGCCCCAGAAGATGAGGGAGCACCTGGAACTCTTCTGGTCCAGGGTCAACATCCCCAAGGTGGGCTTCAAGCACCCACCCGGCCCTGGCCGAGTCCACCGTCAACGGAGGGCTATGAGAGAAGCTGATGGCGATTGGTCGGCTTCACTGTGCCGTTTTTCTTCTTACCCAATCAGGTGTTGAGGGCGGCCGAGCAGGCTCACCTGTGGGCGGAGCTGGTCTTCCTGTACGACAAATACGAGGAGTTCGACAACGCCATCATCACCATGATGAACCACCCCACAGACGCCTGGAAGGAGGGCCAGTTCAAAGACATCATCACCAAGGTAACGGCCACGCCCTCCAACACCTCCCACGTCATGTGATGTGTGTGCACGGACGCAAAGGTTTCCCTGTTGAGGATTGTGTACTTAACCGTCTGTCTCTCTCTCTCTGTGTGTCTTCTCTCTCTCTCTGTCTCTCACTTTCTGTCTCTATCTCTGTCTGTCGCTCTCTGTCGCTCTGTCTGTTTCTCTCTGTCCCTCGCTCTCTGTTTGTCTCTCACTCTGTCTTTCTTCGTCTCTCTCTCTCTGTGTCTGTCTTGCTCGCTGTCTCTCTCTCTCTCCGTCTCTGTCTTTCGCTCTCTCTTTCTCTGTGTCTTTCTCTCTGTGTGTCTCTCTCTCTGTCTCTCTGTGTGTGTCTGTCTCTCTCTGTCTATCTCTCTCTCTCTGTATGTGTGTGTCTCTCTCTCTCTGTGTCTCTCTCTGTCTCTCTCTCTCTGTGTCTCTCTCTCTCTGTGTGTGTGTGTGTCTCTGTCTCTCTCTCGCCTCGTGCAGGTGGCCAACGTGGAACTTTACTACAAAGCTGTCCAGTTTTACCTGGAGTTCAAGCCCTTGTTACTGAACGACCTGCTCATCGTGCTGTCTCCCAGACTGGACCACTCCCGCGCTGTCAACTACTTCACCAAGGTCAGCCCCGCTCCCCCCCTCCTTCCTCCACGTCCACTCTGTGGGGGTCTGTGTACAGGCACTGTATGGGCCCGCCGTTAACGCTCCCCCCCCCCCCCCCCCCCCCCCAGGTGAAACAGCTGCCCCTGGTCAAGCCCTACCTGCGGTCGGTACAGAACCACAACAACAAGTCTGTCAACGAAGCACTCAACAACCTCTTCATCACGGAGGAAGACTACCAGGTAAGACCCTCCCCTTCCCATATCGAACCTACCGAAGGCTGCGTGTCAACATTGACCCCCCCCCCCCCTCGTCGCCTTGTCTGCCTGCAGGCCGTGAGGACATCGATAGACGCCTACGACAACTTTGACAACATCTCCCTGGCCCAGCGTCTGGAGAAACACGAGCTGATCGAGTTCAGGAGGATCGCCGCCTACCTCTTCAAGGGCAACAACCGCTGGAAGCAGAGCGTGGAGCTCTGCAAGAAGGACAAGCTGTACAAGGTACGAACCACGGGCGTCCTGACCACCACTGACCACTAGATGGCCCCCTCGGTAGGGACAAGAATCCTTCTGACTGTGTTTTTTTAACCCACTGCTCGATGTAGGTCAACATTACGCCCACTAGACCAGGGATCTCAAACTCCACTCCTTGAGGGCCACCTTCCTGAAGGTTTTAGATGTTTCTCTGCTTTAGCTCACATGATTCTAATGAATGGGTTGTTATCTAGCTCTGTGGAAGCCTGATGATGATCATTCGTTAGAGTCAGGTGTGCTGGAGCAGGGAAACATCTAAAACTGTCAGGACAGCGGCTCTGGAGGACCAGGATTGGACGCCCATTCGAGAGGGCATTCTAGGTCTTAACTAGACAGCCAGTCACCAGTCTGAGAAACCTTTTCAACACTCTTCCTCCCGCCCCTCCCCTTTCCCAGGATGCCATGCAGTACGCGTCCGAGTCCAAGGACGTGGAGCTGGCGGAGGAGCTGCTGGCCTGGTTCCTGCAGGACGATAAGAAGGAGTGCTTCGCCGCCTGCCTGTTCAGCTGCTACGACCTGCTGCGGCCCGACGTGGTGCTGGAGACGGCCTGGAGGCACAACCTCATGGACTTCTCCATGCCCTACTTCATCCAGGTCATGAGGGAGTACCTGTCCAAGGTGGGTCCCCCCCTTCACCCCCCTCCCCCCACGATTCAGGCTCCGCCCCCACGTTCATCACATGGATCCAGCATCACTTTTGATTTATTTGTTGTTGTGAACATTATTATTATTATTTTGATTTACTTTGTACCTAGGACTTCATAGTAGAATCAGTATTTTAATTTGCCGTGTAAGTTGCACAAACACGGAATTTTCTGTGGCAGGATGGAGCAAACAAAGAACATACAGGACTTAAATAGGGATTAAGAATGAAAAGTAGGTATTAACTATACATAGACAGGAATGTGTATAAAAAGTATATAGGTGTGAATGGATCTATACTACGGGGGGAGTATGTACACAGTACATACACAGTACAGTATGTACAGAGTACAGTATGGCTCTGGCTCGAACTAAACATTATTAAGTGGCGTCCCGTCTATCTTAGCAGTGTCCTCTCTGCAGACCAGAGAGTCTGTCGCTCCCTCCCTCCCTCCCTCCCTCCCTCCCTCCCTCCCTCCCTCCCTCCCTCCCTCCCTCCCTCCCTCCCTCCCTCCCTCCCTCCCTCCCTCCCTCCCTCCCTCCCTCCCTCCCTCTCTATAGTTTTCTCCCGCTAGACTCCAATGACTTTTCTAGTGCCAAGTAAGTGGAGCTTGACATTGGATGCGGTGTGTGTGCATGCTGGGGGGGAGGGGGGGGAGGGAGGGGGGGGGGTGTTCTGCCCTGAGCATGACTGCATGAGTCAGCATGCCTGAGCAGCACACCTGAACACGCATCTGAACACGCTGGGCAACCGATAGCGTCCCAGCTCATAAACTGCAAGTACGTTTGGACAGAATTGGAGGTGAACCAATTAGATTGGTTTGATTTTGCAGTTAGTTCTGGGGCCTGTACTACGAATTAAGATTTGGCGTTAAAATAAGATCATTCTTTATTTGTTTCGCGGTGGAGAAATTGCAGTTTGCCACAGCAACAGGGTACAGTACAGCACTCAGTACAATTTAAAATAAAAAACATTATAGATATACAAGATTCAGAGAATCCTATAAAACATGAACATAAAGATCTAAGAGGATAAAATGGTAAAATAATATATGAAATAAGTTAGAGTGTCAGCTGCTATAAATAAGTCATGAGTGACATACAACCAAGATATTGCACGCGAGAAAAAACGTTAACGAGTTGTAACGTTAACGAACCTGAAGTTAACGAGGTACCTTCGGGTTCAACCCAGTACAGAAACCCCTGGGTTAAACCTGAAGTTACCTGGTGATCGCCAAATCATTTCCTGCGCTGTAGATGGACGATAGGTCGCCCCTCCCTCTGTCTACTGATTGGACTGCTTTCTGTGAACCAAACAGTTTTGGTTTTCCTTTCTAAGCCTCGCTTGTGTTGCATTTCCTTCCAGGTTGATGCAATTAAGGAAAAGGTGAAACTTCCTCTCCTCCATCTGTCTCTTGCGCTCTTCGACTGTTGTTTGTGCAGCTTTGAGGATTGCCACCTCAGGAATCTGCATGAGGATTTAATTCCCCCCGCCCCCCCCCCCTCCCTCCCGTCTTCCCATGTTCCCCTGCTTTCATGGAAGCACGTGCGCACGCTCACATGCGCTCACACCCGTGCGCGCACATACATACATATTAATGTCCCCATGGGGAGCAATGTAAAGACCTTTTACCTTCTCACATAAGTACATGTTGAGCTTTCTAATCAACCGCACCTGACCCCCGACCTCTAAGGACTGAAGCCAACTGTGTCAGTCTGCCATTGGCTCTCAGTCCTGACCTCTGACCCCCCCCCCCCCCCCGCACCCACCTCCAAGAGAGGTGCTCCTTACGATGACTGCAATCTGAGGTTGACCTCAGATTCTTCTTCAGATCGGTCCGACCCTTCAGACTCATTTCAGGGCAGAGACCCAGGGTTGGGCAGCAGGTAACCACAGTACTAAACCTGAACAGCGAAGTGTGGGGGAGACCTGGAGGCCCCTTCCCAGAGAATCTGGAGGCCCCTTCCCAGAGAAGCTGGAGCCCCCTTCCCAGAGAAGCTGGAGGCCCCTTCCCAGAGAAGCTGGAGGCCCCTTCCCAGAGAAGCTGGAGGCCCCTTCCCAGAGAAGCTGGAGGCCCCTTCCCAGAGAAGCTGGAGCCCCCTTCCCAGAGAAGCTGGAGCCCCCTTCCCAGAGAAGCTGGAGGCCCCTTCCCAGAGAAGCTGGAGCCCCCTTCCCAGAGAAGCTGGAGGCCCCTTCCCAGAGAAGCTGTCAGTGAATATCAGCATGTGGCCAATCGCTGCACAGTGCATTAACCCACGCAGGCTGTTACTGTTGAGGAGAAGGACTGAGATCGAGAGCCCCCCCCCCCCCATGTATGCTGGGTAAAAAGGATCAAATACATTCAGCTGTGTGCAGGAGGCCTGTAACACTGAACACAGCATGGTTCTCTCCAATGAAACCTCAGCTAATTGGGAGTTGTAGTTTTTTTGTTGTTGTTGATCTAACCTCTAAACTACTTTAATGTATGAAGGGAACTGAACCCACTTTGATTGGTGGAGCACATCGATGCAGGCAGCCTAACTGCTACACATACATGAGACTTCATTTATTCAGACCCAAGTCAACTTTCATGAAGAAAACGGAACATCAATCACCTGACCGGTCTGGTTCTCTGCATACAGCACAGGTGTCCAGATCCAGCCCTCGAGGGCCGCTCTCCTGAAGGTTCTAGATGTTTCCCTGCTTCAGCACATCTCCACAGAGCTTGATAACGACCCTTCATTAGAATCAGGTGTGCTGGAGCAGGGAACCATCTAAAGCAGGGGTCTCAAACTCGTGCCATTGAGGGCCGAGAGGGTGCAGGTTTTCGTGTCAACCAAGCAACTACACCTGCTGATTTCACCAAGTAGAGAAACTTGTTAGTGAAATCAGCTGGTGTTAGCGCTTGGTTGAAACGAAAACCTGCACCCTCTCGGCCCTCGATGGCGCGAGTTTGACACCACTGATCTAAAGCCTTCAGGACAGCGGCCCTCCAAGACTGGAGGTTGACACCCCTGGCGTACAGGGTCTGTCAGTGCTGCCACCGTTCAGTGAGGTTCCCTCTGCTGGTTGATCGAAGGGACCAGTGTTTAAGCTTGTCTAATAGAAGTCCATTCAGTAATGTAGTCTTGCATTCTCTGCTTGTGCTTGTCTGGTATGTGACCATGGTACAGTTAGATCACAGGCTTGGTGGGGGGGGGGGGGGGGCATTTGCACAAAATCTACACCCCTCCCCTGGAATGGTCCCTTTCATCAATCGCTTCAAGTTTATTAATTTAACCACTAAATTCAACGTCAACCTTCTCCAGCTCCTTGTTGACCGACGGCACCGTCACCTGGGTAACGGCTGACCGCTTCCTCTCTGTCGCAGGTGGACAAGCTGGAAACATCCGAGTCCCTCAGGAAAGAGGAGGAGCAGGCGACAGAGACGCAGCCCATCGTCTACGGTAAGAGCTTTCAGAGCGTTCCGCTCCCATGGAGCTGTTTGTGTTACATTTACATGCAGCCGTTCAGCAGACGCTCTTTATCCAGAGCGACTTACAGCAAGTACAGGGACACCCCCCCCCCCCCCCTGAGGCAAGTAGGGTGAAGTGCCTTGCCCAATGACACAACGTCATGTTGACGCAGCCGGGATTTGAACCCGCAACCTTCTAATTACTAGCCTGATTCCCTCACCGCTCGGCCACTTGACTCCCACCTCCCTGTTAGAACCATGATGGTTCCTCTGCAGAAGGAACCTCCATGTGTAACGTGTGTGTGTGTGTGTGTGTGTTGCAGGCACACCCCAGCTGATGCTAACAGCAGGTCCCAGCGTGGCCGTGCCCCCCCCGCAGGCCGCCTACGGCTACGGCTACTCGGCACCGGCGGCGTACGGCCAGCCCCCTCAGGCCCAGCCAGGCTTCGGCTACGGCATGTGAGGACCGGGTCAGGCTGCCTCTCCGGAACCATCCATCCATCTGCTCCTCAGTCCTTCACCAGCCCATCACTGTCTTCTACTCACCGCAGGGGGGATACTGACAAGCAGTTCTTCTCTTTATTTTTATTTTATTATCTGTGTTTTGTTTTTGTTTTTCTTTCACACTGTCATGAAGGACTCCATTTTATTTCTATTATCAATGAAAAAAAAAAAGAAGAAAAAGATTGGATCACTTGTTTTTTCACATTCCATATTTACTAGAATTAATTTTGTCTATTTTTTTCTCTTTTTTTTGAATGGGGGAATGGTTTGTGTACAATGAAGGGGCTTGTGGAAAGAGGAAGTCCTCTTCTTAATTAAAAAGGTCTGTTGTGAAGCATCTGATTTGCACTCTGTAGTGAGAAGAAACCCGTGTAGAATCTCTTCATTTTGATGTGTGTGAGCAGCTTACTCTGTCCGTCTGTAAAATGCATTTAATTATTGTATATTCAGAAACAAGGAAGAAAAAAACTACAAAAAAAACTACAAAAGCTACAATGTTCTTCTATATTTGAACATTTGGACTGCCGCTTCCATGACCACAAACTAGAAACACTATGTAACACCAGGGGGGGAGAGAGGGGGAGAGAGAGGGGGAGGGGGTGGGCCTGTGTAGCTCTTGAGGAAACGAGATTATTTTAAATGCATACAGAAAATGAGTTTTTAAATCATCCTTTCTGAATCAAGCCTATGCAGGTGAACCGGTCAGGCCGTGCCCAGATGCAGGTGTCTCTCACGCTTTCGGGGTGCGACGGACGCCCCCCCTTCCTTTCTGAGCTGCGTCAACGCGCTCGCACAGGGGGGAACATTCCATTTGAGGGGGGGGGGGGGGGGGGGGGATTACTAAAGAAACTTTATTCTTCGGACCTGTGTGTGTGTGTGTTTTACTAACCTGCCCCCCCCCCCCCCCCCCCCCCTTTTTGTGCTAAGGTTTGTGTATGCTGGGTATGGTGGTGTTCTAGGTTGCTGTTCTTGGGTGTACAGAAGAGAGATTCTAGAACCTTATCGCCTTGATGTCCTGGCAGGTTCCTTTTGTCTTCTTTTCACTTGGGCCCTCTCTGAATCTCAGAGTAAAAAAAAAAAACAGGACTCTGGTAATTTGATGTTTTTATCAAAGGCTTGCGCGTATACAAGAAATCAATCGTTAACTCCCTCTACCTTATACTCTTGGAAACAAAATGACTTTAGAATTAAGCGTGCACCTAAGATAGTTGATTGTGCATAATTTGGATCATGAAGAAAACGGCGGTTTGCTTTTCCACATAAAATAAAGGCTTCTTGTTTGTCAAGGAAAGTGGTGTCTTGTCACCATTCTTTATGTATCTGTGATTGATGTATTGTTATATTTTATTCACTGAATTACATTTATTGATGTAAAGGACCTTGGCTGTTATACTCAGAACCAGTGTTGCTCCAATGTCTCATCATCCACAGCCAACACAACTAAGAGCACTAAAGCAACTAGACTGGATTAGGCATATTATAGTAGAACTCATTTGAACAAAAATTACCATTTCAAATACAACTATGATATAAAAAATATCTTGTTTGCCAGGCAGTCCCTGTATTACTTAAACAAGTTCCTACACACAATTGAGCGTTGCTGTTTTATTGTTCAATACAGCTTCAAGTGTCCGGTGACTTTGTCCACGAGATCCGCAGGGCCAGGGCCGATACCGAGCACCGTGCGGGACCCCGGTGCAATCTGTGTCCTCCCCGCGTCCTGGATCAGACTGACGGGCAGCCCCACCTCTTTAGCGTGGCTCAGCAGCTCCAACAGACTGTCCTCGTCGTTGGTCTTCACCACCACCTTGGGCTGCCCGCAGTACTCCCACTGCTTCAAAAGGTCCGGGTTTCTGCGTTGCACCTGCTTGTAGGCGGACACGGCAGCGTGAGAGCACTGCGCCGCCACCTTCCCCTTCCCCATCTTCAGGTCGGATCGAACCACAAGGATCATTTTGAACTCGCCGCTTTCCCCCATGACGCTCGTCTCGTTCCCGGTGCCGTTTCCCACAGCAGACATGACGGCCCTGGAAGTGGAAGAGTTGCCGAAGCGAGCACGGAAGTGCCATCCGAGACACAGTCCACAGCCCACACCAGCCAAGATACCCACAGCAATCTGACCGTAGACAGAATCCATATCAACCTGTCCAAGCTGTGAATGAATCAGAAGGCAGAGGAGATCCAGTCAGAGGAGAACCAGTCAGATCAAGTCAGAGGAGATCCAGTCAGATCAAGTCAGAAGAGATCCAGTCAGATCAAGTCAGAGGAGAACCAGTCAGATCACGTCAGTAGATCCAGTCAGATCAAGTCAGAGGAGATCCAGTCAGATCAAGTCAGAAAAGATCCAGTCAGATCAAGTCAGAGGAGAACCAGTCAGATCAAGTCAGAGGAGATCCAGTCAGATCAAGTCACAGTAGATCCAGCGTTAAACACACATTCAGTGAGTCATACTTTACTTGTATTCTATTATTATTTTTTTATTGTACTATATCGTGTCCCCTTTATTGTTATTTACCCTGCCACTCTCTGTGCTGTACTTTACCCTGCTGCTGTTGTGGACTGCCATCCCCTCCCCTGGAGAACAAATCAAGGTTTTCTTATCTAAGTTATCTTAAAGCAAAGCTTCAACTTTGTTTCAGCCTCATTTGTACTGAACTCACTAGCTTAGCTTAGTTTAGACAACAACAACACTGTGCGAGCCTGAAGCCTTAATACTGAAAAACCACACTTCGCTTATTCTCACCGCGTATGTTACTGGTAGCCTAGAAACATTTCAACTTGAGTTATTTTAGGTGCGGTCAAAAACAAACTAAATCCTAATGGAAGCTCACCTGTCCGCTGGATCAACGTGTTGCTAATGCTAACCCGGCTCCTCGCGCTGTTTGATGACGTCAGGGAGTGAGCGCGTGTCAGTGAATGAAGGTTTAACCTGCAGGTGCGCGTGCATCATAGATGGCGTGCGTGCATCCAAAAGAAATGTTTCTAATAAGGTCATGTTAATGGATAACATGCTCACACTTTAACCCACATATTAGTTAAAGTTAAAGTATTCCAGATCACTGGGCTAGTTTGACACAAAGCAAAGTTCAAAACGCCGACGTGATGATAGCAACGTACATCGGAAACCGCATCCTGTACGATAATACGTAACGATTAATGTTATTATTTTCTGCATTGCATATGATTCAAAAATATGAATGATAAAATTATTCAAATCTGTATAGAGCAGCCTATGCGTGCCGAGGCAGCGCGTGCCTGTAACGCACTTCTAAAAACAGCCGGTGTTGACTCGAGCGCTCGCTGCTTTTTAAACTTCATTTAATGGAGGCTCCTCCATAGGATCCCTCTGTGCATGGGACCATATCCACACCCAGGTATAAGGATCTTTATGACCCAGTCTGCAGACGTGATGCACTGGGGGAAGTAGGCTGAACCCACAGCCCCGTGAGATGGGCAGCACCGCACCGTGAGCTGCAGGCAACTTGGGTTTGGAAGAAGGTAAGGGGTGATACTGAAGGACCGCTCATCTGTTGTTGAATGCATGGATGAATGTCGTGTTCCCGATGTAAGAACAGGCGTTGAAGGACAGAGGACGAATGCACCAGACATTGCCTCATTTTCGGCTTGTCTATGATGGTGCCAGGTTGATGCACCAGGCTTGTCTATGATGGTGCCAGGCTGATGCACCAGGCTTGTCTATGATGGTGCCAGGTTGATGCACCAGGCTTGTCTATGATGGTGCCAGGTTGATGCACCAGGCTTGTCTATGATGGTGCCAGGTTGATGCACCAGACATTGCCTCATCTTTGGCTTGTCTATGATGGTGCCAGGTTGATGCACCAGGCTGATGCACCAGGCTTGTCTCGGATGGTGCCAGGTTGATGCACCAGGCTGATGCACCAGGCTTGTCTATGATGGTGCCAGGCTGATGCACCAGGCTTGTCTATGATGGTGCCAGGCTGATGCACCAGGCTTGTCTATGATGGTGCCAGGCTGATGCACCAGGCTTGTCTATGATGGTGCCAGGTTGATGCACCAGACATTGCCTCATCTTTGGCTTGTCTATGATGGTGCCAGGTTGATGCACCAGGCTGATGCACCAGGCTTGTCTATGATGGTGCCAGGCTGATGCACCAGGCTTGTCTATGATGGTGCCAGGCTGATGCACCAGGCTTGTCTATGATGGTGCCAGGCTGATGCACCAGGCTTGTCTATGATGGTGCCAGGCTGATGCACCAGGCTTGTCTATGATGGTGCCAGGTTGATGCACCAGGCTTGTCTATGATGGTGCCAGGCTGATGCACCAGGCTTGTCTATGATGGTGCCAGGCTGATGCACCAGGCTTGTCTATGATGGTGCCAGGCTGATGCACCAGGCTTGTCTATGATGGTGCCAGGTTGATGCACCAGACATTGCCTCATCTTTGGCTTGTCTATGATGGTGCCAGGTTGATGCACCAGGCTGATGCACCAGGCTTGTCTCGGATGGTGCCAGGCCGATGCACCAGGCTTGTTCCTGGGGGGTTCGAACCTGCACTAACTGCTTCCTCCACTTGGCTCCGCCGGAGACAATGATAGTTCAACACACACTCTTCAGTAGGTGCAAACATCCACATCTATCTGCTGTATTCATTCCTGCTGATATTAAAAGTAGTCTGGAACAGCAAGAAAGAATTGAAATATCTGTAATGCATTCAGTCTGTAATTGAATACATATGTCTTATTGCCAGAGCCTGTTGATTTGTTTATTTGATGTTTAATTCCACTTTGTCAGTTACATAACTATAAATGTCTTTTAGTATATCAGGACATATCAGGGTAACTGGTGCAGAACTGTACTTTGTGTCATTTAGGCTGATGTTAAGATCAAACCTACTCATGCAGAGAAGTTGACACCAACAAACATGCATTTAAACCAGGAGAATTTTAAATGAGGGGCCGAGCTAATTAGGCCAGGCTGGTTGTCACCCCCCCCACTCCGGGGTGTGTGTGTGACTGGGGGTGTATCTGCACCAGTGCCATTCACTTTGGAGTTGAACTCTACAGAGAAGACAGATCTCTTAGATGTATGCTCCAGGAAAACCATCTTTTTTTATTTTTAGTGGTCTAATTAGTTTTGGTCTCAGAGGGGGTTTTCGTAGGCAGATGATGAAACGTCCCCCCCCCCCATGCATGTATGCATCCTTATGCCACCCCCCCCCCCTCCTCCCCCCATCACACCCCGAATAAGTCATGATGTAGTTCATGGATTCTATTGCCCTACATCGCCAGCGGGGCTGAAACTGTGGCAGAGGGGGCATTAGTTCCTGTGGATTTGAGACACATCTCAGTAAGGTGAGTAGATCTCCTTCAAAAACACACAAGGGTCTGATCTGTATGTTGTTCTTCCTCTGTTGTTGAAACTTAAGGTCCTATCTGGTTTAACCATTAACTGTTTACTTGTTAAAAAGTTCTGGGTTGTTCTAAAATATCAAGGATTGTAAAGATCATGTTCTCTGTATAAATGTTTTGCATTGGTGTGTGAGGACTGGTTACTCAACAGGTTCAGTGCTGGCAGTTGTTTTTGAGGAAGCTATTGCGCAATCAAATCCGCGGCAGGCAATGTGCACTGTTCTGTTCTCTTCTTTCAAAACGGATATAATAATAATAATACATTTTATTTACATAGCGCTTTTCAAGGTACTCAAAGTCGCTTTACAGACAATAAAATCATCATAAAAGTTTCACATTAAAAACATAGGATATGTTCCGTTGCCTAGGAACCATGTGAACTTGTGAATAGAGTACATTTGCAAGTAGTAAGTTGTCCGCAGTTATCCTACATGTTGTGCGGAAGTTTTTTTTGTTTTCTTTATTAACACAAAAATTATTACAGGTTTAGATAAGTTATTTGTATCTCGAGTTCTTTTGGAGACGCAACCCTGTAGAAATGGGTGCGTTTGTAGATTTGCATATTCTCGTACCGTAACCACGTTCAGTCTGCAGTTAACGCGAGATCTTCAATGAAACCTTATGCCTTAAGTCTTAGGGGATAGTGCAATAGTTTCCCAGTTGTTTCAACCTCTTCATATTTTGTCATTCAGATCCATTGAGATTCAAGGTTGCAGGTTCACATAAAGACAAATATTTTTGCTGCTATACCTGTTAACTTTCATTATGCACAAATATTGTATGCTGGTATGCAACAGCCTATCTCAGAATTACAGTGGGAGTATTCTCATGCATGCCATACTGCAACCCAACCGAAGCATGGAAGAGTTCGTCTGGTGGATTGTGAACGTTCCTTCAGCGTTAGGCCCAGGATAGAACTGAACATGTGACCCAGAGTTGGAGAAAAGGACGTGCTCAATCTCGGCCATCTCTGCCCGGCCTCAACATATGTCCAGAAAATTCCTGAAGGTTCTAAAGAGCCTTCATGGGCCCTTTGTAAAGTCAACACTCTCGACTGCTGTCTGTCAGCGCAGCCATTGTGGATGTTAGGAAACTGGAGCTTGGGGGCCCCCTCAGAAAGGGCTCAGGGGACTGGGGGGCGGCAGGGGGGCTGGGTGGGGGGGCGGCAGGGGGGCTGGCTGGACAGATTAGCCTGGGCAGGACTCGAACACCTCCACCAGATGGTAAAGTGCGTGCGTGTGTGTGTCCGGCTCGATCGCGTGGCTTCTGGACTGCGTGCTGTAAAGGACACCTTGGTCTCAGTCTGACCTTCCGTCTCCATCTGTCTCTGTGGCCCAACCATCTCCACACACGGGGGAACACATCTGAGCTGGACGGGTAATGTTCGCTAACGTGTCTGGGATGAGATGCAGGACATGCTAACCCGTTCAGCGTGGCTACAACCAGGCCTTTATACCGTTCAACGATGCTCCGAACTCAGGGGCAGCGCTGTGCGGGGAATTGGGCGTTGGTGGTCCAATTAGCCTTTCTCAGCGCCAGTCCCGAGGACCCCCCCCCCCACATGTTCTAGATGTTTCCCCTTTTAATTATTAAGCTCTGCAGAATCCTGATAACGGCCTTTCATTTGAATGGGTTGCGTTGGAGCAGGGAACCTCAAACTTGCAGGACAGGGGGGTGGGGGTCTCAAAGAGGGATAAGGTGACACCGTGCCGCATTTGGACTTGGAGGTACTTTACCCCCCCACCCCCACCCCAGTGGACCCCAAGGCAGTGATGCATTAATGAGGCTACTACTGTCTGAAAGGCAGCAGCCTGAGTTTAACGTGTCCAGCGTAGAGAACTTGGCAGAACAGGGAATAGTTGTGAGTATCATTAGGTCACGCACAGGCCTGATGGGGTTACCAGTAATCTGCAGGACACAGCATACTAACTCTGTGTTCGCTCTGGTTCCCCCGGTCTGCGGATGTATATTTATAAAGGTGTGTGAGAGAGAAAGCGAGAGAGAGGGAGGGAGAGATAGCATGGGATAGATTATCGAAACGTGTCTTATCTCCTTTAAGCCTGTGTGTTCTCTCCGTTGGTTCAGCAGGCCCTCGGCCCTCCCGTTACCCCGTGAGATGGCAGAGAGCCCGGCAGATCAACGGCTTCCTCAGCAGCGCGTCGGGGCCAAGGAGCAGCCCAACGGACAGTGGACAGGTGAGCCGCGCTGCGCTCGTCACCGAAAAAACATTATTTTTGCAGTCGTGGTGTTAATAAATTGCATGGCAACCACAAGTTCTACTATACTGTAAAAAAATAAAAATAATGCATGTTAAAAGTAGGTCGACGGTAGGGGTGAAAGCGTGTTTATGCGGACAGACGTGTCGCTGAGCGAGAGGAAGCGGAGAGACCGGGAGGAGAGGCTGTCTCTCGTGCTGTGGAGGAGGCCGCGCGCCACGCTCCGCTACTTCCTGCTCGAGCTGCTCATCACCCTGAGAGAGTGGGCGTGCAGGTGAGAGAGGCTCGGCTCGGTGCGTGTTCGGTTCGTTCAGTTAGACGTGCGTGGGGGGGGGGGTTCTTATCTTGAAAAGAGAAGTTGTTTTGGTTTTCTCGGATGAACTCGCACTTACGTCTGTGAATCAAGGTGATGCGTGCACGCGCGCGTACACACACACACACACAGTGACCTAGAGTGAGACACGAAAGGGACTTTGAGGCGCTCGTCATCACTGACCTCCGTTAACGTCATACTTCATGATATTAATAATCCCCTGTTAATATTGCGTGAGTTGTGTTGCATAACAGCCTCGTGCACCAAGAGAGCCTGCCCTGACGCGCAAGAGTTTTCAGAACCTGCGACCTCTGTTCACCCACCAAGGTCCTCCCCCCCTGCCTCGCACCTCAGTGTGTACCTAGAGGTGTGTACTGACGTAAAATGCCCCCCCCCCCACCCCCCCCCACCCTCACCCCCCTTGTTTCTGTGTGAGAACAAGATGTTTATTTTCCTCAAACTACAAGAGGATGTGGGGAGCCGCGGACGCCGCAAGTCGTGCGCTCTCAGGGCGCTCGTTCTGTTCCTTGCAGTGTTTTGCCATCAGGCGGCTGGTCTCCTGTGAGGCCGTGACACGGACCTGCTGAACTGGCGCCGTGGCGTTGGTGGGTTCCGTTCGTCAGCGGTCCGAACTCGAGTTCTGACGCGTACAGTCGGGTGAAACTTTCAAGTAGACATTTACATTTAGCAGACGCTCTTATCCAGAGCGACTCACAGCAAGTACAGGGACATTCCCCCCCTGAGGCAAGCAGGGGGAAGTGCCTTGCCCAGGGACACAACGTCATGTAGCCACAGCCGGGAATCGAACTCACAGCTTATCGATCGTGAGCCCAACGCCTTAACCGCTGAGCCAAGTGACTCCTAGATAACAGACAGATGGTGGTTCATTTCATCGTGACGATTATTATGTTCGAAAATAAGTTAGAAAATAAGAAAATAATGTGATGGCGCTGTTCAAACCTGTACCATCTCTCTCTCTCTCTCTCCTGCCCTGAAGTCAGCAGATGGGAGGAAGTGTTGATTAAGGATGTGACGGCCTTTATATCCTGTGCCACTCGCACAGTAATGAGCCTGATGTGTGGAGGGGAGAACGAAGCCTTTAAGACCGTTATCAGGGATCAGGGACTTAAGCTTCTGCCTTGAACGGCCGTTTAAACACATTGTCATGATCTGGCCGGGCAAATCTGCTCCACACGCTGCCCACTGTCTAATAACCGTCCCCTCTCTACCCTTCTGCCCCTCTCTGCCCCTCCTCTCTACCCTTCTGCCCCTCTCTGTCCCTCCTCTCTACCCTTCTGCCCCTCTCTGTCCCTCCTCTCTACCCTTCTGCCCCTCTCTGCCCCTCCTCTCTACCCTTCTGCCCCTCTCTGTCCCTCCTCTCTACCCTTCTGCCCCTCTCTGTCCCTCCTCTCTACCCTTCTGCCCCTCTCTGTCCCTCCTCTCTACCCTTCTGCCCCTCTCTGTCCCTCCTCTCTACCCTTCTGCCCCTCTCTACCCTTCTGCCCCTCTCTGTCCCTCCTCTCTACCCTTCTGCCCCTCTCTGTCCCTCCTCTCTACCCTTCTGCCCCTCTCTGTCCCTCCTCTCTACCCTTCTGCCCCTCTCTGTCCCTCCTCTCTACCCTTCTGCCCCTCTCTACCCTTCTGCCCCTCTCTGTCCCTCCTCTCTACCCTTCTGCCCCTCTCTGGCCTTCTGCCCCTCTCTGTCCCTCCTCTCTACCCTTCTGCCCCTCTCTGTCCCTCCTCTCTACCCTTCTGCCCCTCTCTACCCTTCTGCCCCTCTCTGTCCCTCCTCTCTACCTTTCTGCCCCTCTCTGTCCCTCCTCTCTACCCTTCTGCCCCTCTCTACCCTTCTGCCCCTCTCTGTCCCTCCTCTCTACCCTTCTGCCCCTCTCTGTCCCTCCTCTCTACCCTTCTGCCCCTCTCTGTCCCTCCTCTCTACCCTTCTGCACCTCTCTACCCTTCTGCCCCTCTCTGTCCCTCCTCTCTACCCTTCTGCCCCTCTCTGTCCCTCCTCTCTACCCTTCTGCCCCTCTCTGTCCCTCCTCTCTGGCCTTCTGCCCCTCTCTGTCCCCCCTCTCTACCCTTCTGCCCCTCTCTGGCCTTCTGCCCCTCTCTGTCCCTCCTCTCTACCCTTCTGCCCCTCTCTGTCCCTCCTCTCCACCCTTCTGCCCCTCTCTGTCCCTCCTCTCTACCCTTCTGCCCCTCTCTGCCCTTCTGCCCCTCTCTGTCCCTCCTCTCTACCCTTCTGCCCCTCTCTGTCCCTCCTCTCTACCCTTCTGCCCCTCTCTGTCCCTCCTCTCTACCCTTCTGCCCCTCTTTGTCCCTCCTCTCTACCCTTCTGCCCCTCTCTGTCCCTCCTCTCTACCCTTCTGCCCCTCTCTGCCCTTCTGCCCCTCTCTGTCCCTCCTCTCTACCCTTCTGCCCCTCTCTACCCTTCTGCCCCTCTCTGTCCCTCCTCTCTACCCTTCTGCCCCTCTCTGTCCCTCCTCTCTACCCTTCTGCCCCTCTCTGTCCCTCCTCTCTACCCTTCTGCCCCTCTCTGCCCTTCTGCCCCTCTCTGTCCCTCCTCTCTACCCTTCTGCCCCTCTCTGTCCCTCCTCTCTACTCTTCTGCCCCTCTCTGTCCCTCCTCTCTACCCTTCTGCCCCTCTCTGTCCCTCCTCTCTACCCTTCTGCCCCTCTTTGTCCCTCCTCTCTACCCTTCTGCCCCTCTCTGTCCCTCCTCTCTACCCTTCTGCCCCTCTCTGTCCCTCCTCTCTACCCTTCTGCCCCTCTCTGTCCCTCCTCTCTACCCTTCTGCCCCTCTCTGTCCCTCCTCTCTACCCTTCTGCCCCTCTCTGTCCCTCCTCTCTACCCTTCTGCCCCTCTCTGTCCCTCCTCTCTACCCTTCTGCCCCTCTCTGTCCCTCCTCTCTACCCTTCTGCCCCTCTCTGTCCCTCCTCTCTACCCTTCTGCCCCTCTCTACCCTTCTGCCCCTCTCTGTCCCTCCTCTCTACCCTTCTGCCCCTCTCTGTCCCTCCTCTCTACCCTTCTGCCCCTCTCTGTCCGTCCTCTCTACCCTTCTGCCCCTCTCTGTCCCTCCTCTCTACCCTTCTGCCCCTCTCTACCCTTCTGCCCCTCTCTGTCCCTCCTCTCTACCCTTCTGCCCCTCTCTGGCCTTCTGCCCCTCTCTGTCCCTCCTCTCTACCCTTCTGCCCCTCTCTGTCCCTCCTCTCTACCCTTCTGCCCCTCTCTACCCTTCTGCCCCTCTCTGTCCCTCCTCTCTACCCTTCTGCCCCTCTCTGTCCCTCCTCTCTACCCTTCTGCCCCTCTCTACCCTTCTGCCCCTCTCTGTCCCTCCTCTCTACCCTTCTGCCCCTCTCTGTCCCTCCTCTCTACCCTTCTGCCCCTCTCTGTCCCTCCTCTCTACCCTTCTGCCCCTCTCTGTCCCTCCTCTCTACCCTTCTGCCCCTCTCTGCCCTTCTGCCCCTCTCTGTCCCTCCTCTCTACCCTTCTGCCCCTCTCTACCCTTCTGCCCCTCTCTGTCCCTCCTCTCTACCCTTCTGCCCCTCTCTGTCCCTCCTCTCTACCCTTCTGCCCCTCTCTGCCCTTCTGCCCCTCTCTGTCCCTCCTCTCTACCCTTCTGCCCCTCTCTGCCCTTCTGCCCCTCTCTGTCCCTCCTCTCTACCCTTCTGCCCCTCTCTACCCTTCTGCCCCTCTCTGTCCCTCCTCTCTACCCTTCTGCCCCTCTCTGTCCCTCCTCTCTACCCTTCTGCCCCTCTCTGCCCTTCTGCCCCTCTCTGTCCCTCCTCTCTACCCTTCTGCCCCTCTCTGTCCCTCCTCTCTACTCTTCTGCCCCTCTCTGTCCCTCCTCTCTACCCTTCTGCCCCTCTCTGTCCCTCCTCTCTACCCTTCTGCCCCTCTTTGTCCCTCCTCTCTACCCTTCTGCCCCTCTCTGTCCCTCCTCTCTACCCTTCTGCCCCTCTCTGTCCCTCCTCTCTACCCTTCTGCCCCTCTCTGTCCCTCCTCTCTACCCTTCTGCCCCTCTCTGTCCCTCCTCTCTACCCTTCTGCCCCTCTCTGTCCCTCCTCTCTACCCTTCTGCCCCTCTCTGTCCCTCCTCTCTACCCTTCTGCCCCTCTCTACCCTTCTGCCCCTCTCTGTCCCTCCTCTCTACCCTTCTGTCCCTCTCTGTCCCTCCTCTCTACCCTTCTGCCCCTCTCTGTTCCTCCTCTCGACCCTTCTGCCCCTCTCTGTCCCTCCTCTCTACCCTTCTGCCCCTCTCTGTCCCTCCTCTCTCTCCTCCTAGGCTTTGGCACAGGCGGCAGACGGCGTTCGCCTTGCTGGGAGTGTTTCTCCTTCTCTATGTGGTGTATTCCATCGAAGGAGGTCATCAAAAGGTAAAGGAGCCATTAACACCCTGGTAAACCTCAGCCGTACTGCTGTAGCACTTTGATCAAATCCTCCACGGAGGATGGCGTTTTTATTCGGTCATTCAGCGTTGACGCAGGAACAGGGAGTGGTCACACACACACCCACACACACACACAGGTGTCCACTTCCTTTTTGCCCCATCCTGGGGGGCAGTCAGGAGCAGTGACCTGCCACCTCCAGCCCCCTGCCCCCCCTCCCCCATGTTTGGGGGTCAGGGAAGTGGGGAGGAGGAGCCATCTGCTCTGGGTGGTTCTACTGGAGGATCTCTTACACAGGGAACCCTTGAGAGAGCAGGCAGAACACCCACACAGACAGTCCAACCTCTGCTCCACTGCCCCAGGCGGGGGAATCGAACCCGCCAACGTTTCGCTGTAAAACGACAGTGCCAGTGTCGTGCATCCGTGTGTGCGTCTGTTTTGGTGTGCGTGCGAGCGCCACACGATTGCGAGTGTGTCGTGGTAGCGATTAGCCTCACTAAGCTGCTGCTGTAACGCACCTTAAGATCGGCTCGTATTCACCCGAAAGGCTCAATACCGAACAAACACGCTAAAAACAGGCAGGGATTTGTCTTTGAACGCTTCCGTATTGTGTTTACCTGCTGAAACCTCTCAGGCATTCTCAGGGCCGCGTATACCTTGGTGCCCCACGGTGTTGCGTAATCCCTGGGACACGCCGGAAAACAAGTGCTTATAGTTAACACTTCCCAGAACTCCCGAGTGATGACAGACAGTGCACGTGGTGTTTTTGTTTGCCCCCGGGGGGGGGCGGGGGCAGGGGGGGGGGGGCGGGTCACAGGGAAAACGAGGGGCTTTGCCCCCCCCCCCCCCCCCCCGAAAAAACCTCCCCCTGGTTCCTGTAATCCACACCATCCATACATACCTCTTCCTGGAAGCCACCTTCCCTCACTTCGGGAACTGCTTTTCTGTGGAGATGGAGGGGAGATATGGATGGAGAGGAGGGAGGGGAGAAATGGATGGAGAGGAGGGAGGGAGGGGAGATATGGACGGAGAGGAGGGAGGGGAGATATGGATGGAGAGGAGGGAGGGGAGATATGGATGGAGAGGAGGGAGGGGAGAAATGGATGGAGAGGAGGGAGGGGAGAAATGGATGGAGAGGAGGGAGGGGAGAAATGGATGGAGAGGAGGGAGGGGAGATATGGATGGAGATGAGGGAGGGGAGATATGGATGGAGAGGAGGGAGGGGAGAAATGGATGGAGAGGAGGGAGGGGAGAAATGGATGGAGAGGAGGGAGGGGTGATATGGATGGAGAGGAGGGAGGGGAGATATGGACGGAGAGGAGGGAGGGGAGATATGGATGGAGAGGAGGGAGGGGAGATATGGATGGAGAGGAGGGAGGGGAGATATGGATGGAGAGGAGGGAGGGGAGATATGGAGGGAGAGGAGGGATAGGAGATATGGATGGAGAGGAGGGAGGGGAGATATGGAGGGAGAGGAGGGAGGGGAGATATGGATGGAGAGGAGGGATAGGAGATATGGATGGAGAGGAGGGATAGGAGATATGGATGGAGAGGAGGGAGGGGAGATATGGAGGGAGAGGAGGGATAGGAGATATGGATGGAGAGGAGGGAGGGGAGATATGGAGGGAGAGGAGGGAGGGGAGATATGGATGGAGAGGAGGGAGGGGAGAGAGGAAGACTGGGCCAGTTTGACTTCTTAGTTGTGTAAGACTTGGCTGCCATGAAAAGAGTGCCTCTCTTTTGTTCTGAACACTCCCACCCCAAGGCTCTGTGTCCTCCCAACTGTTCAGCAGCAGCAGCAGGCTGCTACTCCGGTTCTAGCTCTAGCTCTCTCTCTTGCTGTCTCTATCTCTCTCTCTCTCTCTCTCTCTCTCTCTCTCTTGCTGTCTCTATCTCTCTCTTGCTGTCTCTATCTCTCTCTCTCTTGCTGTCTCTATCTCTCTCTCTTGCTGTCTCTATCTCTCTCTCTCTCTCTTGCTGTCTCTATCTCTCTCTTGCTGTCTCTCTCCCTCTCTCTCTCTCTCTCTCTTTCTCTCCCACTCACTTGCCCTCTCCCACCCTCTGCGGTTCTCTCTCTCTCTGTGGCGCACTTTCACTATCATACCTTCCCCTGGCCCTTCCTCCTGTCTCTCTTGTTTTTCTCTCTAACTCTCTCTCTCTCTCTCTCTCTCTCTGACTTGCTGTCTCTCTCTCTCCCTCTCCTTCTCTCTCTCCCTCTCTCTCTCTCTCTCTCTCTGTCTCTCTCTCTCTCTGTGTTAGCCTCTCCCTGCTCTGCTGAAGTGCATCTGTCTGTCCCTCTCCCTGGCCTCTGCAGTACGTCCAGTATGTGGAGCAGAGGTCCCTGTGGTGTGCCTACTGGCTGGGACTGGGCATCCTGTCGTCCGTGGGTCTGGGGACCGGCCTGCACACCTTCCTGCTCTACCTGGTGAGTAGACCACAGACTGCATGCCTCCTTGGGGTTTTACAGCATGTTATATGAAAACTATGATATATGATCCCGTACCTGTTGATCGCACCTGATGTAGTTGGATGCAGCGCCCTGTCTGGGAGCGATGCCGGGGTCAGCGAGTGTTCAGCGCATCGGGTTGTTTTCCGCGCTTTCGTGAAACGTCTGAACGTGGTTTAGGAGTTCAGGGAGATTAACTGTCTCAGAGAGAAAGGGGGGGGGGGGAGTGTTTGCGTGTGTGTGTGCGTGGGAGGTGTTTGTGTGTGCGTGTGTGTTTGTGTCTGTGTGTGTGTGTGTGTGTGTGTGGAGGGGTTGGGGGTGTTTGTTTGTGTGTGTGTGGGGTGGAGGAGGAGGGGGGTGTTTGGGTGTGTCTGTGTCTGTGTGTGTGTGTGTGTGTGTGGGGGGGGGGGTGTTTGTGTGTGTCTGTGTGTGTGTGTGGGGGGGGCTGTTTGTGTGTGTGTGTGGGTTGGGGGTGTTTGTGTGTGTGTGGGGTGGGGGAGGCGCAGGGGGGTGTTTGTGTGTGTCTGTGTGTGTGTGTGTGTGTGTGAGAAGGAGGAGGGGGGGTGTTTGTGTGTGTGTGGGGGGGGCGGGTGTGTGTTTGTGTGCTTGCGCGGGTGCTCGTGTGCGCTGGGACAGGATGGTGTAGAGTTCCCCCTCGCTGAAGAGGCACACTGCGGCGTGGTAGCAGCTCTGTTTTGACAGGCTGTCCTGGAACGCGCGTACTCACTGACCTCGCTGGCTGAGAGCACGCCGCAAAACACTCCCTCCCTCCCTCCCTCCCTCCCTCCTCCCTCTCCTTACGTTTCCCCCGTTCCTCTGTGTCTCTCCTTCCTTCCCTCCCTCCCTCCCTTTCTGTTTTGTCCTCTCTGATCTCACCCTTTCCCTCTCTCTCCCCCCCCACCGCTCTCTCTCTCTTTCTCTCTCTTTTTCTCTCTCTCTCCCTCTCTCTCTCTCTCTCTCTCTCTCTCTCTTTCTTTCTCTCTCTTTTACTCTACCTCTCTTTCTCTCCCTCTCTCTTTTTCTCTCCCTCTCTCTCCCCCTCTCTCTCTTTCCCCCTCCCTCTAGGTTTCTACCCATCCCTCCCCCCTCCCTCCCTCTGTTTTGCACGAGTATCTGGGGCTGCGCAGGAGACACGGCCTCCCAAACATCTGCTAGTCTTTACTGTTCTGCGAGCATTATTAACACTGAGCCACCCAGCTGCCATTTGGGAGCCCACAGTCGCACTCACTCCCCATCACCCAGAGGAGCTGAACTGGAAACTGTTAAGTGTGTCCTTCATTCTGTGTTTTGGAAAGCAAACTCTGTGCCCCCGAATGTAATTTGAGAAGCTGTAGCTTTTTTTGGTGACCTGACTTACTTTTCCTTTTTTTTTTCTCCCCCTCGTACAATTTTTCCCCCCAAATAGATGGGCCCCATCTAGTGGGTGTTTATCTGTACTAGTCTACAAACTAACATTTAGAGAATTCATGTTAGATTTTTTGATGTTTAGCTTAAAGAAACCAGGTTAGCTTGGCTGTGTGTTTCCAGGCTGTGATTGGCCGTCCCGGAGAAGAAAAAAAAATAAAAAAAGGATTCTGGAATCTCAGATCAGTGAGTTCACTCTGGCCTCCTCAGCTCTGCGTCAAAAGATTGTTTATGTTCATGAAGGACTTCACTGTGGCTCGATTTCCTGCTTGACCCCGCCCCCTGCGTGTGCGCTGTCCTATCACGTCGCGCTGCCTCGGGCACAGGCCCTCAGGCTGAACCTCTGACGCACTTTCACCGTCGTCCCGGAACTCGGCCGCTATCCCTCGAGCGAGCCAGGAGGGGGCGCCAGCCGTCCACCGATTGAACTGAAATTCGCCGCTTTTTCCAAATTGTACGATGAAGAAACGTGACCGTTTGGTGCCACCAGCGGGTCTTCTTCCCCCCCCCCTGCCCCCCCCCCCCCCTCCAAGGCCCCCAGCAACATGTGACACCCTCGCCACCTCATGGGCCTTCATGTGACTTTCCTCGTCTGGGAGTCGAGGTGACATGTGACTGTGGTTTCCTGCTGTGGGTGTTTAGGGAACTGGATGTGACACGGGTGTCGGACCAGAGGCACAGGCTATCTTCCTGCGTCTCCGTTCTAGAAGGATTGTTCTCCGGACAACCACCCACCTTATTCACTTTTTAATAACAACTTTCTACAATCTAACAGACTTATCGTTGGTTAGGTGGCCTGGTTGTAGTACCAGCGAACCCCAGCAGAGGGAGATAGGGAGCCGGAGAACCGAGCGCTTGTGTCTTTGTGTTTCAGCGATATTGAGGCTTACTCACCAAACACTGACTCCATGTACTGTTACTGGAGAAACACACAACCTTCCGTATCTCTCGACCCACGCACACACACACGCACACACACACACACTCTTCTACAGGGCAGCATCAAGGTTGATCCATGTACAGAGGCAGGATGTGGACGAGCCATCGAGGTCGTTGACGGCTGGGAGACGAGGAGTTTCGCCGTTCCTCGTCGCCGAGTCTTGGTGGTTTTTCGCCGCTCGCTCCTCTCCAGCATCATCTCCATCTGAGATGTCTCCGCCTCCGCCGCCCGTGACTCCCCCGCTGGAGAGGCGTGGCGGGCCGGAGCGTGGAACTCTGGGAAACACGGCGGAGCGCTTGGGGATGGGACCTCATCCGAGACGCTCATCCATTAAAACGCTCTTCGCCAAGCGAGCTGGAAACCTGCAGAGCTCAGCAGGGAATCAACAGATAAGGGGATTAAATAGTTATTAGACTCTGGAGTGAAAGTGACCAAGCCCTCCTTTTCAGTCGCTCTCTGATCCCTCTCTCCCTCTGGATCTCCCAGCCTGCTGGTCCCTCTCTCCCTCTGGATCTCCCAGCCTGCTGGTCCCTCTCTCCCTCTGGATCTCCCAGCCTGCTGGTCCCTCTCTCCCTCTGGATCTCCCAGCCTGCTGGTCCCTCTCTCCCTCTGGGTCTCCCAGCCTGCTGGTCCCTCTCTCCCTCTGGATCACCCAGCCTGCTGGTCCCTCTCTCCCTCTGGATCTCCCAGCCTGCTGGTCCCTCTCTCCCTCTGGGTCTCCCAGCCTGCTGGTCCCTCTCTCCCTCTGGATCACCCAGCCTGCTGGTCCCTCTCTCCCTCTGGATCTCCCAGCCTGCTGGTCCCTCTCTCCCTCTGGATCTCCCAGCCTGCTGGTCCCTCTCTCCCTCTGGATCTCCCAGCCTGCTGGTCCCTCTCTCCCTCTGGATCTCCCAGCCTGCTGGTCCCTCTCTCCCTCTGGATCACCCAGCCTGCTGGTCCCTCTCTCCCTCTGGATCACCCAGCCTGCTGGTCCCTCTCTCCCTCTGGATCACCCAGCCTGCTGGTCCCTCTCTCCCTCTGGATCTCCCAGCCTGCAATGCAAGCAGGGGGATTTTTGAGATGGGTCATGTGGGGGGGGGGGGGGGGGCGGAACAACCTTTGCCGCCTTCGTGGTTCAAAGTGCTGCGCGGTGCCGGGTTTGAACCTGCAGGAAGGTGTGTTCCATCTGGTCCCAGAGGGTTGCTCACAAAACAATCACACTCCCCTTCTTCTCTCCGACAGCTTTTTGTCCTAAAAACCTGCTGTTTAGTTACATACTTTTTAACCTACATTTTCCTGAATGACGTGCCATTGTAGATCTCAACAAAAGTTAAAAAACGACAGGGGGAAGAAAATGAGGAAGAATCATCCATTACTGATTTTTAAATGTCATTCCCGTAAACACAGTGCAAAGTAAGAGGAAGCAAAGCTTAGCAGAACAAGTTTTATCAGTCATCTAATAGCAACATTAGCAGTTAACGTTGGAGCCTAAAACAATAGAGCAGATGCAGTGTAGGTTTACCTAAAACAATGTGTGACAGTTCAACACTCACCCAGGTTATCTAAGCCGGTGTGTCACAGAGGGACTTTTTAGCTTCCCTCAGAAGTAAATACCCCCTGTGCCCCCCCCCCCCCCCGTGCCCCCCCCCCCCAAAAACCAGCCAACCTGTCTGGTGAGCGGCCATCTTTGCCTCCCAGCATTTCCTGGTCGCCGCGCAGCAGGGGGCCGAGCGGTAAACGGTTGTAACGGGCCTCCTAATGGGAGACGCAGGGGCTGACTTGACCCATAGCTGCTGCAACACCCCCACCCCCAAACCCCTATATCCACAACTCACCTCCCCCCCCACCCCCCAAACGTCTCCCTCCCGGTGAGCAAGCCTGCGTCCGGCTGGACTGGAGCCTCATCCGGACCCTCCTGGATGGTTAAGAACACAGTGACACATCTCCTTAATCCCTGCAAGGCCCTCCTCCCTCCTCCCCCCCCCCCCCCCCCCCCCCCCCCCCCCCCCAAGGCCTCCTCTCCTCCTCGCACTCACACCCTCCACCCTTCAGACGGTGTTTTTCTTCTCCTTGTTTCTCTCAGTTAATCACCCATCCTCCCCACAGACCCCCACAGACACTCTGTGTCATTTCCTGACCTGTCTGCATGATGCTGACGTGTCATAGAGGGTCAACTCTTTGGTCCCGGCCAACATGACAAAGGGCCACTTCTCCACTTCTACTATGGGGACTGCGTGACTGACGCCAAGTGTGGGTTTGGGGGGGGGGGGATATTAACAACCCAGCAACTAATGCACTGCCCCATGATGTACCCAAAGCCCCCCACGATCACACAGCCCTCTCTAACTGTCTCTCTCTCTCTGTGTCTTTCTCGCAGAAAACTATTTGTGATCATAACCTTCAGCAAGCACACATAGTGGAGCAGATGGTGGCCCTCATCGGGTGAGTAACCCTGCCAATGAGTAATATCGAACCTCTGTACGGAAATGGAAATGTGTGCGTGTGTGTCGTGTTGTATCACACTTGGTTGGTGGAGGAGGGCAATGACAGGGGCTGTCGGTTGAGAAAGCTTCAATTGTGCCATTGAGGTCGCCCGTGGCCCTTGCTGGGGGAATCCCGGCTCCTATTCATTTGAGGACTGAGAGGGAGAGGAGAGAAGAAAAAAAAATGGTTTCTGACCTAACAGTAAATCCAAATGAAACGTGGCCGATGTAGAGAAGGGCCGCAGGCACCGATTCCTTTTTTTTTTCCGAGCCCATTTCAAAATTATTTTTTTTGGGTGGGGGGGGGGGGGGGGGGGGGGGTGGGGGGTTTAATGTTTCCCTGGAAATAGTTCTTTGTTGCACCCCTCCCTCTGTGTTGGCTGATAAGAGTGATGCATCGCGGGGGCGGCTTGGGTGTGAAGCAGAGGCTTGGCACGGAACCTTCTAGGTGAAGACGAACAGAAGGATGTCTGTGGGGCTGAGGCTCAGTCTGCTGGCTGGTCCTAGCTCTGCTTAGCTATCATTCAGAACGCTGAGGCTCAGTCTGCTGGCTGGTCCTAGCTCTGCTTAAACTATCGTTCAGAACGCTGAGGCTCAGTCTGCTGGCTGGTCCTAGCTCTGCTTAGCTATCATTCAGAACGCTGAGGCTCAGTCTGCTGGCTGGTCCTAGCTCTGCTTAGCTATCATTCAGAACGCTGAGGCTCAGTCTGCTGGCTGGTCCTAGCTCTGCTTAGCTATCATTCAGAACGCTGAGGCTCAGTCTGCTGGCTGGTCCTAGCTCTGCTTAGCTATCATCAGAACGCTGAGGCTCAGTCTGCTGGCTGGTCCTAGCTCTGCTTAGCTATCATTCAGAACGCTGAGCTCAGTCTGCTGGCTGGTCCTAGCTCTGCTTAGCTATCATTCAGAACGCTGAGGCTCAGTCTGCTGGCTGGTCCTAGCTCTGCTTAACTTTCATTCAGAACGCTGAGGCTCAGCTGGCTCAGCAGGTTAAGGCGTTGGGCTCGTGATCGGAAGGTTGCGAGTTCGATTCCCGGCTGTGGCTACGTTAAGTTGTGTTCTAGAGCAAGGCACTTCACCCTACTTGTCTCAGGGGGAATGTCCCTGTACTTGCTGTAAGTAAATAACTGACTAAATGTAAATGTAGAACACAGGTAACAGGATATGACTGATATGGGGGCTTATCGATCATCCAGACGTGATGTTGTCGTTCGTTTGTCGGTGTTTCTCTTTATCTCCTGCCATACACACACAGTCACACACATAGTCCGCACATTCACACACACACACACGCAGTCACACACATAGTCACACCACAGTCACTCACACAGTCACACACCACAGTCAGTCGCACACACACACACACACTCACACAGTCACACAGTCAGTCGCACACACACACACAGTCACTCACACAGTCACACACACAGTCACACACACAGTCACACATTCACACACACACACAGTCAGTCGCACACACACACACATTCACTCACACAGTCCACACACACAGTCACACACACAGTCACACACACACTCACACACACAGTCACACACACACTCACAGTCACACACACACTCACCACACACAGTCACACACACATTCACACACACACAGTCACACACACACTCACAGTCACACACACACTCACACACCACAGTCACACACACACTCACACAACACAGTCACACACACACTCACTCACACAGTCACACACACATTCACACACACAGTCAGTTGCACACACACACTCACACACCCAGTCACAAACACACACAGTCACACACACAGTCACACACACCAGTCACACACACAGTCACACACACACCACACACACACACACACAGTCACACACACAGTCACACACAAACCACACACACACACACACACAGTCACATACACACTCACACACACACCACACACACACACACAGTCACACACACACCACACACACACACACACACACACACACACACACACACACACACACACACACACAGTCACACACACAGTCACACACACACTCACTCACACAGTCACACACACACACACAGTCACACACACAGTCACACACACACCACACACACTCACACACCCAGTCACACACACACACTCACACACACTCACTCACACAGTCACACACACACACATCCCCCTGGGCTACAGGGCAGTATGTGAGGTGTCAGGACAGCAGCTGGTGACTTCCTCTACACACCTGCAGGTGGGAGTGTCCCTTTCTGCACACACACACACCCACACACACACACACACACACACACACCCACGTGTGTGTATACACACATACACTTAAATCAGACAGTGAGATTTTGTGGTTTTACACGAATGGGTTTTACTTTTTTAAACTTTCTTTGAAATATGTACATTTTATTTTATAACCAGATAATTTTGCCATTGTGCATTCTATTACAATGTTAAAATTCAGTTTTACTGTATTATGAAGTTGTTAGAAATCCCTCAATAGATAAGTTAGAAGCAACAGGTTGCAAAGCTGCATACCTGAGTGTGAGCACTGGTGATGCGTTAGTGTGTGTGTGTGTGGGTGGTGTGTGTGTGTGTGTGTGTGTGTGTGTGGGTGTGCGTGTGTGTGTGGTGTGTGTGTGTGTGTGTGTGGGTGTGCGTGTGTGTGTGGTGTGTGTGTGTGTGGTGTGTGTCTGTGTGTGTGTGTGTGTGTGTGTGTGTGTGTGTGTGGTGTCTTGGGTTGTGCTCTAGAAGAACTCGTCGTTCATTGATATGAGATGACACATCTGGGTTTGAGAGGCAGGTTTCAATCTGAGTCAGGACTCTGTGTCTGGTTTCCCCGTTTTACTATCTTTCAACCGTCAACTTCCTTCCTGTCAGTCACGCATCCACCTTGACAGGAACGCACGCACACCTTGTAGCGCCCATAGATAGGTCATGTTTTCATTCGGTTTTGTCCAAAGCGACTTCCAAGAGAGAGCTTTACAAAAAGAGCATCGGTCACTGATCATAACAACCAGGTAGACCCAACTGTTGGAGAAGTTCTCTGTGGAGCCTTTAGACTCTGACACACTCCAGGATGACCCCCTCACTCAACAATGCTTCTAGTTCAGTCAGAAACAACCAAAGCTGTAGCCATTTTACCGTGCCGTCTTTTTAGTTTTTAGTCTTCGTGCTTTGTCATTTTTGTTTGTTGATTGATTCATTCGTTGACTTTGGTTCACAATTAAATCTCAGTACGTGCGACTAACTCCACCAAGTTTAGCTTTGCTTAGTTCCATAGAATAGAGAACTGTCTGAGTTATAATGATTTGTATTTCATTTTAAGAAAGTTAAATTAATCAAACACAGAACGAGATACTGAAAGAGTAAAGTGTTTAAAGTGTTGTAAGTGGCTGTCAGTATTAATAATTCCTCAGTGAATAATCCCATTGTCACATATGAGGAGGTCAGATGTATTTACATTATTGCAAATATGTAGGATAATAGTATAAAGTATTAGCCTATTAGCCAACCTAATTTAAAAAGGATTTAACTTAATATTTGTGAGAACACAAAGCTCTACTCTTTAAACACAATTGCATCACCATTTGTTTATTAATTTAAAAATATTTTTTATATAAGTAATATATTAAGTATACGTGTAATCAAGTATATATATAAACATTTATAATAAGTAAATATGAAAGAGGATATATGACCGAATATGGTTTTGCATCCACAGTTGAAAAGATTTCAGTTTGCTTTGTACCTTAAACAAAAAAAAACAATCACTGTTTTCGTTCTAACAGCAGTGTCATGTCAAAGTGACTTTTGGACTTCACCTCATAGTGACGTCTCTCTCACATGACATGAGGTGGTCCTGCCCTTGTCAGTTGTTGTTGTTCGAAAGTTAACCATTGTCTAGGAATTGCTCCACTGAGTGAAACATGGGCCTGCTAGTATTTAACTCCGGAACAATCATCTCCTCACTCACCTAAAGCTAATTTTCACCCATCACAACAATTACGTTGCAGTTATCATCGATGGAACATCTCAACAATAGGGGTTCTGTTGAACCTGTTCTGTTTTCAGAGAGTTTGTTATGAATGGGAAAAACCCCTTTTTTGACAAGTTAATGTACGGTATGTTTCTGTTCAAAAGGTGTATTTCCTGCATCTTAAGAAGTTGAATACTCCTTACAGTGTTAGCTTTTCATAAGCTGGAAGAAAAAGCATGTTGATGCTGATGGGAATACTTTATTAGCTGTGTGGAATTCGAAACATCTCATATATATTTGTGCAAAACGATCTGCATCTGAAATCCACATCAGTAACTCTCGGAGTGGGCTGATGTGATGTTTTTAATAAGAAGTAGATTCAAGTTCCAGGAGAGAGATGAGTGTCGAGTCACTGTTATAATGCGGAAGAACTTCTGCCTATCATCGTCGACAAGCCTTGGAGGGATCCTATGATCAGTCACACACAGCTTTTCATCCAAGCAGCCCACAAATCCTTCGTCTGGAGACAGCCTGGTTCTGATCCTCCTCTGTGGTCTACTGCACGAGTCATGGGGCCTTCTCCTTCCATGGGTCTGCTGGAGTTAGTCAGATAACCTGCCCCACCCCCCAACACTCACCCCCCATCTCCCTTATCTCCGCCTCAGTCCAGTCGCTCAGGATCTGGACGTTAAAAAACCCTGGTTTACTGGAAACACTCAGCTTTTCCTGTGGTAATCACGCTTGGCGAACTTCAGACAGACGTTGATGAGATATGTCGTTCCGCTCTTTGATCTGGCGCTGGTGCCTTTGTTTAGGCTGAGCTGCAGGGGCTGGTGGAGTCTGCCAGATAGATATCTTAACCGGCGATCTGGTGCTATTTGGGAACGAAAGGGTGATGATGATGATGATCCCGATGATGAGGAGGATGGGTGGTAGGGTTTGAAGTTGCTGAGTCAGCGTCTGCTGGACGACAGCATGTCTGGTCTGTATCAGGGGGTTCCTCTGCTGGGTGGCTGGAGAGGGCGTGTATCAAGAGTTTTACGGGGCTCGAAAACCCTGAACTGCACCTGCGCTGCGCCTATCTGCCGGCCCGCGTGCTTGCCTGGGCGTGTCGTTTGTGGTTAACGATCAATTAGTGATCAATCATCTCGATTGAAGCATCAATCAAAAAAAAAGGCCCGGTCAGTTAGGGTGTAAGGTTGGTAATCAGAAGGTACCGGGTTCGAACCCCTGGGCCGTGCCAACATGACGTCGAGGCACTTCCCCCTACTTGGCTCAGGGGGGGGAATGTCCCCGTACTTGCTGTATGTCGCTCTGGATAAGAGCGTCTGATGAATGACTGTATGGAAATGTCATGAAGGTCCCCAGTCATCCTTCACACTGCGTAGCGGAGGGTGGGGCCGGTTAGGGGTGGGAGGTTGGAGTGGGGAGGGGGGGGGGAGCCCCATTGAGATGCACAGAAGAAGGGTTATGTAAGTAGGCCATGCTCCTCAGGGGTCCGGCCTCCTGTACCAGAGCGACAGACTGGGTGAGGGTGGACCTCAGCTCTCCATGACAAAGAAGAGCTATTCCCACCTGAGTCCATCTTCTAGTCAGGAGCAGATTAGCAGCACAATGGCCGGGCAGATGGCCTTTCCTGTTCTGGGTCAAAACACCAGCCGCCCCCCCCCCCCCCCCCCCCCCCCCCCGGAACCCTGTCTGAATGGAGAAGCCAGAAAGTGAGAGCGGGAAAGAATGAAAAGAATGGATTAGGAGGTCTGCAAATGGGTTTCGTGCAAATCAGTAACTGATGCCGTTAGCCGGGGGGGCGAAGGCTTCCTTTCGGCAGGAACTAGTGATAATGTAGTCGTCCAGAAGGACCACATTACGGTTTACATTTAGTCATTTAGCAGACGCTCTTATCCAGTGCGACAAGAAGTACAGGGAGACATTCCCCCTGAAGTAGGGGCCTTGCCCAATGACACAACATCAGTCGGTGTTTGGCATGGCCGGGAATCGAACCGGTTAACATTCTGAGTCGATTCCCTAACCGCTCAGCCACCTGACTCATTTCAGTGACGCATTTCAGTTATTAGCTGAAGGCGAGGTGTGAGTCTGAATGATTCGACAGTGACTAAGTGAAAACTCCATGAAGTTGAGTCCCTTGACCTGAGTCGAATCAAATCAGACCTTCAGCCCTTTATTTACACTGTGTCCTGTCAGAATCCGAATGAGTTTTTAATCGCAACACAAGATACACAAACATGGAATTTACTACGACAGGAAAGAGTAAACGGAACATATATGTCCGCTCATTCCAGGGTTAACAGCCTCCTCGACACGCTGCCGGTATAAATAGCACTTGTGAGTAAATGTGAGTAAATTCTTACCACTAACGCAATCGGCAGGAAGGGAGCGGCCCTGGGTCTTCCAGGGTTGGGTGTCTGCTTGCAGCTGACCACAGGCGGCCCTTCCCTTCAGGTTAGTCACTGCTGGGAGCGCTGGGAGGGACCGGGCCCCCGCAGACAGACAGGCGGTCACCTGAGGCTCCCCTCACAAGGGTGGCATTGATCGGGCCTTGGTGGGACGACCGCCGCCCCGCTCTCTCCCTGGACCGGTCCGGGGAGAAGGCACAGTCTGACGGGTCATTTAGAAAGACGGCATCGGAGTGTGGGGGGGTGTGGGTGAGGGAGGGAGGGAGGGAGGGAGGGAGAGGGAAGGGGAGAGGGAGGGAGGGATGCAGTCCTAGATTGAGGGTGACTGCTTTTATACGGCGTCGTTAAGTTTAATGCCCGGCACAGCAGGAGGGGGCCTTTTCTTCATCTCCCTCTCTATGATTACCTCGGCCTCTGGCCGTGAGTGTTGAGAAATCAAACCAATCTGGAAGGCCTTGTGGTCCCGTTCCCCTGTCCATTCCAAGTTTCCCTCATCTCAGCCTTTAGAATAATATGACCTGTTAACTTAGTTATTAAGCGCTGAAGGTGATTCGTCTCTGTGGTCATTCATGTTAGGAGCGACAGGAAGGGGTTATGTGTGGCTTGGGGGGGTGTGTGGCTGTGTGTGTGTGTGGCTATGTGTGTGTGGCTGTGTGTGTGTGTGTGTGTGTGGCTGTGTGTGTGTATGTGTGAGGCTGTGTGTGGGTGTGTTTGTGTATGGCAGTGTGGGTGTTGCTGTGTGTGTGTGTGTGTGTGTTTGTGTGTGTGTGTGGCTGTGTGTGTGGCTGTGTGTGGGTGTGCGGCTGCGGCTCGGACTAGGAAGTCTGTCATGAGAGACGGGGGGTTGGATGAGGGTGGGGAGGGGAGGGAGCCAGGGGCTCGTCAAATCAATGACACCACCTGCGGTGTCGTGTTCCAAGTCCTCGTGTTCAGCAGGATCATCACCCCACCTTTCCTGCTCGCTGCGTCGCTGATTCACCCCCTCCACCCCCCCCTTGTCTCCCTCCTATGGAGACCTGGTCATCAACTCAGGTCTGAACCAGCACCCAGCAACTCAGTCCACTGCTGGGAAATGACTCATTAGTTTATTAGCTCACTAGACAACACAGTGACTGTAGGCTGTTGACGGGACACAGTGGAGTCCTTGTGGACGGCTATCTGATAAAGCCAGGGATCAGAAGGCTCGCTCTCATTGGCTGTGAGTCAGCGTCATGTGCCGTTGCGTGGTGGTTGGGGGGTGGGGGGGTGGGGGGTGGGGGTCAGGTGCCGTCTCCAGGGGGTCTGCTGGGCTTTTGCTCAGCAGTTGTCATCGGAGGGCTGAGCCGGCATCCGAGTAGGGCCCTGGTCAAGACCTGAGTCACAGCACAGCTGTATGGATGTTCTACCACGCACACACACACTCACACACACACACACACACACACACACACCCACACACACACAACCAAACACACATCCTTAATCTCGAGTCATATGTGTTTATTTAAAAAAATAACCAACTGAAAATAAGCTTATTTATCTCTTGCTTTCTATTAACTGTATACATTTTGGGGGGGTATATTTTGCCTCTAATTTCTAATTCACTCCTTTTTTGACACTTGTGTGTACTGTAGGTACAACCTATATACTGCGGTAGAGCACCTTGTTTAGTGACGGAAGACTAGCTCACTGCTTTTGTTTTTTAATAGCTTCTTGGTAACCTATGTGGTTGTCAAAGCAACCAGTCACGGTTAACGTATGAGCCCCCACATGCATTATTATGTACAGTTAGAGGTCCACTGTATGAGGCTAACATAGCGCCCTGTTTGTGCCCCTACTGTCCGCCCTCCAGTCCAGTCTCGCTGGTGTGAGTCAGTTACCCCTGTCCAGGCTAACTCACCCATCGCTCCACAGCAACACACCTCCACAGTCTGCGGGGGCCTCACCCAGGGGCCTCATCAGGGGCCCGCTTTAAGGGCCCGCCTGGGAGGTGACGGGAATAACTTGCCTCCTGTAATTGGTGACTTTGCTTTCCTGGTAGCGGGCACCCCAGGGTGGGTGCACCCGGTCCCTTAGTGCGATGGCTTAGCCCGGGATTCAGTGTGTGCAGGGTCCTGGGTTTCAATTCCGGTGGGGGTACGATTTTCCAGCTAATGCGTTGAACATGTGTGCACCTGCATGAAGTTCCCCCGTTCTGGGAGTATAAGGGATACACATTATTATTTATTTTGTATTAGTCGCGCGTGTGATTGGCTGTCCAGCCGGTCACATGATGATAGGTCACCTGCCAAAGAGCGGTGACTTCATCTCTGGGGCTGTTCCTGCTCTTTGTAGTGCTGGCGGATTCCTTTTTGGCGAATGCGTGCGTGTTTGCGTAGGATGGAGAGTGTGAAGGAGATAGGGAGTGTGAGTGTGTGTGTGTGTGTGTGAGCGGGCCGCAGATGGCTGAGGAGCGAGGACGTGAAAAAACACCCCTGGTTCGGGGGATCTCCGTCCAGGAGCAGCCCGCCGTGTTTCGGCGGTGAGGTCATCGGGAAACGGCCTCATCCCTCCGGCTGACAGAGCGGGGAAGCGAGGGGAAGTGGGGGGGGGGGAGGGGGGGGGAGACACGCTGACGCGCGCGCACACACACTCACGCCTCTCTGGAGGAGCGCCGTCTGGGAAATGAAGGGGAACGCTCCTTATTCTTTACCGTGTTTTTAAGAATGGGTACGATCGGTGTAACTGTGTCTGAAAGCGCTGGGTGTGAGATTTGGGGTCAGGGGTCACTGTAGCCCCAGAGGTCAGGATTTCAGTTTGTCAAGGGAAGTGACTCCATCTGTCCCACTAAAAGCTATGATGCCGGTTGTGGAGCTGATATTGTGTTGCCTGTTGAATGTGATTATCTCCTAAGATGACCTGTGCACTGTGTGAGCTTTCGGACCTACTGTAGGTTGTGTGTGTATGGATGTGACTGTAATGCGAGTGTGTGTTTGTGTGTTCGTTCGGATGTGTTGCTGTGTGGACACGTGGGTCTGTTCGTTTTGTGTGCGTGTGTGTGTGTTGAGTTGCGTCCATACATGTGTGTCTGTTTGTGAGTGTTTACGTTGATATTTCTTCATTTAGCAGACGCTTTTATCCAAAGCGACTTCCAAGAGAGAGCTTTACAAAAAGAGCATCGGTCACTGATCATAGCAACGAGATGGCCCCCCCAAACATTGCGGGTAGCCAGAATATGAAGCATATATCGTGTGAAAATAAACAAGTGCCAAAGGGAAGAACCACAAGAGCATTCAGTTAAACAAGTTCCAATTAAACAACATGAACCTCAAATGTGCAAGAGTGTACCTGTAGGAAAGCAAGCAACAATAATACACCTCAGCGAGTACAAGAACAAGAATGTTTCTGTGTGTGTGCGTGCGTGTGTGTACTCGTCTCTGTGTTTGTGTGTTTCCATGTGTGTCTTTGTGTTTGCGTGTGTGTGTGTTTGCCTGTGTGTATGTGTCTGTGTGTGTGTCTGTGTGTGTGTTTGCGTGTGTCTGTGTGTGTGTTTGCGTGTGTCTGTGTGTGTGTTTGCATGTGTTTGCGTGTGTCTGTGTGTGTGTCTTGATTTTCCCTCCTGAGGTGGCGGGCTGCGTTCTGGCGGGCAGCTTCAGAAGGGGCCTAAGGTCAGAGGTCGTTTCTGACTCATGGCCTGTGGAATTTGGTCTCAAGCAAATCTACAGCTCTGAAAAATCTCAATAGTCGGTTCTAACGGCAGCAGGAAATGATAGCTCATTAAAAAAAATCCGGCCGTTGATGGCAGTCACAAATTAACTCTTTCATGTCTGCCAGTCGGAGGATGTAAGGTCTCTTCCGCAGGAAGTGGCGGAAAAACCCCCTTGAAAGGCACGCTGAAAATCATGCCACACGGCATCGAAACGTTTCTCTCAGGTGTTCTTCATCAGGGACTACACTTTGTGGTTTTGACCAAGACAGCGATCGACAGCCTCGTAAAACATTGAGTTCACAGCACTAAACAGCACAGCACTACAGCACAGCACAGCACTACACTGCACCGCTAGAAAGGCACACTGACTGACTGACTTGGCAGCATCCATATAGTTATCTGTGACTGTACTTGTGGATATTGTGTTGTGATATTTTTGGGGGGGCTGTGTTGTGTGACGTTAGCGTGAGTGGTGGGGGTTCCGTTTGTGGAACTGTACGGTACTTCGAAACAGAGCCGTGTCTTGGCTTCACTGAGGAACCGGGGCCAGCGGTCCTCTGTTCTATCACAGCCTAACCTCTATCAGTCTGGAACCTTCCAAGACTCCTCTGGCCTTCTGCATTAACGCTGCCTATGATTTTGTTGTTGTTGTTTCTGTTTTGGAGTTAGGAGATACACACTGCCAACAATTTAAGTTAGCAGCGTTCGTGTAGGTGTGTGTGTCTGTATGTGTGTGTGTGTGTGTGTCTTGACAGTGATACTTCAACCTCCAGTTGAATCTGAGTCGGCCATGATTTCCCAACAGTAACAATGATGAGCAATGGATTGTGGAGAATTCAGACACCTCACCTTCTATATGCAAATCAGTCCCCTGTCACCACTAAGACAGGTGACCTCGAATGAGACACCACACAAAGAGGATCTGTACGGCAGGGCGTTAGGCTTGGAAAAAAAACACGTGTTTAAAGAAAAAAAAAAGCAAAGGTATATTTGTTATTTGCTCCCCCCCCCCCCCCCCCCCCCCCCCCCTGAGATGTGTCCTATCTTGGTTAACAGATAGAAGCACCCCCCCCGTACCGATACCCTGATCTACGTGCAGTGTGACCACTGCTGATAAAACAAACCGACCTTGTCAGTCATGTTGTTTATTTGCTTTTATTGGGAACTTCACTTTAGTGTGATCGCTTTGTTGGATAACACCGTTATTCGAAATGACTGTTAGATAACTTGGCTATTTAGACAGGATTCTTTTGGACTGGTCTTGTATCTGTTACATTATTGATAACTTCATGCTTGTCTATTGGGTGACAACACTTTCCAGGTTTTTAATTACCAGATTGTGTTTTCGATGGGAACAATTAACAGACCCGTATGAGATCATTTCAGACTTAAGACATCAGAAACAAATTGAAATTATGATTTATTTTGATTTCTTTACCTTTATTGAAGTCTTGTAAAATAATGTTAGTTCACATCAAATGGATCTATCATTTGAATATTTTTTTACAATCAGCGTGAATCAAAATAGAGGATATCTGAATTCAAATGTTTACGTATACAGGACTATTTACCCCACAATAAATATAGATGGATAGATGGGTAATAGAAAATGATTTTAATTTGAAAGAACTTGGAGCAACCAGTGTTATGAAAACAATGTGATTTACGAAAACTAAAGTGGATGTTTGAAGCATATTTTCTCTGTTATTATTTCCATCATTTGAATACAAGTCATGAAATGTTTTGACTTTGGCATAATAATATTTGGCAGATTTCTACCTGATTTCAGTTTAGGCGGCAAAATACTATGGTGTTATTGTTGAATTTGAAAATTGGATTCAATTGATTTGAGCACTTTTCCCGTATTTATTCACAATGATATCAATCCTCAACCTGTTGAAGATACATTTATTTTAGTTCTAATACGTTTGCTGTTGTCTTTGGAACAAGGAATACTGTGTTAAGCATTTGATGTATTGTATTTTGCTCATTATTTGTTGTTGCATACAAACTTGCAGTACATTGAAAGCAAGAAGAATTTGAAATTTAAACTTTACACTTTCAATATAAATCACTTCAATGGCTGTACTCATATGACATTTGTGACCATGATTTCATCGTTTTATAAATATTTCATTATTGGAGCTAATTTAATATTAAATACTTGAATAATTTATCTTATAATGTAATGTTTGTATATTATTCTAAGATGATTAATTATTTAAACCGTAAGCCTGCATTTTAAAATTTCATTTACATACACAACAATTAATTTTAGGTCCAGCGGTAGATTTTTTTCAATGTCCAGTGAATAAATAACAGTAAGTAATATATATATAAATATATTTATATTTATAAATATAAAAAATATTTGTTAAATCAAATGTAGCTGCTCTCACTTTCTCCTTTTTTCCCAGAGTGAAACTGAGGATACAATGTGAGAGTTTACTTAGTTTTATTGTTTAACCGACGTGAATTTGCTTGTGAATTCAAACACAATTTCCTCACAGTATCACATTTGTCTCATGACATTTAATGTACACATGTCCAAAATCATAATATTGGATCAGAATCCACACAATCAATTTTTCTACAGGTTCCAGTACAATAGAGTACAGGTTACAGTAGAGTACAGTGCAGTACAGTATACAGGTTACAGTAGAGTACAGTACAGGTTACAGTAGAGTACAGTACAGTACAGTACAGGCTACAGGTTACAGTAGAGTACAGTACAGGTTACAGTAGAGTACAGTACAGTACAGGCTACAGTTTTTAAGTACAAGCTCTCACACAGAGGAGAAAAACACAGGTTTGAAGAATGCTACTTACAGTACAGGTATATTAAGGAACACATATATAGAAGAAACATCAAAGTCCAGCGTGTTGGGGAAGAAAAAATAAAACGTTTGTCTGCATACAGTTAACTGAAGCCAAAATCCTATTTTGTGCGGCTGATCTGTGGCATTAAAAACATCTTTGTGACTGTTGGGTTGGAGTTTCTGCTTGTTGGTTGAGTCGCCCGGCTCATGACTCAGTATTGCTCATCGAAGAAGGGATGAACTCATCCCGCCATTTCTTCAGCCATGGGTCTCTGTCTTTGTTCAAGTCAAAGTGCTTCTTTATGTTAAATGAGTGTCTTTTGACTTTAGGTACCAAGAATGTTTTGTTTATGAAGGTTGGAATTAGGTTGAATTGATTTATGGTTGAAATTTGCATTTGAAAGGTCAGGCATGGTAAATATGAATGTTGTGGGGGGGGAAATGTGTCATTCCCTCTCATTTCTGTTGGTTAGTCACATATTTCTCAGATTATTTTGTGTTTTCTCCATTGTGAAGTTTTATCTCTCCCCCCCCCCTCTTTTTTGACTTTCCCTCCCTTTTCTGCCAAATTATGTTGAGGATGTCCGTTACATTGTGTTAAAGTAATGATTAGAGAAGGTTGACCAAACTCATTCACTTACCACACACACTCATCTCACACAATGAAAAGGGAAGGTGTGTGTCGTCTTTGTGTGTGTGGGAAGTGTGGCAAAAGGTTGCGTTGTGGAGAAAGTTGTGTGACCCATAGAGTCAGCTTTAAATGAGTATGACATCGCCCTGCCTGTTCAAACACGTATTAGGATCTTTGAAGTGCGTCTTTGAACAAGGTAACCTGCCATTTACTGTATACGGATGGATTTTATTGACTGTGTTTCGCTGGATAGATATAAAAGTGGAAGTCTTTAGCATGTATTTGTTTAGTGATTAATCACTAACTCCTGACTAGGGATGGGCAACTCGGTACTCTGGCACATTCTGTCTCTCTTATTTTTTTTCCTTCTCCTTTGTGTGTGAGTTGGGGAGGGGGGGTGGGGGGGGTTGTAGTTGGTGGCTGAATCTTGTAAAGGGTTTCCTAATATGGGCTGTCTTACAGGAGCGCTCTCCTCCTATGAGCTTGGAGGGCGGGGCCTTCCCTCCGCTCTCAGCCAGTGATGACACAGCCCCGCGACTCACATCCTCATTAATTGGCTGAAACCGGTTCTTACAGGAACCGCCGGTGATAAATGTGAGAGTTCTGAGAAGTCATTCATTTCTCCTCTCCGCCGCAGCGTTAGAGGAGGTCTGCAGGGGAGTTGAACGGGGTTCACGGATGTGTGTGTGAGAGAGAGAGAGAGAGAGAGCGAGCAAGCGAGCGGGAGAGTGGAATGCGCGTGTGGACTCAAGAGGACAAGCCAACTTTTTTCCTCCTTCTCTCTTCTCTCTCTCTCTTTTTTCATTCTTTTTTTTTCTCTCTCTTTTTTTAAATTCTTTTTTTTTTGTTTTACTGAAACTGAGGATATGTAGCTCTCAGTACATCCTGTCCTCTTTTTTTTCTCTCTCTCTCTGCTCTGTGTTTTTTATTTGGTCTGTCCTAAATTCCTATCTGTGGAGATGAGATCGCAGAGGCTCTCTCTCCCTGCCTCTCACGTTCATGTCGCATTGTGGGGGGAGAGCCAACACTGTACAGGAGCCAGGACGACATGCCTCTCTTTGTTGCTGCCCTTGGGTTGGTGAGTTACAATGAAGTGACGTGCTTTGTCTCTCCCCCACCTCCCCCCCCCCCCTCTCTTCCCTCCTCCCTCCCCCTTCCCCTCCTTCCCTTCTCTCCCTTCCCCATCCTCCCTCCCTCCATTTCTCTCTGTCTGGGTTGGCTGAGGCAGCGCGGTGCCCGTGCTGGGGGCCTCCATCCAGAGGCCCTTCAGAGATTATCTGGAGGCCCAGAGGTTGAAGATGCGGCGCGGCGCTGGAGAGGGGACCCCGGCGGTAAGTACAGGGGCCTCTCGGGAAAAAAAAGAACGAACGTAAACTAGCCGCTTGTTTCCCTCCCTCTCCCCTTCGGTCGTCCTTTGGCTTCCTTTATCTTTAGTTGTGTCTTATCTCTCCCTTTCAAGCTCTCTCTCTCTGCCTCTCTCTCCCTTTCAAGCTCCCCCCCCCTCTCTCTCTCTCCCTCTCTCTCTCTCTCTGATTTCCCTTTTCCCCCTGTCTCCAATCTCTAGTCTCTCTAAGGCTGTTTTTCAACCTCTGCTCCCTGGTTGACTCCTGGTAACAGTCGTTGTCCGCACCGCAGGGGGCTTCCTCCAGCCGCTGCAACGTGTGTAATCTTCCTGTCGTTCCACGGGGCTGGAGCTGGGGCTCAGTCAGTGACAGAGGGATAGCTCTGCGCGCGCTGCAGGTTGGGCGGGCAGAGGGGGTGGGTCGCGAGGGGGCTGTGAGAGAGATAGAGAGAGGGAGAGAGAGAGGGAGGGAGGCCAGTGTGGGGTCTGGCTTTGCTAGCTTAGCAGCGTAGCTCAATTGTACTGTAGGACGGGGCGTGCTGAGTCATGCTCAGTCTCAGCAATTGGGAGTGTGTGTGTGTAAATGTGTGAGTGGTCACTCCCCCGTGTCACACTGTGCCCCGCCTGAACCCGGCGCTGACTGGAGGCTCGGGGAGAGGGGGCGGGGGCTGGGGCGGGGGGACTCTCTGGCTAGTGACAATCCATCAAAACCTTCTTCTAGAACAAAAAGAACCAGTTGTAGCTGGAGCGCTATCTCTTTGAAAGCTTTTTTTCTTTTCTTTCTTCTCTCCCTTCCTCCTCTCTCGCTCTCTCTCTCTCTTTCTCACTCTCTCTTTTTCTGTGTTTCTCCCCACCGCTCTCTCTTTAGACCATTCTAGTGATTCATTGAAAGGGTCCCCCCCCCCCTTCCTTTTTTTTCTCTTCTTTTTTAAAACTTGCTCCTGTATTTCTTTGGCTAGAAAGAAAGAGAGAGAGAGAGAGAAATAGAAGCACAGACTTTTAGTTGCACAACGAGAGATTACGGCTGTTTCTAGAACAATGTTCCTTTTTTCTTGTAACTTGAGCCTCCTGCAGTTACAGGAGAGAAACGAGGCAATTTAACAGTGTGGAAGGAAGGAGGGAGGGAGGGAGGCTGCCAGGCGGGGTCAGCGAGGGCGAGTAGAGAGGACGGTGGGGGCCGCAGAACAGCAGCGTTTTATTAGCCCTGATCTCTATCTTTCCCAGCACATGGCAGAGGAAACCCATCCCCATGCTTTAGCCTCTCGGATCCTCGACGAGCACCTGTTTGATCGACCTTCCTTTTGTGGTTTTCCCTCCTCAGGAAGAGAACTGGCTCTCCTGGCTTTTCGAGAAGGTGGTGATCGTCATGGTGTGTTTCTTTGTCTGCTCCATCGTCAACTCCATGGCTCAGAGCTATGCCAAGAGATTACAGCAGCAGAAGATCTCAGAGGGCAAGAGCCAGTGAAGACCTCCCTGATAGTTCTTCTGGAACACTTTGGGGTTGTCAGGTTCAAACCCAATGCTTCTTTCAGACAGATTCAAGACTTGTAACCCGGAGATTACAGCTTCTTAAAATCGAAACCCATTATTGAAGTAACTGTTTCTTTATGTCTGTAGTGGTACTGACGGTTATTTTTTGAATTTTGACTTATTTCGTCGGCTAATTAGTGGTAGTTTTTCGATAGCGATTCCTGGTTTCCAGGGTTTGTTTTTTCCGATAGGTTTCTTGTTCTTTCCAAGGTAGGTGCTTGATCGTGTGCTTGGTGTGGATAGGATAACTATTTCAGTCATAGGGCAGCTCAACTTTGTGTGTGCCTATGGATGTACTGTCTGGCAGCAGTGATTCTCCACGATGGGGCCTTATGCACCCTTACCACGCTAACTTAGTGGTTTTTACTGTAGAGATGCTTGGTTTACTTAATCGTGTTTGGTTTAGATCGCTTTACTTGAACTAATAGAATATAATATACTGTAAACCCATCTCATATGTCAACTTTTAAAATGTGACTTATGGTGATTCACTCAACTGTTGAGCAGTAATGGCAATAAGGATTAGAGGCTACTTCGATTAATTTATTTATCGTTTTCATTCATTTAGCTGTATAGAATATATTCCCCTTTTCAAGTTGAAATGTGTGCCTCCGGTTGTCAATGTTATTATTCTGTACAGTTCCACCGAGCAGCGAGAGATGAGTGTCTATAAATCAGCCATGAATCATTCAGCTCAACTCTTTGTGTGGACTTATTGTTCTGCTTACAGTTTGAGAGCATCTGAGTCTGCCTAGGGCCACTCAGCCAGATGCCAAATGTGATGTGGGAGTGTGCGTGTACGTGTGGGTTGCCCACTATTATCCATTGCCCTCATTTGTTGCCCACGGTTATAGCTCACATAGAACTCCATTGACTTAGTGTGAGAAAACATCCGGTAAACTCTAGTTTGGTTCGGTGGGATCTGAGCTGATCTGAGATCTGGAAAGGAACCGGTGTTGGGGGACAGTAGGGCTACTAGGAGCCTCGTGGTGAGACGGTCCTTTGTCTTCTCTAAGTGGTTTCCACACGAGCGTACGAACACACACCCATCGCCTCTCTAGGTGCCCCTTACAGCTCTAACAGACCGGCGGACCCGTGTTCGAGAAATACAGACGATCCAGACGATGTTACAGTCATCCAGATCGCTTTTTCTTCTTTGTGTCGTTTTTTTTTTCTCTCTCTCACTGGATAACGTAAGTTGGACTCGGGTTCCGAGATTCGTCTTTTTCGTAATTGCTTGTGACTTCTTTTTCTTTTTTCTTTCTGTACCGTTGCCCTGGTATGTGAGTGCTGGAGTTTGGGCTTGGAGCAGGAAGGAGGGGGGGGGGGGGGGGGGGGGGGGGGAGGGGGGGGAGAACACAGCGAAAAGCTGCAGCTCGTTTACCTCAAGTGAACTCTCGGATGAACTCGATGCACTGCCCCAGTGACGGAGCCAGGAGACGAATCACTCGAGTAGATTCAAAAACAGAGAGGCACTGTTGAGCTCGTGGAGCTATACGGTCCGCCTCAGATCCAGTCAAGCCTTTCAAATTCTTCCTCCTCTCTCTCTCTCCTACTTTTTCTCTCTCTTTCCCTTTCTCTCTCTCTCTCTCTCTCTCTCTCTCTTTCTTTGAGGGTAAGTAAAAGCAGGATTTTTTTCTCTCCTCATGGTGTTTGTGCGTGTGTTTGTGTTGTCCAAGGCATGATCGTCACTCTCTCGACCCGTCAGATAGCTTATCAGACTGGTGTTGGCTGTTACATTGCATGGCGACAACAGTCTGTAGGCTGTCTGACATCTCGAGCTCTTTCATCTGACCAGCGTCCTGTTGTGTTCCTCCGTTGTTGACATTGTTTGAGCATCCGTTAATGTGGAAGTTTGCGGTCCGGTGGAACTTCCTCCAGCCCATGTCATTAGTCGATGGTTACAGTTTGATTGTTCGTGGGTTTGGATGTGAATACAGATGAGTGGTTGTCCAACTTTACCGTTCTCACCAGGATTACCTGCCTCTTAAATGGGCCGGTGTGTGTGTGTGTGTGTATATGTGAGGCTGTGTGTGGGTGTGTTTGTGTATGGCAGTGTGTGTGTGTGTTTGTGTGTGTGTGTGTGTGTGTGTGTGTGGGGGGGGGGGGGGGGTGTGTGTGTCTTTGCTTCCACTTCCCCTCCCTCTTCCCTTCCCTTGAATTTGCAGATAATCCAGAAGGCTCACACCTTATTGCAACACCTTCCATTGTGACACTCCAGTAAAGGACAAACTGTTCTCAGTTTAATTTCCTCTTCAATTTCACGCTTCCCTATTTTTCGTTCGCAGATCTCTTTCCTCTTTTGCTCAATAACAGCTTCTGTTGTTTGTCCAAAGCTGAAATCATAGTTTGACCGGTAGATGGTCGTTCTGCAGTCCTAAGTACGCTAAACCAAGACGACTTACCTTTTTAGAAATTACTAATGCTATACCGGGATGGTTTTCCTGGTTGTTAAAGCAAAATCCTTGGATAACATTGGAATAGTCCTGCAGGCTCTAGTAGTGTTATTTCTTTTATTTTTTGGGGTTGGTAAGGAAGGGGGTGTGTGTGTGTGTGTGGGGGGGGGGGGGGTGATGTTTTTCAGAACATCCTGTTCCATAAGGGAACCCCCTTTTAGGCGTATGTCTCCATGTGTATGTGCAAAAAGGTTGTTTATGTCTGTGTATGAGAGAATGAGTGTTTGTGTAATGTATGTCTGGACCAAGTTTTTTTTTTCCTTTCATTGTATGTGGATATGCTTTGTTTAAAAACTCAAAATAAAGTCTCCTCCTCCCCGGAAAAAAAAGGGAAAAGAAACTGCCGTTTTTGTGGTCTTATTTGTCCGTGTTACAAGGAGGTTGTGTTGCCAGGGAACACAGAAGACTCCTCGGTCCTACTCGTATGTCAGCCTTAGGGACCTGCAGAGGGCACTGACTCCATCTCTCATATTTCACATCTAATGTTTCGCATTGAAATGGTTATCCTATTACAGATTCGCTCCCTCCACATTTGCATCATACCGTCTCACATACAGCGTAGAAAGGCAGTGGAACAAATTAACAAGCAGCTAATGGATTACGGATAAGTGCAGTCACATATAGCATTGTTGTTTTTACAGAGGTACATGGCTGGTGTAGTTAGCATAAAACACCTTATTATACTGTGTCTGACTCACAGAGAATTTTAAACAGAGCTGATTGGATAAATGATGCACACAGCCAGCGAATAAAACAAATGCACACATAAGCATCAGTCTGTAAAAGTGAACCGGTTCCTCTCTGGGTCGAAATACATGTGTGATGGGTAAGGGTGGTTCCCCAGGCAGCCACGCCCTGCCTATGACAGGAGAGATTCTCCTCCAGGGCCTCGCTTGAAAACCAACGTTCAAATCCTGCTTGTCCAAACAGGTCGGCCCACTAGTATGCAAATGCTGAAGCTGTTCTTGTCTTCCCTCAATCTCTCCTTTCTCTCTTTTTCCCCTCTCCTTTATGTCTCTCCCCCCCTTTCTTTCTCCCTCTCTCTATCGCTCTCTCCCCTTCTCTCTCTCTATCCCTCTCTCCCCTTCTCTCTCTCTATTCCTCTCTTGTCTATCCCTCTCCCCCCCTCTTTCTCCCTCTCTATCCCTCTCTCCCCTTCTCCCTCTCTATCCCTCTCTCCCCTTCTCTCCCTCTGTCTATTCCTCTCTCTCCCTCTCCCTCTCCCCCCTCTCACTCCCTCTCTTTCTCCCTCTCTATCCCTCTCTCCCTCTGTCTCTTTCTCTCTCCCTCTCCCCCCTCTCTCTCTCACTCCCTCTCTTTCTCCCTCTCTATTCCTCTCTCTCTATCCCTCCGTCTATTCCTCCCTCTCCCCCTCTCTCTCACTCCCTCCCTCTCTCTCCCCTCCCTCTCTCCCCTCCCTCTCTCTCCCCCTCCTTCCCCCCCTGTCTCCCTCCCTCTCTCCACACTTCCTCTTGCTGATGTAACTCCTTGTGTAGCTCGATGGCTGCGTAGGTCTTCTTCCTGGGAGTGGGAACGTCTGGTGGCCTGATGCTAGTGTCTCTGGTTTAACGAGCGACCGAGACACACATGCTCGTCTCCTCAGGGGGTCCCCCTCTCTCCTGTCAGCAGTCTAACCAGAGAGAGACACTGAACGAACATCGCTGTCTCGGTGCAGCAAGTCAGCCTGCCCACATGTGGTGATTCACTTACTCACTTTTATGATAATTTTTTCAAACTGATATTTTTTTTTTATTCACTGTCAGAGTTAAATCGTTCTTGGCATCAGATGAGCTCTCCCAACTGGTTTGGCCATTGCAGTAAGTTATATAAGCGGGTGTCTTGCTGTGATTGGTCATGGTTGATTGCCCCTGGGGACAACAGGAGTTGGTCTCTTTGAGGGCAATTACAGCCGCGGAAAACAACTGGAGCATAGATACGGTCTGAACCTTATCACGGTCTGTACCTTAACACGGTCTGTACCTTAACACGGTCTGTACCTTAACACGGTCTGCACCTTATCACGGTCTGTACCTTACCACGGTCTGTACCTTATCACGGTCTGTACCTTAACACGGTCTGTACCTTACCACGGTCTGTACCTTAACACGGTCTGTACCTTACCACAGTCTGTACCTTAACAAGGTCTGTACCTTAACAGGGTCTGTACCTTACCACGGTCTGTACCTTAACACGGTCTGTACCTTACCACGGTCTGTACCTTAACACGGTCTGTACCTTACCACGGTCTGTACCTTAACAAGGTCTGTACCTTAACACGGTCTGTACCTTACCACGGTCTGTACCTTAACACGGTCTGTACCTTAACACGGTCTGTACCTTAACACAGTCTGTACCATAATACGTTCTGTACCTTAACACGGTCTGTACCTTAACACAGTCTGTACCATAATACGTTCTGTACCTTAACACGGTCTGTACCATAACACAGTCTGTACCATAACACCTGGTGTCTTCTCAAACCTCAGAAGTAGGTATTTCCCTGAAATCGTCATCACACATGTAAGAAGAGAAGCTGAAAATAAAGGAACATCCTTGTTTATTTTATTTGTTTTAACTGTAAGGTTAAGGTTTTATCTAAGTGGTTAGTTCCTGCTTTCTATGTTTTTTAATTTTGAGAACACAGGACTGAATTCCTGCTCAAGTAACATATTGTGACGTTGGAACAGAAAATAGTTAGTAATTCATTCATATACATACAATTAAGAATTGTATAGGAATCAATGCCATAGATTTGGACTTTCTTTCTTGCTATTGATTTCCAAATTTAAATGCGTCCCTAAGCAGAATTTTCTCTTTCAGACAATCCTAGGTGGAATATTTACCAGCTATAGAAAAGAAACTAAATAAACCACTTTTGGAGATTACAAAGGCAACATGCTGCATCAGATTTGACACATCACGTATGGTAATTTTATAATGTTGAGTACAAGTGTCTAGAGTCCATGTTCATAAACTGCCAGCCAGGCAGAGCGCTCCAGTCACAAGGGCCCATGCCAGGTGCCATAACTGAGATGCCAAGACACACCCTGGTAGTCCCCTGGCACAGCCTGTCCTGCACACACTCACAATCTGGGCTTGATTATTCTGCATTCCTCCAAGTCACAGTTTTTTCTCTCATGACACCAGTTAAATTGTGTGTGTGTGTGTGTGTGTGTGTGTATATATCTATATATATCTATATATATAGATATAGATACATGCCAGTCAAAAGTTTGGACACACCCTCCCATTCAAATTTATAAGAAAATGTTATGACTGGTAGTGTATATATTGATGTTTGATAGTTTGATACAAAGGAGTTTCCCTCGGGATCAATAAAGTAATCTGAATCTGAATCTGATAAAGTGATGATGAGTGACTTAAGGCAGGGAAATGCCGTTATTTGATTGTTTCTGTTTAAATAAAGAAGTCCACAATGTTAATGTGTAACAAATCTTTAATGGAAATCCCCCTTGATAGTATTTACAAGTACATGAGTTCTTTCATTCACTCACTCTCTCTCTCTCTAACTCTCTCTCTTTCAACATCAAAAATCCCCTTTTTTATCTATTCTTGTGATTTCATGTTGTGGGGAAATTCTCCAGAGATACGTTATTTTAATGCATGCATGTGTACTGACTCACATATTGCTCTCTGTAAAACCAGACTGAGAAATGTTCTCCTCTGATCAGAGAAATTAAACATGATTTGAAATTTTAAAAACATGCATCCCATAGTTGTGGGTATCAAGTGAGGAGAGAAGAGACAAGCTTTGATCTGTAAACACAGGGGCCACAAAGTCAACCTTGGGAGTAATAATGCTCTGGTTCTTGTTGCAAGAATAAGCCATCTTTGCCCCCCCCCCCTCCCCCGGGGGATCAGGAAAAGATAAGGGTTCTGGGATTACTCACACATGACCCATGGCCATGATAATATCTGAAAGACATCCCATCTAAATCACTTCCTTCTTCAGTGCAACCTAAAAGGAACACTGTGCATGTCGGATGGTCCAACAATGGCAAATGGAAAGAAGCATCTAGATTCTAGATGCAACTAGAACAGGGGTTCTAATGAAGGGTCACTATCAGGCTTCTACAGAGTTTGATAACAACCTGCTCATTTGCCCACCCCTGGCCCTGTTCTAGATGGATCTAGAAAGAAGAACCCATTGACCTCCAATCAAACCCTTTGTTTCTGCTGCTACCTACTGTCGACTGGAGATATTACAGAATCCTTAACCTTCAACTAAGGAACACTTCAGTGATGTTGTGACTTTGGATTCTTTGTTGGATAGTTTGGAAACTAGATGTTTCTCTGCACCGAAACACAGTGCGCGATAACGACCCCGGTCATCAGAATCAGGTGTGTTGGACCAGAGAAACATCTAGAACAGTGGTCCCCAACCCTTTTATATTATATAATATCAAATATAATATAATAATAAACTTGAATCCACTGTGTACTCGTATGCAGCTTTATTAGCAGCTTCCTCGAAGGAACACTTCACATTGTGCCAACAACATAACATGAACATAACGTGTATAACATCAAAGTCTCTGTTAACATCCTCTCTGCCCCAAAAATGAAGTTACAAAAATACACGTGGGGAAATAAATAAAGAACAAGAACCTGTCATTCCCAAAGACGTCTGTTTTTATTTTATTTTTTATTATTTTATTTTTTCTAACTTGTGGGTAAACATTTTCTAAATAAAAGATTGTTCAGACTCAGATAATAAATACAATGTGCGGCCGGAGGCCGGAGGCTCAGTACCAACTGATCCACGGAGCGGTACCGGGGCCCGGGGGTTGGGGACCACATGCAGGACGGGGGGGGGCGGGAGGGCAGGGTTAGGGGTCCCCTGAAAACCAGGGTTAGGGGTCCCCTGAAAACCAGGGTTGGGGGTCTCCTGAAGAGCAGGGTTGGGGGTCCTCTGAAGAGCAGGGTTGGGGGACCAGGGTTGGGGGTCCCCTGAGGACCAGGGTTGGGGACCACCGAAGTGGCGGACAGTTTGAAACCTGTAGCTGAAACAGGCAGTAATGCACCTGCTCACCACTAGAGGCTCTCTGCTTTGTTATGTCTCGCGCTGGAATGTGTTCCGTCGTCGGTATTCAGTAGTGGCTCGCGCATGGTTTCTACCCTAGCCGGTTATGGTGTACGAGACCAAGGGGGGCTAAAGAGTTTTACTTCACCGAATTACATCCATTAAAATACCGAGACACGATGGCGGGAGTGTTTGATATCGATTTAGATCAAACCGACGACATTGTGTCCGACGACGAACTGGAAGATGGGGTGAGTTAGTGAGCTCCTGAGGCTAATGTAGCTAATATGGGGCTAGCTTAGCTTCCAGAAGGCTAACAGTCATGTCAAGGCTGTGTGTGTGTGTGTCTATGTGTGTGTCTATGTGTGTGTTTATGTGTGTGTGTGTGTGTGTGTGTGTGTGAGGGGTTTCCACTGCTAATGTAACAGCTAGCTTTAGCAGCAGCTAGTTTAGCTGGATAGCAGCGGCAGCTAACTTAGCCAGGTCGTTGCTAGGTTACCTGGTAGGTAATAGGCGGTCGCTTGCTAACGTTAGCTTAGCTCTGCTAACTGATGAGGAATAAGTGTTCAACCGGTGAACTCATATTAACATAACCTTGTCGTTTCCCCCTTTACCATGTCTACAAGCTATATATACGATAGCAAACTAGTTTAAGTAGATTAGTGAACACCTTGCAGGCTACTTCTCATTTGTGAAGGCGGTGGGTACAGCTGCTGCTGTTGTAGTGTTTCTCAACAAGATCATGGATGTTATTAAAGACTTTATTAAAGTTTACAGAACTGGGATTTACTCTGTATTAGTGATGCTTTGATGGATAATGTCCAGATCAGCCTTTAAGCTGAGTCCTGGCATTATAAGTGGGCGTTTAGATTGGTCTTCTCATCATTAAAAGCTCCTTAGTCTATCTCCCACTGACGGTGAACTCACTGTAACGAGGATAAGAAGGACAGTCAGTGTTAAAAAAAATATATATATACAAATAAAAACAACAAAGGTGAATTCCTATCATGATCATCACTGATCAATTCACAACCTCGGAAATAATTGAGTGTAAGTTCTCAGTGTTTTGATGAGACTGTCTGCTGAATGAGTAAATGTAACCTTTTGCATCTGGTTTAAATGTGCAGATTGCGTCCATTCTGCAGATTGCATGCAAAAAATACTGCAGAAAATCAAATATATAATCACGCATTGGAGTGGTTGGAGTCATAGCCAATCAAAACAGTGATCACCACATCAACATTGGTCTAAAGTGGTTGTTCTGTATCCTTGTTTTCCCCCAATTTATTTTAACCAGGCTCAGATTAGTGAGTACATGGACCAGTGCAGCGGGTTTGAGTTGTGAGTATTAAACACAAATCCGATTCCATTTGAATGAACATTTGTCACGTTTGTCAGTAATGCCATTTGAATGGTGCTGGTTTGGATACAGTGGATTGCAATGGGATTTGATCATTCCTCCAGTAACATGGACGACTGTGAGAAGTTTGAAATCTCAGAAGACAGCGTCAACAAAGGCACTGAACAGATCCGACCAGAGTGCTTTGAGTTACTGCGGGTTTTAGGAAAAGGAGGCTATGGAAAGGTAAGGATGGGATCTGTATCCATGCTGCCTGGAGTCAGTCAATCTTGCGATTAGAATGGGATTAATCATATGATTTTAAAACGAATTCTCTCTTTTCCTGGGCTTCATTCAACAGGTTTTTCAAGTACGCAAGGTATCCGGTTCCACTTCCGGAAAGATCTTTGCCATGAAGGTCTTGAAGAAGGTGAGGCGTCAGGATGAATTTGGGGGATTTGTGCCGGTTTTTTTTCTGAGCGCAAGTAGACATCGCAAACATGAATTATCTTATTTCAGTAAATGATTCCCAGTATTCCCGTCATCATATTTGACCTCCTTGTGCTAGTGGCCTAGAGTCTGTGCACACAGCATAATACTGGTACAGTTAAAGCCTTGAAGCAGAAATGGGGCCCACGCTCAACTTGAAACCAGCAGATCTTCATAGGCAGTTTCAGAGCAAGTAGGGTTAGCAACGGCACAGAGCTCTTCTCTCTAACTAGCTACTGCTGGTTTGGCCAGCTTTTCCCTCCCCTTCCCCACTCCACAGCTGAATTTCCCAGAATCCCAGAACCTGGGTCATGTCTGTGTTTGTAGTTTTTATAGGCCTCTATTTACAGTAGCTACCATGCGGGAACTCCGTTTCCCAGGTTGGGCTTCTGTGGTCGATGACGACAGGTCGTTTGACCTGCCAGCTGTACGCGTTGCCAATTAAAACGGCAGGGATCTGCCCACATCTCCTCTCCCCCACCACGTTGGGAAGCCTGGCTGTTAGCATCCGGCATACAGCAGTTTTGTCGTGTCAGAGTTCAGCCTTGTGTACTTGCGTACACAAGGCCACAAGCGTGGCAGTAAAACCTCACGCTAAGTGTTCTCACAATCGTCCTTCGCAACACGGGGGCCACGTTAATCCAGTCTGAAACAAAGTACAGTATTGTTCCAAGCGTCTGAAATAGCTGGAATAATTGAGATTCCTCTGGCCTACAGAATTGTCACGTGTTGTTGACCTGAGGGGCAACATTAACCTCGATAATGACACGGGAGAGGAGCTCCTCTTGTTCAGTGCCTGGCCGGGGGACAGGGAGCGCTATTATCTTCATCTGACGGGAAATTAACATTTCCTACACATGGAAACCTCAGCATTTCAGCAGGTGGTTTTCGTAGAAACTCCAAACTCGATTACCCGTCATCCTGGAGAACAGAGGAAGGCGGTTGGGAACACTTGAAGCGTTTTTATTTTGGGGCCCGTTTGAAGTTGTTGACAGTGTTGTGTTTCCCTCAGGCCATGATAGTGCGTAACGCCAAGGACACGGCGCACACCAAGGCTGAGAGGAACATTCTGGAGGAAGTGAAGCACCCTTTCATAGTGGACCTCATCTACGCCTTCCAGACTGGGGGGAAGCTGTACCTCATCCTGGAGTACCTCAGTGGTGAGGACAACACTGACACACACACACAGACACACGCACATACATTCATCACCTCTGTGATGTCATACCGGTGATGTGTGATGTCAGAATGGCCTTGAAAGCACTGGCACACACACACACACACACACACACATGTTCATCACCTCTGTGATGTCATAACGATGATGTGTGATGTCAGAATGGCCTTGAAAGCACTGGCACACACACACACACGTTCATCACCTCTGTGATGTCATAACAATGATGTGTGATGTCAGAATGGCCTTGAAAGCACTGGCACACACACACACACACGTTCATCACCTCTGTGATGTCATAACAATGATGTGTGATGTCAGAATGGCCTTGACAGCATTGGCACACACACACACACGTTCATCACCTTTGTGATGTCATAACGATGATGTATGATGTCAGAATGGCCTTGTGATCTACTCTAGTGTCGTCATAGTCTCCAGTAGTATCATAAGGGTAGCACAATGTCATAAGAGCAGTACAACACTGATGTGTTTTTTTCTAATTATGTTTTCCTTTATGAAGCCTTAGCTGGTGTTAATGGTCCCTCTATTCCATGATGTCACAGTAGTTATTAGTTGTTTGTTGTTGTTGTTTGTTTTTCCTTGTTTTTTTGGGCCGAATGTGAATGTAGTCTTATCAAGGTTTTAATTGAGACTCCTAACGATCTGTTGGTACGCCAGCTTGAACACTATCAGAGATCCTTTCTACTCAGTCACCAAATGGAACTCCACTCAACATGTCGCGTTGGAAGGCGGAGCCGGATCCAAACGAGGTTAACGTGTTTTTTCCCCGCTTCTGCAGGCGGGGAGCTGTTCATGCAGTTGGAGAGGGAAGGGATCTTCATGGAGGACACAGCATGGTGAGCCCCCCCCCCCCCCCCCCCCCCCATACTCCCCACCCACCCAGCCCCCACCCTCCCCCCCCATGTAGACACAGGAGCCTGGAGCTTGACGTCCTCTCAGAGATGTTGTGTCAATATCTGCAAGATGGAGGCGACTGACCACATTACGAATTGTTTGCGAGGATCATTAGGCGTCCGTGCGAGACGCCCCGCCCTCCTCCATGGCCTTAATGTCAAGGCCGATCCCCCCCCCCCCCCTCCAGCACTCGAGCCAAAACAGCCCGGGTGCCGATCGGACGACACAACGGCGGAATGTTGTGGAAACTAAAAGGTGGTCACGGCCGTGTGCGCTTCTGTCTCATCAGCTTCTACCTGGCTGAGATCTCCATGGCTCTGGGTCACCTGCATCAGAAAGGCATCATCTACAGGGACCTGAAACCTGAGAACATCATGCTCAACAACAATGGTACGCCTGCAGACTTGACTCTAAACAGAGGCTCTGTGAACTTGACTCACCTTTACCTTTTACCTTACAACCGGTGAACTGTTTTCTACCAAACAGTGGTTTGTTATTAGGCTTTATGCATGATCGAATGAACGCATGGCTTCCTATTGACAAGGTGTAATATTTCATCTTGCGTGTCGTCTTGAATGTCATCCCAAGACACGCATGTGGTTAATTGGACACTTTAAAATTTTGAAATTGCCCCTAATGAGTGAATGGTTGTCTCTGTTGTCTGTCTCTGTCTGTGTGATAGCCCTGAGACTAGCTGGTCCCAGTCCAGGGTGTACCCTGCCTAAGGCCTGAAAGTAAATGGGATGGGCTTTAGTCACCCGTGACCCCTAATAGGAATAAATTGCCCCCCACCCCTTTATCCCTGTGTGCACTATTCAAATCTTTTACCTCACACCCTTACCCCTGTGTGCTTTTGCGAGACTGTGTGCCGTTGCTGCTAACGAGTTTCCCCCTAGGGGATTAATAAAGTATTCTGAATCTGAATAAGCAGTGGATGGTGATTGAATGAATGGATTTCATCTTGTCTCACTATAGGTCACGTCAAGCTGACTGATTTTGGCCTGTGCAAGGAGTCCATCCACGACGGCACAGTCACCCACACCTTCTGTGGCACCATAGAGTACATGTAAGTCAGAACGAGGCACGAGAACCAATCGGTGCATCTGAGAACCTCTCAATGTGTTTGGTAATGAAACAGGGGTGTCCAATCCTGGTCCTGGAGGGCCACTGTCCTGACAGGTTTAGATGTTTCCCTGCTCCAGCACACCTGATTCAAATGAATGGGTCGTTATGGGTCGTATAGTGGGAAGCCTCATAAAGACCCTTCATTTGAATCAGGTGTGCTGGAGCAGGGAAACATCTAAAACTGTCAGGACAGCGGCCCTCCAGGACCAGGGCTGGACACCTCTGGTGTGAACTGATGTCCTGACCTCCCCAACCTCCTCCAATCCCAGGGCCCCTGAGATACTAATGAGGAGCGGACACAACCGAGCCGTCGACTGGTGGAGCCTCGGGGCCCTCATGTACGACATGCTGACGGGGGCGGTGAGTGATGTAATTTCCCCTTGCCCCCTCCCTAAAAACGAACACCAGATACGCGCCGTTTCGAGATTTTTTTTTGTTCGTCTTGTCTCTTTGGACGCCCGTCCCCGTTTCATCGCTGTCTCTGCCCGCCCAGCCGCCGTTCACCGGCGAAAACAGGAAGAAGACCATCGACAAGATCCTGAAGTGCAAGCTCAACCTCCCGCCGTACCTCACGCAAGAAGCCAGGGACCTCCTGAAGAAGGTGAGCCACGCCCCTGGGGGCCCGGACTAAGCTGAGGGACTGTTTAAGAAAGAAAAAAAAGTTGCTGACTCAGCTTAAGTTGCTAACTTTAACCCCCCCCCCCCCTCTCGGTTCCAGCTGCTGAAACGCAACGCCTCCCTGCGGCTGGGAGCGGGGCCAGGGGACGCCTCGGAAGTACAGGTAACGGCGCAGGCTCCAGCCGAGCTGGGCTCAGCAGAGAGGTGTGTGTGGGGTTTTTTTTGGGTCTTCTTTTTGTCTTCTTCTGAGCAGACATGTTGCTCCTCTGTCTCCAGGCCCACCCTTTCTTCAGGCACATTAACTGGGACGATCTCCTCGCACGCAAAGTGGAGCCTCCGTTCAAGCCTTTCCTGGTGAGTAGTCCCGGAATGGACACAGCCTCAGTGTGTCTAACCCCCCCCGCCCCCACCAAACTCCCACGCGTTTTCTTTGGAGTGGGTTCGGTTCTCGAAAGACCCTCCCCCCCCCCCTTGTTTCCCCATTGCAGCAATCAGCTGATGATGTCAGCCAGTTTGACTCTAAGTTCACCAGCCAGACCCCCGTTGACAGCCCCGATGACTCCACACTCAGCGAGAGCGCCAATCAAGTCTTTCTGGTAAGCACGCTGCGCCGTCATTGGTCTGTTCCTTGGTCTTGTGAAACAACAATCCTTTTCCTATGGTTTGCATCAGGATCAGAAGCTATGTGTGTATTTAAGCCCTTTTTATTTTCCTTCTTTTTTCTTTTTTTTTTTTTAAGGAAAGCTAATAGTTTCTTACGAGAATAAGTTAATGCGTTTCATCTGGGGTTTTATTTCCTTGTTCCTGGCAGCTCTGTTGACTGTTCCAGCACATCGCACGCGCTCAGTGTTGGCGTTAAGTTACTCATCTGTCTGTTGTTTTAGCTGGAACGTTCCTTGATCAGGTCTCTCTCTGTCTCTCTCTCTCTCCTCTCATGAAGGGTTTCACATACGTAGCCCCGTCCGTGCTGGAGAACGTCAAGGAGAAGTTCTCCCACGAGCCGAAGGTCCGCTCGCCCCGGAAGTTTCTGGGCAGCCCGAGAACACCCGTGAGGTAACTGCTGCTTGCACACGCGTGTGTGTGTGTGTGTGTGGGGGGTGGGGGCGAATGCTCAGTTAAGGTACAATAAATTATCTTCCGCACCTGGAGATTTTTAAGTGTTCTTAAAGCAAGTGTTCTCTGTTTTAAGTGTCCTCTATGGCAGTGGTTGTCAGCCCTGGTCCTCAGGGACCTCCTGGCCTCCATGTTTTAGATCAGGGGTGTCAAACTCGTGCCATCGAGGGGCCAAGAGGGTGCAGGTTTTCACTTTAACCAAGCAACTACACCAGGTGATTCCACGAGGTTCTCTACTTGGTGAAATCAGCTGGAGTAGTGCTTGGTTGACCTGAAAACCTGCACCTTCTTGGCCCTAGACGGCACGAGTTTGACATATTTTAACCCAGATGTTTCAACCCAGATGATTCCAAATGAATGAATGGTTATCAGGCTTCTGCTGAGCTAGATAACAACCCAGTCGTTTAAAACGGGTGTGTTGGAGCAGGGAAACATCTAGAACATGCAGGAAAGAGGGGGTTGCTGAGGACCAGGGATGTGCAACCACTGCTCTGTGGAGATCTACTGCCTGCATGTGGTAGACTAGAGGTACTTGTGGCCTGTAGAAAAAACTTGGAAGTGCGGGTAGTAGTCAGTTATAGTGCAGTGCATGTTGGCCATTCGCATGATCCACGTCCCTCGAACTCAACAAGGAGACGAATGTAAATGTATTTCCATGTCGTGAAGCGCTCTATTCCAACAACACTGCACGTCCTTGGCCCTCTGAGCATGAACGCCCCCTCAGAGCGGAGTCGTGTCTTCCTCCATGCTGACCCACTGGTGACCCACTCTCTTCCCCCCCAGTCCTGTGAAGTTTGCCGGGGGGGTCTGCTGGCCGCGTGGGCCCTCGATGGCAGGCGGCGCTCAGTCCCTGCTGTCCCCGGGCAACTGTGGGGACCGGGACCGGGAGCGGGACCAGCCCATGGAGGTGTCGGCCATGGAGCACATGGATGTGAGCTCCAGCAACTGTGAGGTGTCGGCCCCCCTACCTATCAGACAGCCCTCTGGGACGGGTACCGGACTGTACAAGAAGCACACCTACCCCCTGATGTCCAAACGACCAGAACACCTCCGGATGAACCTATGACGCACAGCTACACCCGGAATCTTAGGACCTTTTTTTTGTTACATTTTTTCCCAAATTCCTCCTCCTTAACACCTTGTTGTTTATTTTTATTTTTAAAAGACTCGTAGAAATGGAACGAAACACGACAGACGAGAGCGTCTTCTCGAAGCACCAGCCCTCTGAAGCACCAGCCCTCTCCTCCCCTGGTTGTGTGCCCGGCTGAGTGGGCTGTGAGCTGGACTCTGCTGCTTAAGCTGCCTGCTACCCTGCTGGTCCTCTGGTCCCCCCAAAACAGGCCAGGCTGACACCAACGCAGGTCTAACCCGTGTCCAGACCCATCCTTCATTGAAGCTTACGACCCAGGTCCTTATCAGGGTCCTTCTCGCTAACAATGTATGTAGTCAAAGGCCCGTTGAGAACCCAAATCAGGGTCGTTGTGCTTTACTAGGAGCGTGAATGAAGAGCTCTTTTTTGCGAAATGTCTGGATTTTTGTAGTTTGTGTAATAAAACAGTTGGCGAAGTTGATGCGGCCTGGAAGAAAGCGATTTGGCATTGTGCTAACGTGCTAACGTGAATAAACCGCGCACACGGAGTCCCAAAGTTTTATTTTACAAAGCGGTTTTTGGCAGGGGTTTAATCCATCCCAGACCCGCGTGCAGATGCAGGTGGAGTCCTTCGTAGCGGCTCAGTGCTTCGCTTTACCAGGTCCGTGTGAAGGGGTCTTTGGCCCCCCGGGGCCCCCCTGACCACGCCGTCGAAGCAGAGCTTCCTGTCAGCTTCCTGTGTGCTCTGGCTGATGCTACAACATGGTGCTTTGTACTGAGGGTGGAGGGGAGGCTGTGGGGTGGAGGGGGAGGCTGTGGGGTGGAGGGGGAGGCTGTGGGGTGGAGGGGGAGGCTGTGGGGTGGAGGGGAGGCTGTGGGGTGGAGGGGAGGCTGTGGGGTGGAGGGGGAGGCTGTGGGGTGGAGGGGAGGTTGTGGGGTGGAGGGGGAGACTGTGGGACTCAACAGAGCTGCTTCCCCCCGGAATATTCCTGCTTAGAAGGTTCTAGAACTCGAGGACTGTTTCAACTTTTTTTCTTTTTTCTTCTTCTCCTCATCTTCAAGACGTTTTTAAAAACTTGAGGGCCGGGATCCCCTCTCGAATGCAACCTTCTTCCTATTTTCCTTCCTTTTCCTGACTGAAAACGGGCCAGAGTATCAGCGAATGGGATGCAAATCCAAATGCAGCTAACGTACACACAGGACAGTATTCACTACAGAAGTCTGCAAGAACTGCATTATATTCCATTGCAAACAAAAAAAAAACTACAAAAAATTGAATCCACATTGCCTTCTTTCTGCTAATTCACTTGAATGTTTTTATTTGTATTACTGATATTATTCTTATTCAGAAGATAGACCTGGTATCTGTTATAGTGAAAGCATCACTTCATACCGTTCTCAATACCAAATGCTGCCACATTGCTTTACCAGTCAAACTGGAGAGCTCCAGTCTAGGTAGAAAGCCATGCCTGTATTTTTGCGTTGAATGTAAACTGACTCTAAATGCCTTTTTTTCCTCCCCCCTCACTCCATTGATATACATTCTCCCTTAGTGATAGTAACCCACCCAGCGTTTTATTAAGGACTCCTAGGTATCAGGAGTCAAGACATTAATGGTGTTGTTTTGAAAGTCAGGCCTCATCACTGTCTGGTTATGTGGCCAGGACACTGTGTGGGTTACCCACATTACCCAGCTTCACTGGCATGAGGAATGGGGGCTGTGCCCCCTCACCCCACCCCCCTCACCCCCCCCCCCCATACTTAGGCACCTTCCGTTTGAGGAGGGAGTGTGACATTTGAATCTGTCTGTGAACAGAGTCTCTGGAGTTAAGCCATTTAATCTTCCAAACGGGATGCCATTTCTCCAGCCAGGTATTAGCTGGAGGTAGAAAATCGTCCCAGACTCGAAGCCTGACATCCATGGCCTGTAGTGGGGGTATTCTGCCTGGCCATGTAGCTGATATAGTTGGTTTAGACAAAGGGCCCCAGTGTGTGAATGATCACCATGACCAAATGTGCTTAACCAAATCATTCATTCCGACTTCCTGTTGTCTTATTCAAGAATCAAGGGTGTGGATTCAGGCAGGTTAATGACCTTATTAAAAAACAAACAAACAAAACAACATGACAGAGGTGCCCCCCTCCCTCCTCCACCCTCTTCCTATCCTCACTAAAACCGTGTGCGCGCGCGTGTGTGACTGTGTGTGTGACTGTGTGTGACTGTGTGTGTGAGACTGTGAGACTGTGTGTGTGAGACTGTGTGTGAGAGACTGTGAGAGACTGTGTGTGTGAGACTGTGAGACTGTGAGAGACTGTGTGTGAGAGACTGTGAGACTGAGAGACTGTGAGAGACTGTGTGTGAGAGACTGTGTGTGAGAGACTGTGTGTGAGAGACTGTGAGAGACTGTGTGTGTGAGACTGTGAGACTGTGAGAGACTGTGTGTGTGAGACTGTGAGAGACTGTGTGTGAGAGACTGTGTGTGAGAGACTGTGTGTGAGAGACTGTGTGTGAGAGACTGTCAGACTGTGGTCATTCCTTTGAGATTGATATGGCCTCTTATCCAACCAAGGCCTCTTTAAACAGCTGCATCTCTGCGGTGAGCGTCGCAGTGAAGGGCTGTGCTTTCCTCGGCTACCTGTGGTGCTTTTCCTATCAGAGGATTCAAATCACCAGTTATGTTTTTAAAAGTTTTTTTAATTCACCTTAATCTTTTTTTTATTCTTATTTTTTTTATAGATTTTTCTCTTTGTCAGTCACACTATGCAAATGTCTTTTTTTAAATTCGGTTCCAAGTTGTAGATCTCTTCAGAGATTGACGTTGGGCATTCATTTTGTTTGTAGGCGGTGCATTGTTACTGTATTTCTGTTGTTGACCTGAAATGCATTGTTTCCTAGTTATGAGCAGTGTCTAATCGAAGATGCAACTTAAAAGAAAGAGGAACAAATAATGGATTCAGCAGACATCGTTTTGATATCTCGTACCAGCTTCTTTAAATCTGAAAACTTGAACATGTATGTACTGTCAGATGGCCGTGTGTGTGTTGCGTGCAGAATAATATGGGTCAATAATGCAAAAACCAATAGTGGTGGGCTTGTGCCTTGTCATATTGCAGCGTGTGTGTATGTATTGTAACTTCATTATCAACCTTGTTCATCTTGACGCTGAAGCGATTTGAGTGGGGTTTCCCTAAAGTGGGTTTGGCCCGCAGATCTTGTGTATCATATAATTCAGTGTTAGACCATGTTATTAGCTCAGAGAGAGAGAGATGATTATGATCAAAAAACTATGAGCGAACGTATGCATAATGTCAATATTCCACACTTAATTTATTCCATGAGATTCTGTTGATTTGTATCATGTATATAACTACTGGACCATGACAATAAAAAGTGGGCACTGTTGATTAGAGCTTTGTGAAAAGCGAAGTATTAACAACGAACAAAGGTGCAAACACTAACCTTGATGTTCATTTATTCAAAATGATCCTGATTTGCATGTAGCAGATTCATTCATTTAATAAGTAACATTTGGCCCTTTTTACTCAGAAAAGAGTTGAGAATTGACACAACATAAACTGAATAATCTTTATTAAATTTGTTGATGGAAACATACTTTTTTTGCAAGGAAATTGTGACATGATTCGACTACGTAATGATACTAAAATAGATGCGTCTTTCCCTCTCAGAAAAGAGTTGAGAATTGACACAACATAAACTGAATAATCTTTATTAAATTTGTTGATGGAAACATACTTTTTTTGCAAGGAAATTGTGACATGATTCGACTACGTAATGATACTAAAATAGATGCGTCTTTCCCTCTTTGGTTTTTAAAAAGGATGCACCATGATAGAAAAATAATTTACGCATGGATTACTGTAGATTACACTCACAATTGCATATGTTTTATCGAAAGTCCCAAAATCGATCAAATATCATGGAGGGGAAAACTAAAGCAAGGATAATGGTCTAAAACACTGACAACACAATGAACATTGACTGACGGAACTGAAGTTCTTAGTAATCCAACCCTTCTGCGAAATCACACAAGCTCTTTTAAAAACAACCCCCTGCGCTGCTTCCGGGTCAGTGTGACCCACCTTTTGCACCTGACACTGGGTCACAACGACCACTGTGACATCACAAGTTATTTAAGACGTTTAGTCTTTAAGATAGACTCGTCCAAATTAGCATTGTGGAGTCACAGTCTCAAATCCAGTCATTCAAACAAAAGGAACACAAATACTGCAACTCTGAAATTCCTCTTTCAAAGATTCAACCTTTTCACTAAATGTTGCTGATGATCATTTATAATGGCATATTTCATTATCACTTATTTTTCGTGTTCAGATGTTGTATTATGACTGGTGTTCTCAGACCCCAACTGTATGAAGATAACAGCAAAAATCCTCCCTTCCCTCTGTATGTTGTTCTGTAATCTCTACAGTTCAGCTTCCGTACTGTCTCTTACACAATGCAGGAACTCTCAAACTCGTGGAAGACACCAGTGTGTGCTGCTTTACACCGAAACGCTATCATTTTCTAAAACGACCATCTACTGACATGTCTGCACTAGCTACAGAGCTGTAATGTCTGCATACGATACCAAACCAAGCTAGGGTGAGAGGCAGCACACACAGTCTTCCAGGTAACTGGAGTGACAGACATGATTAAGGGCACAGGTGGTGTCTTGTCTTGCAGCTCACTGGTGTCAATAACCCACAACCAACCAAACAATGAACTACACTTAGGGCCTTGAGCTTGATCTCAATCAGGGCTTATATAAACCTCCTCATACCTCATACAGTTAACCTAATCGTCGTGTCGTTTAATACAGCGTTCCTCTTACGATCCCCATATGTACAAGTAGAGGAATGCTTTCAGGTACCGCATTACTTCTAAATAGATCCAAACTAAATATAAGGAACATTTTCACATGATAAAGACATTTGGAAAAAGGAAAAACAGAAATAACAAGGACAAGCAGAGACCAACTTAGTTATAGAAAAGTGCCCCAATGGGAGATGCAGCAACATGAACAGTAATGCAGCCTAATGCACCTGGATGCCTTTACCGACACTGGCCAGTAGAGGGCACAGCCCTGAATGAATGGACTGAAGAGAAAACGGCACAAGTCGATGGGGCGGAGGGAGGGAGTGGGGGATATTGCCATTGCTACGCAACCATGACCCAAAACCCCAGAACCAGGTCCTGTCCGCACACCTCCATCCCCCCCCCCCTCCCGCCCCCGTCAGTAGATCTGAAGGTGGGGCGAGGTGGCGCCGTCTCTCCACTTGTGCACTTTGTCTGTGATGGCCGTCCTGCAGAGCGGGCACGTCTTCTCCCGGTTGAACCACAGAGCGATGCACTCGTCACAGAAAATATGCTGCGGAAGAAACGAACCCTCGTTTTCAGTCGTTGAACAACCAAAACGAACCCCCCCCCCCCCCCCCAAACAAAAAAATACAGTCTGAAAGTGTTTCTCGGACTTGGAGGCCTCGGTGGGCACCGGCTGTGTCTGGATGGTCGTACCTGACAGACGAGGCTCCGGGGTTCCCTGTACTCTCCCTGGCAGATGGGACACACGCCTCCAGCCTCGCTGCACTGGCTCCGGCTGGCCGCTGCCCCCGTGTGCTGTGGAGGAGGAACAACAACAACAACAGGCTTAGCACAGAAACTCAGCCGCTAAATCAAGACCTGCGTTCCTGATCGAATGCTGTACCTCGCCGTTGAGAAATATCCTCACGGTTTTCTGGAAAGACCCCCAAGATCCGTACAATCCTAACAGCTGGACGACAGAAGAGCAGAAAAGGGGGTTAGAGAAGATTTGCCCAAAACTTTAAAAAGAGGATATATGGTTGTCTGATGGCTGAGCGGTTAGAGAATTGGGCTAGCGATCAGAAGATTCGAATCCCGGCCGTGCCCATTGATGCCGTGTCCTTGGACAAGGCACTTCACCCTACTTGCCTCAGAAGGGAATATCCCTGTCCCTGTGTCACTGTAAGTCCCTCTGGATAAGATCATCTGCTAAATGATTGAATGGAAACATACAGATGGCTGCATTGTCAACGGATGTTTTCTAACCTTGAGAACGAAGTACAGCAGAGCCAGCAGGACTCCCATGGTGAGACCAGGGGCTCCGTCCACCTCCTGGTAAGTGACCAGGTAACGCAACCAGAGCGGGATGGGAACCAGGGCCTGGTACACCTGGCCCAGCTCTTCAGCTAGCATCAACCATCGCCCCTGGGAACCGCCACAGGAGAATGCATGTAGGATGGGAAAAAAACTGTCCGTCCTTTTTATTTGAAGGCCGGCTCTGAGGGTCTACTCACCTGGGCTCTGTGGGTCACCAGAGTGGATGGGAGCAGCAGAATAAGGCACTTGACCCCCATGAAGAGGAACTTGACGGCGAAGTTGGTGACGCCCACCGCCCACAGGACCTCCCAGAAGCCCAGGAGGTCAACAGCAGGGCTGAGGAAGAGGAGGCTGAGGAGGAAGAGGTGGGGGGTGGGGGGGGGGGGGGGGTTAGTTAGACACTCTCCTACTCGCAGCGCAAAGGAGCAAAAACCGCAGGTTTGCCAGCTCACCAATAGTAAAGTGTCTCAGTGAGGAAGGTGTAGTAGAGGAGGGTGGTGGAGGAGGTGAGGAAGAGGAGCAGCCAGATGCACTGCCACTTGGAACGGCGATCCTGAGGAGAAACCAGGCAAGCCCGCTCAGTCACTCGCAGGAGGGAGACTCAAAAATATACATTCAAAAAAAATCATCCGCTGAGGGAAGAAAATGTCAAGTGAGAATTCCTCTGTGCTTATTTGCATTTATTCATCGTATTTGCCAGCCACTCACCTGTAAAAACACTTGGGTTTGTAGGTTTTTATTTACATACAGGAAAGTTGTAAACAAGCCAACTCCAACTGCCAGACCTGCAACAATAACAGTTTCAAATCACTTATAATAGTCATTATTATTATTAAGTAATTATATTTGGTATGTACTATTACTTTAATGACTAATGTATGTAAACAACCTTTAAAGACAGGTCGAAGGTCACATGAAAGCATTGCTACCTACCGAGGGCGTGCTGGATGACTAGTTTAGCACACAGGATCACCAGGAAGGGCAGACTCTTCTGCACCCAGCGGAAGAGGTAGCGCAGCTCAGCGAAGGACGTGCTGGGCTCTCCCGACTCCAGGTCCGAGTCCCCGGGGTCGGGCTCAGAGTGGGAGTGGGAGTGGGGGTGGGGATGGTGGTGGGCACGACTGTGTCCGTGCGAGTGGCTGTGGGAGCCGGCCCTGGACCTCCTGGACGATGCCCCACCTCCGCTGGACTCCGCCGGGCCGCTGGAGATGGGTATGTGCACCTCGCCTGTCCCCTGGGGGTCCGAGGCCCCTGGGGCTGGCGTCCTTGCTGGTAGCTCGGGTTGAAGGGGCAGGGATAAGCCGTTTCCAGCCCGGCTACCATCCGGCTCGTTGAAATTCGACTGCATTCCAGTAGGCGACTCCCTTAGTATCAGTGATCTTCTTGAATCACTCCTTTGACAAACAGGGAGGGATCAGAGACACAAACTGAGTTATATCCTGGTTAGATCAAGACACTTTAAATGACCAGGCATGGAGGATACTAACCAGAAATCATGAGATTAGAACATATTTATAACGACACATTCAGACATATATATATAACTATCTCACAGTGTCAGTGATTATTTCTTTATGATGCCTGACATTTGATCAGTAAAACACTGCATCAGTCTAGTACAGAAGCAAGGCTGTGCTGGTATTACTTGGTGGCTGTAACCACATCCAGCTGTGATGTTTAATGGTTTATTTGATTTAATAACTTAATAACTTCATGATACTAGAAACACAAACAGCAGCTCTACCAGTACTGTAGCTGAGCTAACGTTAGCCAAAAGGTTATTTTTACGATTAAAAAACACTCAAATACCTGTCATACTGAGCCCGGAGTTTCATGGTAAGCCTCCTATATCCATCTAATAAATGTCCAAAAGCATCAAATAAAACAAAAAAACAAAATAAACGATTTTAAAGTAAAACTAATCGGTCGCTAAGGCGAACCAAGCTTATTGGTTTGGCGACATCTTGCATACGGCAGCATAGATTGTCGCAAACTGTCGTAAACAAGTTGAAGGGGAGAGGATCCCTTCCTCATAAATAAGAGTCTTTAAAGTCTGGGACCAATAAACTCTTATCTCACAGGAGAATAATTATATGTTCATGAGTTAAAAGTAAATTAGACAGCCACATAGTTTATTTCCATTTAGGTGAAAATAAATTGTATTTTATGTATTTTATGAAATGCATGAAATAAAACATAAAATAGCCGAAGTAAACAACTTTTATTGAGGTAATAAACTCTACTCATAGTAAAAATAAATACAGTATGTCTAGACTGTGGTTTCCCAGGCAGAAAAGTAGCCTTCGATTAAACATTTATTTATTTCCAAGTATCAGTTCAATAACATTCAAATTATGTCCATTAAACGTTCAACCAGCAACCACACTAGACATAAACACAACCTGCATGTAGAGCGAGGGAAATCCCTTCCAGAATGTTCTTTAACCAACAACCAAAAAGTCTACACTTCTACATTTATACCACCCAACGAACACCGTCCCTACTTTGGAGTGTGATAGTAACAGCGGTATCAAAGAGAAGCCTCGCTTACAGACACTTCACTCTGGTCATAAGTGGCAGGTTTCCTTCATAAGCATCATTCGTCTAATGCAGTGGGCGGCACATCAAGAAGCCCTCTGCAGTATCTACATTCACCAGAGGAAGCGAGTCCTCTTCAGATGAGCCTTCTGTTCGGCCTCCCCTGAGGCTGGCCTCCCCAGGTGCCTCTGGGCGCCATGCCAACCAGCTGGAGCCTCCTGCTGGTCCTGGGCTCACCTGCAGCGTCGACCTCCGGCGCCTCAGTGATGTTGCCACCGTTTAATGGGTTACCTGCTGACAGAGCAGAAAACTGATCTAATGTCAGTTCGCCATCCCAAGGAAACTCAGTTCAGATGTTTTAAACGTCTTTGTTCCATCATCCTGTATAAAAACTATATATACTACTGCTATATATACTACTACTATAACTATCAACCCTTCATCTGATGAAATATGTGTGATAGATGGAAAACACCTTACGCGCATAAAAAAATAACTGTTTAAATGGGTAGTACAATAATAATATACATTTTTATCGATGTCATCGTTATTCAACAGTAGGTCTCTACAACCAGGCTCCATGTGCTCCATCTAGACAGAATGTTACCTCCCGAAGACCCCCTTAGTAAGGATGTCTTCACAAGCCTAGTGACTTGATCTGAAATGAAGGGCTCTTGTTTTTCTCTGATCTAGGTCTTCTCCGTTGCCCGGGCAGCGCACGAGCCTTTCCTGTTCGTCATTCCAGCCGTGTGTCCCCCGCTCGTCATCCTGAAAGGAGGTTAATGCGCTGCGGCTCAGAAAGCTCGTTCCAGTCCCCGGCCGTACTCTGTAATTGTGTTATTACCTTGTAGAATTGTCAGTAGACTTGTAGGCTTCCGTCGGAGACAGCTGAGCTGGGCCCTGTAGCGGGAGGTTAACTTGACATATAAATTGCTATCTGCCCGAGATGAATGGAGCTTGCCAGAGAGCAGATGTGGGGTGCAGTGACCTGACATCGCTTCTGACAGCCTCTGGTTCTCTCTCTTATTTGCTCTTTTCTACCTCTCTATCTCTTTTGTGTTTCATCATAATGTCAGCTGCTGACTTTGATAGCTTACTGGAGCTTCCACAGTGCCGGAGAGGCTGAACTCTGCATTGTGTTGCGGCTGTGTCCGTGTTTATGCTTGGTGTGTGTGTGTGTGTGTGTGTGTGTGTGTGTGTGTGTGTGTGTGTGTGTGTGTGTGTGTGTGTGTGTGTGTGTGTGGATGTTGTGTGTGTGTGTTAGTGCACGTGTGTGTGTGTGCATGCATGGGTGGGTGGGTGAATGTGTTGGGTTCAAATCTAAGCAAATATGGGATTCCCCAAAAATATTTTAACAGTTTGTGTACATGTTGTGTGTTAGTGCACTTGTGTGTGTGTGTGTGTGTGTGCGTGTGCGTGTGCATGCGTGAGTGGGTGAATATGCTGGTGAGGATAAGGTCGTGTGTGAAGGTCAACAGTTGTAGAGTCTGGAGTTTGGATGAGGTCACACCTCAGGTCAGCGATGGGGTTGATCTGAACACAGAGACATTTTGTCAGATCTGTGACATCACATTTTGTCAGTTCAGTGTCAGATCCGTGACATCACAACGTACAACCGTTAAAAACACCATAAGGCAGGGGTAGGGAACCCTGGTCCTCGAGAGCCATAGTCCTGAAGGCTTTTGATGTTTCCCTACTCTAGCACACCTGATTCTAATGAAAGGTCGTTATCAAGCTCTTTGGAAGGTTTTTTGAAGGTTTTTGATGTTTCTCTACTCTAGCACACCTGATTCTAATGAAAGGTCGTTATCAAGCTCTTTGGAAGCCTCACCATTAGAATCAGGTGTGCTGGAGCAGGGAATCATCTAAAACATTCAGGACTGTGGCTCTCCAGGACCAGGGTTCCCTACCCCTGTCATAAGGCCTAGTCATTTTTCAGGAGGGATCGCTTCCGCGATGCCAACTTTTTCCTCAAGCCAATTTCTGTAATGACCGTGTCGTCGTTAAGGTTCATTAATGAAACAAAAGAGCCTTTTGACGGATCGCCACCCTGACTTTGCGCCGTGCGGAAAAACGGCCGCGCTGACAAAACGTAGCGTGCGTGTTGACTTTCCAGCGTGCGCTCGTTGTCAGCGCGTTCCTCTCCAGGTCACCTTCTCCACACGCTGGAGCCCCTCCAGTTGGCAAGGGCATCGTGTACACGGGCACATCTGTTCTTCTGCTGCCCGGACCGGGCAGGGGAACCTGGGTCAGGACCAGCAAGGGGGGGGTGGGGGTGGGGGGGGGGTTTCCTGGGACACGGTGACATTAGTTGTTGACTGGCGTCCATGAGCGCGTGCAGGAGGACCGGGGGTTCGCCGTCTCCTGCCAAGGACGAGAGGATAATGCAATCATGGAGACCCCCCTCACCTCCTCCCTCCCTCCCTCCCTCCCTCCCTCCCTCCCTCCCTCCCTCCCTCCCTCCCTCCCACCCCCCCCCCCACCCACTGCTGGCCGCATCGCTCTTTATGAGGCTACGCGCTGAAACACAGCGAAACACACCAGCGGCCGGATCCGCACGACTAATAACGCTTACACTGGATCCGACCCACTGTCATTTTTTCAGGGGGGACCCCGCCCTCCCCACCCCCCCCCCCCCTCTTTCTTTTTCACCCTATCACCGGGTCTGTGTGTGATGTTACTGAAAAGGAATGCCCGGCCTGGTAGTGTGGGTGTGTGTGCGTGTCTGTGTCTGTGTGTGTGTGTGTGTGTGTGCGTGTGTGTGGGAGGGCCATATCCTTCTCCGGCTCACCCCATGATTTACGGTCGAGTGTCCCCGGAGGAGCCTGCAGTCTGCCTGGGTGTGTGTCGCTCCCTCTCCGCCCCCCCACCCCACCCCACCCCACCAACCCCCCACCCTTCCACCCTCATAGCTCTGCCTGGCCTCCAGACATCTGAAGCAGAGACCCTGAAGGCTCTAACCTCCCTTTCTCTCTCTGTCTCTCTCTCTCTCTCTCTCTCAGTGGCTGATTTATCTTCTCCCAGACTTCATAAAGCCGGAGATCGTTTTGTATCCATTTGTGTGGCTGGCAAAAAAAAGACAAGATGAGTGGCTGGCCTCTACAGGCATTGAGGTGGGTTTTTTTTACCACGACTCTCAGACTTTGTGTTTCTATATGTTCAAACGTACAACACAGAATCTTGGAGTTTAATCTTCAGAGTTGTAGGAGACAAGAATGTGAATCTCTGCTTTGTTTTTATGGACCTTCCCCACAATGTCCAGTAGATGGCGCCTGATTACAGGGAATGAGGCAAAACAATGAGCTGAAACGTAAATAACACAGAACCGTTATTTACACAGTTATAATTAGTATTTCTTTTTTGTTGTTGTTGTTAGAAATCAACAGTTAGGTCTAGCATGAAAGCGGACACTTATTAGGCCCAGTCCAGTGTTTCCATTGAAAACGCAGATATTTGCGCACTCATGGAATCGTCAGCAGCGGTCTAATCGGTCTAATGTCCCCAGCGTGCAAGGGTTTATTCAGGTGCTGTTCCAGGTGCTGGAGGAAACATGCGTCCCCCCGTCCCCCCCCCCCAGCCTTCCTTTAGCCTCGCCACTGCATGTGTACGGACAGAGACGTCCGGGAGAGACCCACCCACCCACCCACCCAAGGTGAAAAGAATCATTCCGCGGTGACCTTTGCGCGGCGCAGCTGCTGACTCGCTCTCCGTTTCTCACTCTTTCTTTCTTTCCTCCTCCCCCTCCCCCCCCCACCTCCCCCCCCCTCGCTCGTCCGCCCACTCTGCTCCATGCGCCGAGGCTCTCAGCTCCCCCCACCCCCCCCCCCCCCCGCTCCACCCCCCCACTCCCCTCTGTCCTAATGGATTACCAGAGGTGGGCTTCGCCTCGGCCACGCTGGAGCCAACAGGCCCACCGGCCAGCGCTCAGGCTCTCGATTGTCACTCTGATCGATGTGTGTGCGGCGGTTATCTGGGCCACTGCATTAAGTGGCTGTACACTCTGAGCTGCTCCCTCGCCCCCCCCCCCCCCCTCCCTCCCTCCCTCCCCCCCCACCCTCACCTCCTCATCTCTCCTCCCTCTCTGTTGATGTGCTTTAATGACTTTGTTATTGCAGCCCAGACACCAGATACAGTCCATATACTTAAGCGACATCCCCCCTTTATTTTTTTTAATTTTTTTTTTTACATCCAGCGAGTGTTATTAACCTTTAAATCTTCACCTTGTGCGTGATTAACCCTGATTTGCATGGAGCGCGTTCATCGTCGTGGCGACGACAGCGCGGGTGAGGAGGTGCGGGACAGCTCAATCTTTCACCTGCAGTCATTTAGCACCAAACGGGCTGTAAACAAGGTCCAGGAACTCAGCCAGCAGTATGAGGATCCAGGGGGAGGGAGGGAGAGGCGGGCTCCATGATGTCAGCAGGGACGGTATGTGTTGCTGCTGCACATCCCAGCAGAGGGTCCCCCCCCCACCCCCACCCCCACCCCGGCCACGGGCCAACAGCCTGGGCCAGCCTCGCCAATCCTAATAAATCCTGAATCACCCAGCAGGAGCAACAGCAGCCCCCTGCATTCCACCGCAGCCACCCCCCCTCCCACCACCACCACCACCACCACCCTTAAGCTGCCTCGGAGATGGAGCAACAGTTGGCGTGGTGGGCGGGTGAAGGGGCACTGGAGTGGGGGTGGGGGGGGGTGGGTGGAGTGAGGGGCCGCGGAGGGGTGAGGTGGGGTGCGGGGGAGGGAGAGTTGAGAGGGCGGGCGGCGGGGGAGCGGGGGAGTTGGGGGGGGGGGGGGGGGGGGGGGGGCCCCCGCCGACGGCGTGCGATGGCGTTTGTGAAACGCGGGGAATGTTGAGGTCGGGCCCCTCCCCCTCCCTCCCTCCTCCTTCTCCTCCTTCTCCTCCTCTCCTCCTCCTCTTCCCCCTTCAGGGCCGTTCGAGGGGCCAGCCCGGAGCTGGTTTTGGCAGACGCCGTTTTACCCCCCCCCCCCTACCCCTGATGTCGCGGGTCTTCATGTTCGTTGCTGGGAAAAACTTTATTGAAATTTACCTTGCTTGCCACATTAGTTTTCCCCATGATGGTGCTGCAGTCCTGCGTGTGTGTGTTTATCTGTGTGTGTTTAGCTGTGTGTGTGTATGTTTATATGTGTGTGTGTGTGTAGCTGTGTGTGTAGCCGAGATGTGCTCGGTGCGTGCTCACTTGTATGAGAGAAGCCAGTACTTGGAAATGCCTTACAGATGTGAAGCACACTAAATCAGCAGGTGATTCGCTGCCAACGATTTTTTCGTTGGCAGAGCGATGGGACGTCATATATCAAACGAGATGTTCATGGCCTCCTTTTAAAAGATACTTGTACTTAAAAAATGACCATCCAGGTTAACATAGCAGACCCGGCTATTGTGTCTTATGCAGAGGTGAGTTCCAGACTGATTGACTGAAGTGGGTCTATGGTTGTGGTTAAATGATCGCCGGGCGTAGGCTACACTCATAGTGGACAACTGTGGTGTGCTCACTTCCTGCTGGTCGCTTGAAATTGATTGCTTTAATTTGTCCTGTAACACGCAGTAGCGCCTCTTGCCTGTGTGATTAGGGTGTGTGTTCGTGTGTGCGAGGTCTCAGTGTGTGTGTGTGTGTGTGATGCGCTGTGTTTAATTACTGCAGCAGATGAGGGCTGTGTGTCTCCCAGCAGGACCCCAGAGGAGAGGGGAGGGTCTGGACTGGGCTACTCTGCTGTACGCCACGCCCCCTCAGCTCCACCCACAGAGAGAGAGAGAGAGAGACAGAGGGAGGGTAGGGGGGAGAGAGAGAGAGGAGGGAGGGAGAGAGAGAGAGGGGGGGGAGAGATAGAGAGGAGGGGGGGATAGAGAGAGAGGAAAGGGGGGGAGAGAGAGACAGAGAGCAAGGAGGGGGGAGAGAGACAGAGGGGGGGGGGGGGAGAGAGAGACAGAGGGAGAGATAGAGAGGAGGGGGGGATAGAGAGAGGAGGAAGAGGGGAGAGAGAGACAGAGGGAGAGATGGAGAGGAGGGGGGGATAGAGAGAGATGAAGGGGGGAGAGAGAGACAGAGAGCGAGGAGGGGGGAGAGAGAGAGGGGGGGGAGAGAGAGACATAGGGGAGGGACAGAGAGAGGAGGGGAGAGATAGAGAGGGAGGGGGGGTAGAGAGAGAGAGGGGGAGGGGGGAGAGAGAGACAGAGAGAGAGAAGAGAGAGAGAGAGGGAGGGGGGGAGAGAGACAGAGGGAGGGACAGAGAGAGAAGGGGGAGAGATAGAGAGGAGGGGGGGTAGAGAGAGAGAGAGAGAGAGAGAGAGGAGGGGAGAGAGAGAGACAGAGGGAGGGACAAGGAGAGAGAGACAGAGGGAGGGACAAGGAGAGAGCGACAGAGGGAGGGGACAAGGAGAGAGCGACAGAGTTACCTGAGTTAAACAGCACGGTCCGCTCACCTGTCCATTCACGCCAGTTCATGTCTAACGTGTCACATCCTGTTCACTAAACAGGAAGTAAACAGCTGGTGTTTAGGAGGTGAACCTGCATGCCTCCTCCCTCCCTCCCTCCCTCCCTCCTCCCTCCCCCTCCCACCTCCCTCTACCGCTCCTTTCCTCCTGTCGTTGTTTTGATTTCATCAAAACATGCTTACTCATCGGATGATCTTCTCTTTTCTCTCTGGGCGAGAGCTTCAGATTCCCCTGGGCTGTCGTAAGCGCCGGAGGATTTGCGGCAAACGCAGATGAGATGAATAGCTTTGCCCCCCCCCCCCCCCCCCCCCCCCCCCCCTGGGTAGCGCCAGCCTCCACCTGTGTTTTAATCATCTGTGATGTGCTAAAGTCACTTGTCTTATTACATGGGAACGTATGTCGCTGCTGATCGGATGAACCTGCTGTTCTAATGAACGCCTGGCTGAATTGAAGGGATTTCCACAGGGATCCAAGTCGGCACGATGACGTTAAGTTCTCCGAGCGGCGGACAACGCAAACGTCTTTCATAACAATTTATGCGAGGAAAAAAAAAAACAAAAAAATCATGTTTCGATTCTGGAACGATATTATCGTGTCGTCGTTGCAGTGACTTGACAGCAGTCGGATCGTTATTCGCCAAAGGAGAACCGTTATCTCGAGCAACCTCAGCCGCCTCTTTTTTAATGATCAAACTCGAGTTGCGCGGATCCTAATTTGAAGTGCAGTCCCGTGTTCCTAACGATGCTGCTGGCTTTCATCATCCGTCCACAGTGTGCCCACCGGCAGAGTAAATACCAGTTGTTTTTTCTGTCATTAAGCAGATAATCTCACATTGATTAACAAAGCTAATGACTATTTTCAAATCCTCAAGCTGCTGAGCTCAATAGGATCTAAACCACCCAACCCACGAGAAGAATCCCCCCCCCCCCCTTTTCAACAGTACTGTTGTTCCCATGTTGTTATATTGTTAACACGGGCATCTGGAAGGGGTCTATAACTCACTTGTGTTATTCTACCAGAAGACAGATGATGGGGGATATTGTAGTACACAGACTCTGATCTCTCCCTAAAGCCCCCCCCCGTGCTTCAACTGTTATCGGCAGTGACGTCTGCATTATCCCCCCCCCCCCGTCACCATTCATTTCAGTTGACTGGTCCAACACAAGCCTCCCCCACACACCACACACTCCCCCCCCACACACACAATCCCCCCGTCCCTCAACCAGCCACACTATCCGAGAACAAACGAAATCTTCCTGATGAACAACTTTGTCTTCTCTGGTTTTAGTGATCGGAAGGGCGCCAGTTCGATTCCCGGCTGTGTCAACGTGACGTTGCGTCCTTGAGCAATGCACTTCACCCTGCTTGCCTCAGGGGGGGGGAATGTCCCTGTACTTGCTGTGAGTCGCTCTGGATAAGAGCGTCTGCTGAATGACTACATGTAGAGTACGTCCACAAATTAGATGGACTCACAGCATCGCTGCAGCTATGAGAATGTTTCAAATGATTTAAGGGATATCTTAGGTTCACAGTGAGTAACATGTCAGTAAGGCTGCCACCAGACTGGTTATTCACAGTTATGAAACCCGTAAAAATTTTTAAAATGAAGCAATCTTATCGATGCTCGTTCACTCAGACGCAGTATTGCTGTTGCTTAGAGACCCAGGTTAAACTGAAGTCTCAGGCTCCAGCAGGTCTGTGTACGCGCGGGCGGAGCGCCTGAGGTGTGTGTGATTGACTGCCTCCGCTGTGCTGTGTGTGTGAGCTGGCAGTCAGATGGAGCGCCCAAGCTGTGTTCCCCCTCCCCGCCCACCGTCTCCCCAGCGGTGGGTCGTAACCTGGGCCTTTACCCAGGGCTGTGAGCCCCTGAACATCACTCACACCACACACACACGGGCGTTGGAAACCACCAACGCCTGCCACATCTTAAGCCCTAATGAATGCAATCACTTTGGGCCAATTAGCATACATTAGCATAGATCATACACGTTGAGGCGGTTACAAGGTCGTTTCCCTGACACCGTCGACGATCTCGAACGGAGTGCAGCGCGAGGTCCGCTCCCCGGATTCTAACGAAGACGCCGCCGAAGGAGGGCGGGGACGCAACAGGGACGCAACGTCAGTCGCAAAAAAACGCCCCGCTCCTCTGGCGCCGCCTGTTTCACGCCACCGCCTCGGTCGCGGCGAAAGACGCGGTCCTCGTAATTACAGACCCACCACCGAGGGGGGGGGGGGGGTGGAGGGGTGGTGGGGGAGGGAGGGGTGCAGGGGTTTCCCCCCCCTTTGTCTGCGCTAACGGCTCCCAGCGCTCAACAATGGGGCCCTGTGTCTCCTCTCCGGAGGTATGTGTCTGGTGGGCGGGGCGACGGCTCGGCTAACCACCCCCCCCCCCCCACCCTCGCCCCTCACCCCCCGCCCCTCCCCCCGAGAAAGCAGCAGGCCGGGATTGCAATGCTGAGCGCTAACCCCCTTCCTCCCCCCCGCTGGTTAAGATGCATTTCATTAGCAGCCCTGGCGGGCTGCAGGAAGCCCCTGCTCTTTGGGCTTGTCTCCTCCAATCACAGCGTGACGTGTGTGAGGAGGGCCGGGCGCTCCTAATGACGCTCATGGATGATCCACCTCACTTCCTCACATCCTCACTCCGCTCCCTGGCAGCCAGCTCCACCATCACTCCACCTCTCTCTGGAAGCTCCACCATCACTCCACCTTCTCTCTGCAGCCAGCTCCACCATCACTCCACCTTCTCTCTGCGGCCAGCTCCACCATCACTCCACCTCTCTCTGGAAGCTCCACATCACTCCACCTTCTCTCTGCCAGCCAGCTCCACCATCACTCCACCTTCTCTCTGGAAGCTCCACCATCACTCCACCTTCTCTCTGCGGCCAGCTCCACCATCACTCCACCTTCTCTCTGCGGCCAGCTCCACCATCACTCCACCTTCTCTCTGCAGCCAGCTCCACCATCACTCCACCTTCTCTCTGGAAGCTCCACCATCACTCCACCTTCTCTCTGCAGCCCAGCTCCATCATCACTCCACCTTCTCTCTGCAGCCCACTGACATGGATGCAAATGATGCCAGCTCTGTGTTCATGCTGATGTGCCTGAGTGTGTGTGTGTTTGCATGTGTTGTGTGTGTTTGCATGTGTGTGTGTGTTTGTATGTGTGTGTGTGTCCTATGTGCGTGTGCGTGTGTATGTATGTGTGTGTGTGTATGTGTGTAAATGAATTGGGTCTAGAAGCAGCTTCTTTAGATTGGCTTGTGTGGCACAGGGGCTAATCTTGATTTAAAGCATGTCCAGGATTGTGAATAATTTCCTCATTACCCCAACCCCTCCTGTCATTTTAAAGGCATATTTTATTTAACAAGTGTGTTGTGTGTGTTCGCTTTTGTGTGTGTGTGGGTGTGTGTGTGTGTGTGTGTGTGTTGTGTGTGTGTGTGTGTGGAGACATGTCTGACTGCTCGAGGAAGCAAAAACCATTCCATGCACACTCAGTCTTTCCTATTCGCCCCTCCCGCTCAGCCTCTCTCTCCTCTCTCTCCTTTTCCTCCTCTTTGCCTTTTTCTTTCCTTCCGCTCTCTTTCCTCCCTCCCTCCCCCTCCCTCCCTCTCTCTCTCTCTCTCTACCTCTCTCTCCCTCCCTCTCCCTCCCTCTCTGTCTCCCCCCTCTCTCTCCCTCCCTCTCCCTCCTCTCTCTCTCCCTCTCCCTCCCTCTCCCTTTCTCTCCTCCCTCTCTCTCTCTCCCTCTCTCTCCCCCCTCTCTCTCCCTCCCCTCCCCCTCCCTCTCTCTCTCCCTCTCTCCCTCCCTCTCCTCTCTCTCTCTCTCCCCTCTCTCTCCCTCCCTCCCTCCCTCCCTCCCTCTCCCTCCCTCTCCCTCTCTGTCTCCCTCTCTGTCTCCCCCCTCTCTCTCCCTCCCTCTCCCTCCCTCTCTCTCTCCCTCTCCCTCCCTCTCCCTTTCTCTCCCTCCCTCTCTCTCTCTCCCTCTCTCTCCCCCCTCTCTCTCCCTCCCTCTCCCTCCCTCTCCTCTCTCCCTCTCTCCCTCCCCCTCTTCCCCTCTCTCTCTCCTCCCTCTCCCTCCCTCTCCCTCCCTCTCCCTCTCCTCTCCCCCCCCTCTCCCCCTCTCTCTCTGCCTCTTCTCTCATGAGGGGTACAGCTGTCACACTGTCTCTTCTCCCATCCATAATTGAAGAGTGCACAGCACACACAGCCCTGGAACCATGTCATCCAGTTGCTCCTGTTGACATAATCAGCCAGAACCCAGTGGGAGGGTCTGGGGTGAGTGAAGGGGTGGGAGGGGGCGTGTCTGGGCGCACGTACGTACGTGTGTGTCCGTGTCCGTTTGTGTGTGTGTGTGTGTGTGTGTGTGGGGGGGGGGAGGGGGGGGGGGGGTGGGGGGGGGGGGTGTGGTCTGTCCTTGCAGCTGCCCTGTGTCACTGCTGTTGTGTAATCCTGCTGACCCCCTCCCCCACCAGCCCCCCCCTGCTAATAAGAGTCCCCTCCCACCCCGAATGCCCCACTTTTCTCTTCAGGCAGGGTTGACCTTCCTGTCAGCTGTGAGAAAAGGGGGGTGGTGGTGGGGGGGGGGGGGGGTGTGGTCTGCCATGAACGGAACCCTACCTTCCCCTTTCCTCTCAGGGCCACAGAGGGGGGGGGGGGGGGGGGGGGGGGGTGCAGCTGAGTGTAATAGGTTCGACTTGGACCTTGAAACGAACAGCACAGTGTTCCTTTGTGTTGTATTTGTTACCCCCCCCCCCCCATTAATTCTTGATACCATTGAGAAAATGATTAATATTACATTCACTGGTGTGCTATTGTTGGGACACGGCTGTGTGGTAACACTGGGGCCTCCGCAGGCTGCCGGAGTGTCTCGGTTTGTTTCTAACAGTCTAAATGTTAGTGTATGGTGTTGCCGTTTTCAAACGGGCTCTCTGTATTAATTAGTGAACAAATGCTGCGAGCTCCCTGATTAATTAGAGGCTGTGAGGTATGCGGCGTGGGCTCTCTCTTACCCTCCTCCTCCCCCCACCACCCCCCCCCCCCTCCTTCCCTCCGTATCTCTTTCTTCCTCTTCCTCTCCTGACGCCCCTCCTCCTTATGGCTGGGGCTCTGCGCTACCTCAGTGTCAGGAATCAAAGGCGGGCGGAAAAACTCCCAGCAGGCCGCGCGGCGCTCAGCGGTGAGCCTCCCCCCCCCTCCCGCCCCCCTTTTCTTTCCTGTCTCTGCATAATTAACCAGCCCGCCCCCCCCCCTCACCCTCCTTCACCGGAATCGCCTCGCACCTCAGACGCTCCCCCCCTCTCGCCCCCATCCCCGTGATGATACCAGCCCAGGTGACGATCCGACAAAACTCCCTTGAGCCCCTCTGCCTTGGCTTCATCTTCCAGGCTGGGGGGGGCGAGCGGCGGACGGACGCAGGGTCCGACACTCCCCGCCCCCGCGCGCGCCAACGCAGTCGCTTCGGAGGCGGGGGTGAGGATGGAGTTGATGTAGACGTCGATGAGGGGCAGCAGCTGGGTGTGGAGGGGGGGCGGAGGTCTCGCACAGCTGACGGTAGATCCAGTCCTGCGCGCGCGCACACACACACACACACACACACACACACACACACACACACACACACACACACACACACACACACACACACACACACACACACACACACACACACACACACACACACTCACACACACACACACACACACACACACACACACACACACACACACACACACACACACACACACACCCTCGCTACAGTACACCTGACTCAGAGCGGTCTCTTCATTAGGACTCTACAGTGATAGTGATTGAGCAGGCCAGGTGTGCTAGGTGTGCTCCAGGGCAGAGGGGAGGGGGTGGGGGTCTGGTTCCCCTGGTTCCCCAGCAGGAGGGGGGCAGCAGCAGGCCAGGCAGGCCGGGGCTCCCTACCTTGATGGACACCTTGTGCTTGGTGAACGCTCGACTGCGCAGCAGCTGGTTAGATGCAGTGGATGGGCAGGAAGCCGGTGATGTTGGCGCTCAGGTTGCTGGTGACGGGCACCCTCACGGCTGGTGGGCGGTCACCACCTGGGGGGGGGGGGGGAGAGGAGAGGGGAGAGGAGGAGGGAGGGAGACTCAACGCTCTGCTCTGACAGGCTGTTAATGTAACAGGCCCCCCGGCGGGGGCGGAGCTGGGGGAATTTGGGAGGGGAGCAGGGAGGGGGGGGGGGGGGGCTGGAGGACTTTGGGAGGGGAGCAGGGAGGGGGGGGGGGGGGGGGGTTACCTGCTCGGTGAAGATCTCCTGGGTGAAGATGGTCTTCATCTTGCTCAGGGAGCTGGGCTTGATGGCGATCTGGAGGAGGAGGGAGAGGGGGGGGAGAGGAGGGGGGAGGGAGAGGGGGGAGAGGAGGGGGAAGAGGAGGAGGGAGAGAGGAGGGGGGAGAGGGGGGGGGAGAGGGAGGGGGAGAGAGGGGGAGAGAGGAGGGGGAGAGAGGAGGGGGAGAGGAGGAGGGGGGAGAGGAGGGGGAGAGATGAGGGGGAGAGAGGAGGGGGGAGAGGAGGGGGAGAGAGGAGGGGGGAGAGGAGGGGAGAGGAGGGGGAGAGAGGAGGGGGAGAGAGGAGGGGGAGAGAGGAGGGGGGAGAGGAGGAGGGGAGGAGAGGAGGGGGAGAGAAGAGGGGGGAGAGGGAGGGGGAGAGAGGAGGGGAGAGAGGAGGGGGAGAGAGGAGGGGGGAGAGGGGGGGAGAGGAGGGGGAGAGAGGAGGGGGGGGGAGAGGGGGGAGAGAGGAGGGGGAGAGGAGGGGGGGGGAGGGGGGGAGAGGGGGGGAGAGCGGAGGGGGGGAGAGGAGGGGGAGAGGAGGGGGGAGAGGAGGGGGAGAGAAGAGGGGGGAGAGGAGGGGAGAGAGGAGGGGGAGAGGAGGGGGGGGAGAGGGGGGGGAGAGGAGGGGGAGAGGAGGGGGAGAGAGGAGGGGGAGAGGAGGGGGGGGAGAGGGGGGGAGAGGGGGGGAGAGAGGAGGGGGGAGAGAGGGGGAGAGAGGAGGGGGAGAGGAGGGGGGGGAGGGGGGGAGAGGGGGGGAGAGAGGAGGGGGGAGAGAGGAGGGGGAGAGGAGGGGGGGGGGGAGGGGGAGAGGGGGTGAGAGAGAGAGGGGGAGAGGAGGGGGGAGAGGAGGGGTTGTGACGTTAGGAGAGACAGAGGACACCGAGCTGTGGTTCGGCTTCTTCATCGTTGCCAGGACACAGTCACTCTACGCAGCTTTTGCTACGCAGCTTTTGACGGACAGCCCCGCGCTGAAAACACATGAGGCCCGCAATCGAATCACTTCGCATCTCATGAGACGACAAATACGCCGCGGGAAACAAATACACCGTGACTAGTGGCTCCAGTGTGTGTGTGTGTGTGTGTGTGGGCTCTGCTTAGCTGCAGTGTCGGTATCTGCAGAGAGAGAGGGAGAAGAGAGAGGGAGGAAGAGAGAAAAGGAGGGAATGAGAGAGAGAGAGAGAGAGACAGAGAGAGACAGAGAGAGAGAGAGAGAGAGAGGGAGAGGGGAAGAGAGAGAGACAGAGAGAGAGAGGGGGGGGGGCTAGGCAGGTTGTATCAACCCCCCGCCCCCCCCCCCCCCTGCCCCCCCCCACCCCTTCACCTCACCTTCATCCCCAAAGTGGAGCACACCAGCTCGATGATGGCACTGAGCTGGTTGCTATGGAAATACATGGCAACCAGTAACAGCATCTCCCCGAAGGAAGCGGCTACGCCCGCAGCACTGTGGGGAGGGGGGGGGGGGGGGAGGGGGGGAGACGAGAGGAGAGATTTAAAACAGACACTCACCATGCGTCTTAAAGGATGGCACTTTAATGAACTGATTATGCTGTCGTCGTCGTCCCCCCCCACACACACACGCCGCGCGCGCGTGCATGGCCACAGCCAATCCTCATCCTCCCTCACAGCCCCGCCCCCCCATCCACCCTCGAAGCCCCGCCCACACTCATTTACCTCCTCGCTGATGGAGCCACATCTCCAGATTTATAGCCCAGCGCACGCACGCGCACACACACACTCTTCCACACACACACACACACTAAAATGAGGACAGGGATAGCTGTGCTGCAGTAATGATAACTCATAGTGGATGAAGGTCTTATTCAGTTCCAAAAAGCCTGTCAGGTCCCATCTGGTGTGCACGCCTCACTCACACACACACACACACACACACACACACACAGTTAACACTTCTTCACCCTGTGCGCACACCACACACAGTTAACACTTTCACCCTGTGCACACACACTCACGACACAGTTAAGACTTTCACCCTGTGCGCACACACACACACTACACACACACACACACACAGTTAACACTTTCACCCTGTGCGCACACACACACACACACACAGTTAACACTTTCACCCTGTGCACACATACACACACACACACACACACACATGTATTCTCTGTTTGTTGGAGGTAGACACTCTGCTAGATTAAGGACAGCCATGCAGAGATAGGTGGTGGAAACTGGACCACACACACACACACACACACACACACACACACTCCTGTTTGGCTAAGAACAGTGTAAATATTACTCTCACGTGACACACACACTCCTGTTTGGCTAAGAACAGTGTAAATATTACTCTCACGTGACACACACACACACACACCACCCAAACAACACTAGAGACAAACACATTTCCCCCTTCATTCCTTATTCCAGCCCCATGGTTCTGGATCCAAGGTGGGTTTGATGATATCACTGTAGGTTAAACATACTGATGTGAAACATGCTGACACATGATGATGAAGATGATGAAGATGATGATGATGTTTTTACCTTTCAAAGTATTCCTCCTCCTTGATCATCCAGCTGAGCCACATCACCATCAGCTGCTCCTGCTCTGGGGGTGCTGGACACACACGCACGCACGCGCGCACACGCACACACACACATGCACACACACACACACGCAGATGAGAAAAGTAGCCCTGCTGAAATATTTTTTACCCTATTTAACCCGAGGTAAAAAAAAATGACCAGCTCACCTCTGACCTCCCAGAGCGGTGGGGCCCAGAGGACAGAGAGAGAGGGTGTGTGTGTGTGTGTGTGTGTGTGCGCTGCCCCCCTACCTGACCAGAGTGGGAAAGGCCAGCAGCTTGCAGAAGGACAGGGACACGAAGCGCCACCCCAGCGGGGCGTGGCCGGGGGGCGGCTGGTCATCAGCTGGAGCAGCTGCTCCGCCTCCTCGTCTGTGGGTCTGGGGGAGGGGAGGGGGAGGTGTTACACACTCCGACACACACACACACACACCGCAATGACCATGCCTGTACCCAGCGCATACATCAGCAACACACACACCTCCTGGCACCCACGATCCTGCAGATCACATACGCACGCAAGCGCCACACACACACACACACACACACACACACACACACAGAGGGGCCGGCCGACCCACCGGAGGCCTGCGATGCCCATAAGGGCGCAGTAGAGCCGCAGCAGGGCGCTGGCCTTCACCACGTGCTCCTCCCGCAGGCCGGAGTACCCGGAGCTGCTGTCCCCGTCGCCCTCGCTGTCGTTGGGGACGTGGGTGCTGCGGGAGCGCGGCAGGATGGCCACCAGCTCCAGGAGCAGCTGCCTGCGCATCTGCCACAGCACGGAGCTGCTCTCTCTCTTACGCTGACGGAGAGAGGGGGAGAGGGGGGTGAGGAGAGGGGGGGGGTGAGGAGAGGGAGGGGGTGGGGGAAGAGAGGGAGGGAGAGGGGGGGGGGGAGAGGGAGAGAGAGACACAAAAAGAGAGGGAGAGAGATGGAGGAGAGGGAGAAAAAAAGGGAGAGAAAGGGGGAGGGAGAAAGAGGGGGAGAAAGGGGGGGGAGAGGGAGAGAGATGGGGTAAGGAGATGAAGAGAGAAAGAGAGAGGGTAGAGGGAGAAAGAGTTACCCAAAAAGAGAGAGAGAGAGAGAGAGAGAGAGAGAGAGGGAGGGAGGAGGGAAGGAGAGAAGAGGGGGGGGAGAGGGAGAGAGAGACACAAAAAGAGAGGGAGAGAGATGGAGGAGAGGGAGAAAAAAAGGGAGAGAAAGGGGGAGGGAGAAAGAGGGGGAGAAAGGGGGGGGGGGGAGGGAGAGAGATGGGGTAAGGAGAGGAAGAGAGAGAGAGAGAGGGTAGAGGGAGAAAGAGTTACCCAAAAAGAGAGAGAGAGAGAGAGAGAGAGAGAGAGAGAGGGAGGGAGGGAGGGAAGGAGAGAAGAGGGGGGGGAGAGAGAGGGACACAAAGAGAGAAGGAGGATGGGGTGAAGGCAGGGAGGGGGAGGAAAAAGCTTTGGGTCAATGACTGCTGACCCTTCTGCGGGAAGCGGATGACGACACCGTCTGCGTGAGCGTCTCAGGTGGGGGGGAGGTGGGGGGGGGGGGGGGGGGGGGCTCGTCCGCTCACCTGCTGGCCGTTCCGGATGAACATGCTGAACCAGGTGCGCACCTTCCCATTGGTGCCCAGCAGCAGCCCGCTCACGTAGGACACCAGGGGGCTGACGGCATCGTCCGCCGTGTCCGGCTTGTAGTCCAGGGTCAGGGCCACGCCCAGGCCGGGCAGGTGACACTCCTCCACCTGGGAGGAGCCAGGGGGTCAGAGGGGGGAGGGGCTGAGCCAACCAGGAGGCAAGGGAAACTATCTGGCAGTCAGGTGGCTGAGTGGTTAAGGCGTCACGTTGTGTCCTTGGACGCTACTTTGTCTAAAATCACTTGAATATGTACATACCCTGTATAGATTATACTGTTTATACTGTTCATACCCTGTATATTCTGATTATACTGTTCATACTGTGTATATTCTGAGTATACCCATATTTAATAACTGTTTTGTAATAACTGTTTTGCACTTCTGGTTGGATGCTAACTGTATTTCGTTACCCTGTACTTGTACCTGTGTAATGACAATAAAGTTGAATCTAATCTAATCTAATCTAATCTAATCTAATCTACTTGCCTCAGAGGGGAATGTCCCTGTACTTGCTGTAAGTCGCTCTGGATAAGAGCGTCTGCTAAATGACTACATGTAAAGTGTGTGTGTGTGTGTGTGTCCTCACCACCATGGCCCTGATGTTGAGGGCCTGGGAGGGGTTCATCTGACACAGCTGCCTCAGAGCCTCCGTCCTGCGCCGGCCCCCCAGGCTCTCCTCATCCTGACGCTCGCCGTTCTTGATCAAGCCCCTGCACACTGGACACACACGCACACACACACACACACACACACACACACACACACACGCAATGTCAACATTACGTCACTCGTGTGATCTGCGTTAAAACGACCTAGAGCCTGAAACCTTTCTCATAACATTTCACCAAATGTTAGTTGTAAAATCCTATATCCCCCCCCCCCCCCCCCAATTCTGAACTGCTGAATAAAAGGCGCTCTGTGTTTCAGCCAGGGGGGGAAAACCGCTGTGATTTCATCTGTCTGGACCGTTTCAGCGTCGTGTCGAACGGCCAAAGACAACCCCAAACGTTTTAGAAATGAACCCGACCGTAAAAACAATGATTCCTTTATGTGCCTGTAAAAAAAGAGAGCGATCTGCATTTCACCAAACGCACCTCACGTTCTTCACTGCAAAATGACAGTTTGAAGGGCTAAATGTTTACGGTCGCTCATCAGCCTCAGAGGCCAATAAATGGCTAGGATTAGAAGGGACATATTTAATTGGACTGGAAACCGTGTGAACTTGGGGAGACGGATCATTTTCTGACTAGAGTTACTGACGAGGTTTACGCTAACGAGACAAGACACTCCCGTTTAGTTAAGTGTACTTGTGTTATCTGCTGACGGAGTAGAAGGGGTTTCAACTGAAGTAAGCTCTCTCTTGAAAGTCGCTTTGGATGAAAAGCGTCTGCTACATGAATACATCTAAATTGGGAGTTGCTGATTAAAATGCTGGAGTTTGCCCTCCTTCTTTGCTGCTGACCAAAAACAGCTTGGTTGCTTCAGTGTGGATTGGCTTAACATTTACATTTAGCAGACGCTTTTAACTAACTTACAGCAAGTACAGGGACATTCCCCCCTGAGGCAAGTAGGGTGAAGTGCCTTGCCCAAGGACACAACATCAAGTGGCCACAGCCGGGAATCAAACTCACAACCTTCCGATAATGAGCCCAACGCCTTAACCCGCTGAGCCACCTGACTCCCAGCTTTGAACGCAGGCAGCTGCTGGACCGTACCTTCATTGAAGCTGTCGGGCACGTTGGCTACCAGCAAACACAGGAACCAGTCCCCATTCCGCACGTGAAGCAGGGCCTCCGCCACGTCTATGATGGGCAGCAGGGATGGCAGCTCTGTGGAGAACCGCAAGGACGGTCAAGTTCTTAGACAACATCCCCAAACTGGGACTTCAGTTCAGTTCAAGTTTACTGTCCCCCAAGGAGGAAACTTGTCTTGCAGCAGGTAAAAACACACAGATAGCACAACAGTTAATAGGCACATACACATACACATAACACAGACTAATTAAAAACACTGTTACACTAAAACTCATCTAAACTTGCAAGAATTGTGCAAATTTAGTAACCTGTTTGCACTTGGTACAAAAGGAAACTATCACACCTGGATCAATTGTTAACCACACAAGAAGTTTTTTTGTACCTGCTTGTAGGATGCAAAGCACATCCGCAACTTCCTCCAGGTACACCGGACTCTCAAAGAGCTCAGAAGACTTCATGAAGAACTCTCCGTTGGAGTCGGTAACCTAGACAGAAGGGATGTGAAAGGAATGAACATGGATAACTGGTTCGATAAGGCACGCCATGACAACACGCCATGACAACACGCCATGACAACACACGTTGCTGCGTGCGTGCCTGCACACATTTAGTCATTTATCAGACGCTCTTATCCAGAGCGACTTACAGCAATTACAGGGACATTCCCACCTGAGGCAAGCAGGGTGAAGTGCCTTGCCCCAAGGACACAACATCACGTAGCCACAGCCGGGAATCGAACTCGCAACCTTCCGATCACGAGCCCGACACCTTAACCGCTGAGCCACATGACGACTCATAATGCCACATTACATTTATTCATTTGCATTTAGCAGACGCTTTTATCCAAAGCGACTTACAAGAGAGAGCTTTTACAAAGAGCATCGGTCATTGAGCATAGCAACTTGATAGACCCCGAACACAGTGGGCTTTTAGATCGTGAAACATACATCGTGAGAACCAATAAGTGCCAAGGGGAAGAGCTATTAAAGATAAAACATACCTTGTTCATTATGGCCAGCAGTTCACTGAGGGCAAGTCTCAGTCTCCTGAGGGGGTCGCTGTGTTCAAACTCCAGGGTGAGACCGTGCTGGAGCTGGGACACCAGGATGCTCTCTCCATTCGAGCCCCCCGCCTTGTGTCTGTCAGGGGGGAACAAACCTGTCAACATCTCCCCAACAAGCCCAACACTAAAATGACACGCGTCTGTTTTCACATGTTGATTGGCTCGTTGGTCACTATTCTGCCATGTTTTTATCTAAATAAACAAATAAATATTAATTTATCAGACGCTTTTATCCAAAGTGACATACAGCAATTACAGGGACATTCCCCCCTGAGGCAAGTAGGGTGAAGTGCCTTTCCCAAGGACACAACATCACATAGCCACAGCCAGGAATCGAACTCGCAACCTTCCGATCACGAGCCCTTTAACGCCTTAACCCGATGAGCCACCTGACTCCCTTACCTCAGCTGCTGCTCCTTGCGAGCGTCCTGCTCCAGAGCGTGGAAGTCCACGGACAGGAGCGCCACGATGGAGTTGACCGCCTCCACCCCGGACAGCAGGCGCAGGATGAGCTTCTTGTCCTGCGCCCAGGCTTGGCTCTGGTCCGCCGGGGCGCACAGGGCCATCCTCACCAGGCAGGGCAGCAGGAGCCGGAGCTCTGGGTCGCTCAGGGCGGCCAGACGCACCACGTCTACCTTCTGCATGGCCTGGAAGGCGTAGGAGCTGACGAACTGGAGCCCTGCATCTGACATGGCCCTGCTGCTGGACATGGGGGAGAGAGAGAGAGAGACCATCTGACATGACCCTGCTGCTGGACATGGGGGAGAGAGAGAGAGAGAGAGAGAGAGAGAGAGAGAGAGAGACCATCTGACATGACCCTGCTGCTGGACATGGGGGAGAGAGAGAGAGAGACCATCTGACATGGCCCTGCTGCTGGACATGGGGGAGAGAGAGAGAGAGACCATCTGACATGACCCTGCTGCTGGACATGGGGGAGAGAGAGAGAGAGAGAGAGAGAGAGACCATCTGACATGACCCTGCTGCTGGACATGGGGGAGAGAGAGAGAGAGACCATCTGACATGACCCTGCTGCTGGACATGGGGGAGAGAGAGAGACCATCTGACATGACCCTGCTGCTGGACATGGGGGAGAGAGAGAGAGAGACCATCTGACATGACCCTGCTGCTGGACATGGGAGAGAGAGAGAGAGAGAGAGAGAGAGAGAGAGAGACCATCTGACATGACCCTGCTGCTGGACATGGGAGAGAGAGAGAGAGAGAGAGAGAGAGAGAGAGAGAGAGAGAGAGAGAGAGAGAGAGAGAGAGACCATCTGACACGGCCCTGCTGCTGGACATGGGAGAGAGAGAGAGAGAGAGAGAGAGAGAGAGAGAGAGACCATCTGACACGGCCCTGCTGCTGGACATGGGAGAGAGATTCACGGTTCATGTGTTCACATCAGGCTTCCTATATGAGACAGTAGAATGTCAGACAGTGTGGGAATGACTAAAACTATGTCCTACTTCATGACAGATGAACATTATTCCCTCTGCACTGCTGCCACCATGAAACAGGTAGCTGTAGTAGGAACCAGGCACCTGGTAATACAGCCTAGCCTGTCTAACACATAGCTAGGCTGCTACCCTATTTAGCTAACTTAACTGACACTTTAAAAAGAAAACACATCGTATTCAAGGACCTAGATTCACTGTGAATTCAAAATACTTTCAGTGGACTTTCAGTCCACCTTATAACATACCAATATAAGGTTTTGGTAGGTAGTTTACTTGCGAGCAGAGTAACTTAGCCGGTTAGCTTAGTAGCTACGGTACTGTGTTAACGCTAGCCTCCTCAAGTTAGCATCGGCTGCAAACTGCCCAGAGCTTCAGATAAATCTCCATTTAAATCTCCATTAATAAAGCCAGTGCTGTTGTATGATGAACTAGTCACCTTACCTTGATGTAGATGACTCTTAATAAATCCTCTCCTGGAATTGGAGCCTGTTAGGCCGTCAGACCTCGGACTGTCGTAGCTGTAGAAGCCGACCTTGTGTGCCTCCGTTGCGGCTCACTGTCCTGGATCTGAGCGCTAAAATGCTAACGGGCTCGGAGCCCCATTCTGAAGAAATAATCTGGATTTACCAAAGGATTAACGGAATAAATGTAGAAATGTAAATGTACCGAATAACCAGATGAATATCTGCAATGTGATGCCAGCAAATTCATATGGGGAGGTGATGACAGCAAAGTATCTAATACTGAAAGAGGCGCGTGTGTGTGTGGGTGTGTGTGTGTGCGTGTGTGCGTGTGTGAGTATGTGTGTGTGGCTCATTCAGCCATCCATCCCAGCCATCATCAGACTGGTGAACTCAGGGAACACAGTAAACACGTGGAACTCAGGGAACACAGTAAACACATGGAACACAGGGAACACCGGGAACAAAGGGAACATGGTGAGTACAGTGAACACAGTGAACAGATAGTGAACCCAGTGAACACAGTGAGCACAGTGAACACAGTGAACACAGTGAGCACAGTGAACACAGTGAACACAGTGAACAGACAGTGAACGCAGTGAACACAGTGAACACAGTGAACACAGTGAACAGACAGTGAACGCAGTGAACACAGTGAACAGACAGTGAACAGACAGTGAACACAGTGAACACATGGAACACAGGGAACACCGGGAACAAAGGGAACATGGTGAGTACAGTGAACACAGTGAACAGATAGTGAACCCAGTGAACACAGTGAGCACAGTGAACACAGTGAACACAGTGAGCACAGTGAACACAGTGAACACAGTGAACAGACAGTGAACGCAGTGAACACAGTGAACACAGTGAACACAGTGAACAGACAGTGAACGCAGTGAACACAGTGAACAGATAGTGAACACAGTGAACACAGTGAACAGATAGTGAACACAGTGAGCACAGTGAACACAGTGAACAGACAGTGAACGCAGTGAGCACAGTGGACACAGTGAACAGACAGTGAACACAGTGAACAGACAGTGAACGCAGTGAGCACAGTGAACAGACAGTGAACACAGTGAACACAGTGAACAGACAGTGAACAGACAGTGAACACAGTGAGCACAGTGGACACAGTGAACAGACAGTGAACACAGTGAACACAGTGAGCACAGTGAACACAGTGAGCACAGTGAACAGACAATGAACACAATGAACACAGTGAGCACAGTGAACACAGTGAACAGACAGTGAACACAGTGACTGCTGGTTCTGTCCACCTGTCCTGATGCTTTCAGCTCCTTTTCTGCCTCCAGCAGGTCTGACAGCTCAATAAGATCCCCCCTCATCCATGACTTGATATCACATCTATCACACTGAGATAAGCAGGTTCACATCGACTTCATATCCAAGTTATTAGGACTTTTGAGCACACATGCTTAACATTTGTAAAGGCTATTTATATGTATGTTATGTATCTTCGAGGAAATCAGCCCATCTTATGGATTTAGTTAAACATGTTTGTTATGTATGTAACAACAACTAATGTAAGTCATAGATAACTGGCACAATAAATTGATTTCAACATAATTCAGGTATAATTAAATTCTAAATTGATTCAAGTATATAGCGCTCTACAGTTTGTTGCGAATTACTTGTTTTAACTACTTTAGTACAAACTTCCTGCAAGAACGAATGACCTTGTGTCAGTTTTATAAAAAGCAATTTTCACTCATCTCCTGTCTAATTAAATTCCATTTGTTTGAATATTGTGGACAACTAATCACCACATATTTAAAAAAAAAAACTATTTAATAAAATGGCACCATCCAACTGAATTTTAATTTTCAGATTTTTATTATATTTCTGTATGTATATCTACACCCAAAAGAGGACCACATACATTTTGATGCTCAAATATTGCAATTGCATGTAGAAATAAGCCAAGGTGGCAGTATGCAAGAAAAAAACTGGGAAAAAACATCAAATTCTTCCTTTAGTTTTAAGAAATGTCATTCTGAACTGGAGAAGATTCACCGATCCTCCTCTGTGCACAAACAGGGCAGATCCAGTGAGCCTCCATCCAGAACGAACTGGAATAGTAGTGAATTTACACCACACATTTACTTTCACACAAAAGTAAAATGGGCTGGGCTAAAGTGATCAGTAACCACTCCAATATGAGGAGCCACATGGGCCAAACCTATGAGCCAATCAGGAGAGAGAGATCAAGGAGAGGTGTACATATAAGTGATGTGCTACTAAGGACACAGCTATTCTCCCACTTTTAAGATATAGAAACTGTTCTCCTTTCTAATGGTCTTTTCTTTCCGGATCTAGAGAATCAAACCTGAGGTGAGCTACATCAAAGACGTGCCTGTAGTTTGTCTCACTTTAGTATTGGTGTCCTTGTTTATGAGCACATCGCAATCCCCTCCCCCAGTAAAAACCACAAGCACAGAACAATCAATTGAGTTGACGCACTTTATTCCTAAAACAGAAGCCGTACCACCCATTGCTGGCACGGCATTCATATATATATTTATATATATATATATATATTGCCGTTTGGTTTTTGTGTCTAAATGTGTGGTATAAAATACTATATACGACAATGTACCTCTTTATTTGAACACAGTGAACTTCATTGCTGTACAAGTCCTCTGCAACCACAGCTTTGCTGTAAGTCTTCCAAGCGCAAAGGTGCGGGCATAATTCTCCCTCTAGGTCTTCTGTACATTGTAACAATACAAATATTCTGTCCCCATTACAAAAAATAATACTCTAAAAGCAACCTACGATGACTTTATTCATTTTTCTGGGATTTTTTGTCGGGTTTTCTATTAAGACGATTACATATATCTTAGACCAATTGCTTTAAAGCAGGAAGGCAATATAAACCTTCTTGATTTTTTTCATATATAAAAAGAGGTTAAGAAATAAGACAAATTATACATTTAAAAACTTACAATAAATAGATAGATGCAGGCATTTCATTTGGATACAATTTCATCCAAAAGGATTAAAAGGGAATTTCATTTCAGGTCTTAAAAGGATCCCATTCTTGGAGCAGGGATGGGGGGGGTGGGAAGGGGGGTGGGGGGGCACAGATGTCCCTTCTCTTCCAATACTCGCTTCCCCACACGTACTGACCAATGGCTGTCAACGTTGCATACACAATGGCGGCTGGGGGACTTGTCAACCGCTCTCTCTCATTGGCTTCTGTAGTTTCCAATACAGGATTCAATCCTCTCCCTCTACATGTATGTGTGTGTGTGTGTGTGTGTGTGTGTGTGTGTGTCACAGTGGCAGGAGTTGGCTGAGCTGGTCAGAATACAGTGGGCCCTTCATCCACTCTGCCATCCCACATGGAGGTCCGTGTCCCCTGCGGTCCGTCTTCTGCTGTGGAGCTTGAACCCTTAAGGGCTGTCCCCTTCTCCGGTGTCCTCGTCCCCTCCTCGTCCCCTCCTCGTCCCCCCCTCGTCCCTCCGCTCAGACTGGCTGTTACAACATGTTCATGATGAAGTTGTACATCTGGTTAAGCACCACGAAGTGGATGGGCAGGCAGGAGCGCCGGTCCTGGGTGGCGGGGTCACACGTCAGCCAGGAGAGGGCGTTGTACTGCTCCAGCACGAATCTGGAACACGGGCGACAGCAGAAAGGGGACGCATGTTTACTCCCACACACACACAAATAAACACACACACACACACACACACACACACACACACACACTCAGAGAGACTTGGGCTCTGGGAGCCTGAACCTTGAGATGAAGTGGGCTTGTTACAAGCCCCCCGCCCCCCCCCAGCCCCCCCAGCGAGGCGGTGAAGAGGCCCTCCAGTCTGAGGATCCTTGGCTGAGTTTACCTGAGGACGTCGGAGGTCTGATTGGAGTCGAGGGGGTGCGAGTGTTTGCTGTGCAGCAGCTCGTCTGATTGCACTGAAGACACGTGGAGGTGCAAAGATGCCTGAGCAGAGGAGGAGGAAGAGGAGGAGGAGGAGGGAGGAAGGAAGAGGGAGGATCATTGTTAAGCTCCAGGCGTTCTCGCAGAGGGGCCGGAGCTGTGATCAGACCCTGGCTAAGGGGAGCACATTAGAGAGGGGGGTTGGGGGGTGGGTTGGGGGTGTCGTTTATCTCTGTGACGGTGTTATCCACCTCCGGTTCAAGCCCCGCACGTGAGCGTACCCACATGCGCGCCGCACGCACGTGCAGGCACACACCTCTAAAACCACCGCTGGACGTTAATTATTCAACGCTTTCCTTTGCTGGAGAGCGAATCAATAATGGAGGAGTGTGGAGAACACACTATCTGAGCCCAGGTACGAAGGATAGACAGACAGGCAGGCAGGCAGGCAGACAGACAGACACGCAGGCAGGCAGGCAGGCAGACAAGCAGGCAGGCAGACAGACATGACAAGCAGGAAGGCAGATAGACAAGGAGGCAGACAAGCAGGCAGACAGACAGACACACAGGCAGACAAGCAAACACAGATAGTCAGATAGGCAGGCAGGCAGACAGGCAGGCAGGCAGGCAGGCAGGCAGACAGGCAAACAAACACGGATACAAGCAGGCAGGCAAACAGACCAAATGACAGACTGACGTACTTAAAGAGATCAAGGACACTCTTGATTATAGAAACTGAATGACTGAACAAGACTGATCAGCCCTTAGGAGGCCGATATTAAAAGCAGTTGACCGCTGCGAGTTGTGATAGGTGGGAAAAGGTGAACATCGCGGGTACCTTAAGGAAAAGGGGACACTGTTTCTGAGCTTGAGGGCAGGCTGACCAGAACCAGTCAGGCAGTGGGCCGGCTTTGGCTGTGGACACAAAGTATCCCAGGGCCAGGGGCTGCTGCAGGATGTTGGGGGTCTCCTCGTGGGTCTCCATCCTGTCTGCACTCTGACCCTGCAACACAGGAGGAGGGGTGGGGGGTGGGGGGGGGGGTTAGATCCTTGGTTACTAACAGGTGTCAGGATCTGAAGATTTTATGTAAAATCTGTTTGCAGTAGGTCCTGATTCTAAAGGTTTCTGTGTGTGTGTGTGTGTGTGTGTGTGTGTGTGTGTGTGTGTGTGTGGGCGCGCACCTTGCTGCCGTCTCCTCCGTGGTGGTACTGCGATCCCGGGGAGTGGACCGGCGAGGTGGTGGGCGAGGCAGGCAGGATGTTGATGATGTCCGGGTCTACAAGGTCGTTCTCCTGGTCCAGAAGGTCGAAGATGCCCATGACCTCCCCCGATTCTGGAGAGACCAGTAAAGAAAAAACAGAAAAAACCCCCACAAAAAACGAACGTTTTCATTCTCGTTTGGGATTTGTCAGCGAGGACATTGTGCTTCTCCCCCTGCTGCAAGTGTCTAGATGGGAAGGCTGAATGGGGGAGGGAGGGAGGGAGGGAGGGGAGGTGGCAGGAGAGGCGACTCACCCGTGGTGGCGTTGAAGGCGATGTCGATGTTGGTGTCGGTGGTGTAGTTGGAGCTGGCCACCTGGACGAAGGCGGAGGTGGGGAACACCAGGATGTGAGTGCAGGAGGTGTCCTGGGGGGTGCTCAGCTGGGACGTCTGCATGTTCAGGGTGGTGCTGCGACCAAACACTGACCCCGTCGACACTGAGTCTGTAGAGAGAGAGAGAGAGAGAGAGAGGGAGAGAGACAGAGAATGAGAGAGAGGAGAGAGAGAGGGAGAGAGGGAGAGAGGGAGGGAGAGAGAGAGAGAGGGAGAGAGACAGAGAGAGAGTGAGAGAGAGGGGAGAGAGAGGGAGAGAGAGAGAGGGAGAGAGAGAAAGAGAGGGAGAGAGAGAGAGAGAGAAACAGAGAGATAGAGAGAAAAACATAGATAGATAGCGAGAGAGAGAAACAGAGAGATAGATTGGGACAGAGGGAGAGACAGAGCCTTGTCAGTACATTAATTCCCATCCCCGATACATTATGTGCATTCAGCACATACACAGCGGCTGTAATTGGCACGTCTTAGTAATCCATTAGTTCCCTTATGAACGACCATCACATTGTCCGCCGAGAGCCGGCTGGTGTAAATCCCCCTCCTTCAAACGGACCCATCAATTATCCCCTTAAAACACTTTGGCTGTGACTCCGTATTAAAAGTGTGCTGGGGAGGAAGGCCAACTCTCCACTCAGTTCTCCAGATCGGAGCGGTAGATACTGCTGATCTCCTAGGATCAGCGGGCTGCTGTGAGGGGGGGCCTCAGGGAGGGGGGGGGCTCAGGGAGGGGGGTCCTCAGGGAGGGGGGGCCTCAGGGGTGGGGGCCTCAGGGAAGGGGAGCCTCAGGGCTGGGCCTGGGGGGGGCTTCAGGGAGGGGGTGCCTCAGGGACGGGGAGCCTCAGGGAGGGGGGGCCTCAGGGACGGGGAGCCTCAGGGAGGGGGGGCCTCAGGGACGGGGAGCCTCAGGGAGGGGGGGCCTCAGGGGCGGGGGGCCTCGGGGGCCCACGCTGCTCCAGCCCCTGTCACCCCCCCAAAATAAACTCCCATCGATCTGCTGCTCCATCACATCAGGCGAAAATCAATGGGAGGCTCGGAACCTGTGCTTTATGAGGAACACGAGTCCTGAAGCCATCCATCTGAGCACGACCACAGAGAGACATGCCTTATGATAGCTGCTGCCATCCATCACTCACTCACACACTCACACACACCACACACACACCACACACATACACAAAACACACACAAAGAAACACACACTACACACACACACTACACACACAACAAACACAACAAACCACACAAACAACACACACACCACACAAACGCAAGTCAGTCACTTCCTGTGGCCGGAAATGATTATTGTACCGATGGGAAAATGCATTTTTTGTGTGTTTACAGCAACACACACACATACACGACACGCACAACACACACACACACACGTGTGCGCACAAAGGACGAGACAAACTACCTGGCATGATGACGAAGGAGCCCTGGGGCTCCATGGCGACCAGACATGCGCTGAGGATGCTGGGAGTGTCGGAGGCGGAGATGCTGCACATGCGACACATCTCTTTGAGCCGGCGGCTGAGGGACTGCAGGTTCCTCCTGCTCAGGAGAATGCTCCAGTCTGGAACACGGAACAGGAAGGAACCTTGACGTCAGTGTTCCGTGTACTGTAACGCCATCTCCAACGCTGTGGATGTTTCAAGTCGGGTTCCAAACCTTTACCTTTCAACTCCCCGTGTCCCATTCTGCCCAGTCGGCCAATCACCACCCTCCACGGCACTGATGTCATCTGCACCAGCCCTAAGCACCAATCCCAGAGTTTCTGCAAGCCCAACCGACGAGCGGAGCCTTTTTTCCTACGCGCCCTGGGTGAGAAGAACACACACACACACAGACACACACGGTCACACACCAACAACAGCTACGGAGCACCTGTGTTCAAGCTGTAGCTCGACATGCAATACACGCAGGAGGGGACAACCAATCATTTATCTCCGTTTACTACTGTTTTGTCTGCCGTCATGGTTACCTGCGCACTGCCCTTCTCGCGAGTCACAACAAACCCAGCGTTTGAACGCAAATTACCAGCTGCGCAGGTCTGCTATTAAGACACATTCCCGGCGGTCTGGAGATGAGAGGGATGAATAGGAGGGGGGGAGAGGGGAGAGGGGCGAGGAGGGGGGACCCCCACCTGTTGGGCACGTCTATGCTGATGATGCAGGTCTCCAGCAGCTCTCCGTACAGGTCGGTGCAGGTGGCCAGGAGCCAGCGCTGGTCGTGCGACAGGCAGTAGCCCACGAACAGCACGTTGTATTTCTGGGACGCCTCGCCGAACGTCTCGCCCAGCTCCGTCTGCTTGTCCTTGACCGGCGCCAGGATGAAGGGGGGGGTGTACAGGCGCGGGCACTCCGGTCGCTGGGGGAAGGGGGTCAGAGGTCAGTGAGGAAGTCAAATTGGGTGGGAAGTACCTTTATCTAACACAGGCCCACTTATAGCTGAGACATGGGTGTGGACAGGAACTTCCTCTTTCTTTACACTTTACAAAACAGCCAAAACCCTGGTGTCACTTCTAGTCCCAGCCTCGTCTAACTGATACCACATTCCAGCGTGTGTGAGTGTGTGGTGTGCCGTCGGGTGTGTCGAGACTAAAATGTAGAACGTGCCCTGGGAATGTATCTTGGATTGGGTCTTAGTCTGAACTCCCCTCTGTCTAAACCTACAAGCTGTATCCTATTAGGGGAGGTCTCACGAAGCTGGCCAAGCAGATAATAGACAGAAAACCCCAGCAGTTGGGACGGTTCCAAGTCTTCCAGGGTTAAGGTAATACTCTCCAGCTCTCTGCCCTTTGCTCTATCCTTCTGACAGGCCAAGCACAGCTGGAAAAAGGGGGGCTGGGCCAGGCCAGGGTTAAGGGTTCGCTTGAGTTATCGAGCTAACGGCCATTCCTCAGCTTGACAGCAGCGATTCGTTAGCCAGTCTCAGCGTTAGCACGCTAACAAAAGGCTAAAACAGGTTTAGCCTGCGACTTTCGCTAGCAACCGAGTTCCATCCGTCAGGATTAGCATGCTAACGTTTTTTTTTTTTCCGACAAGGTCGCCGCGCGCGGTTACCTCGGGGCTTTTCAGGGCCGTGTCGATGGCGAGGCCCGGGCCGAAACCCGTCAGCGATTTGACGTTCGTGGAGGCGGGGAGCGGCCGCCGGCACTGGGAGAACACGGAGAAGGCGAGCGACTTGAGGTGCTGCACGTAGATGTGGCGTTCCTCGTTCCTGACCGGCTGGAGCAGGTACTGGCAGGGGATGATCTGAAAAGACACACGACAGGGCGTACCAATGAGACAAGAGGGCGGGGGGGACGGGGGGGGGGGGAGCAGACTGCGGGAACTGAGGGGGACCTTCTTCCTCGGGCCCACGCCCACCGTACCTGCACAGAGATGGAGTTCCGGATGTGCGGGGGCAGGATCTGGAGCATCTCCAGGTAGCAGCGCAGCAGGCCCAGCGTCCACACGCTGGAGTGGGCCGGCCCGCTCCCCCCTTCAGGCTCTTCGTAGGTGAACGGGTCCACGATGTACACCACGATGGCGGGGGGGTACGTGATGGCGTGGGACTCCCCGTCCGTGGGCACGCCCACCTTGTCTCTCTCCATGGTGCTGGGGGAGGGAGGGGGGGAGGGGGGGAGGGAGGGGGGGTGGAGAGGGTTAGGATGACATCAGAACAACGCTGAAGGAATTTACGATAACGAGCTGCCAAAATGCAGGGTCTGGTTGACGTTTCAGTCTCAGCTTGGCTAATGTGTGTGTGTGTGTGTGTGTGTGTGTGTGCGTGCGCATGCTGTGTAGTACCTCTCTGGGGCTTCAGTGGGCCCCTGGGCCTGGCTGGTGGAGCCGTCCCCAGGGATGCCTGTGTTCTGGGCTCCAGCCTGCTGCCCCAGCTGCCCCGCCTGGTTCTGGCTCTGCCCTCCGCTCATGCCCCCAAACGGAGGATACGAGCTGGGCTTGGTCGACTGCATCCCGCTGCCCGTCTGGCCGGAAGACGCCGTCGAACTGTTGGCACTGTTGGCTCCGCCTACTGAACCAGACTGGCCACCGCTGTTGGGGAGGGAGGCGGAGCCTCCTGAGGTCACTGAGCTTTGGGGGCCGGCCGGGTTGGAAGATGAGGAGGAGCCGGAAGATTGCGTGGATGAGGATTGGTTGGATGAGGGTGGGGGGCTGGGCTGCAGGAGTAGGGAGCTGTCCAACGGCTGAGAGGCGAGGTAAGGAGCTGAGGAGAGAAGAAGAGGTTGTTAGAAACACAGGCGTCAAAAGTGGGGTTCGTCCTCGTTATCGGACCCGCCTCCAGAGGTCGACAGAGGGACCTCGTTCCGGAAGGTTCCGCTTAACGAGACAGACACGCGTCTCCGTGCAGGGCGGTCGGTGAGACGCACCAAGGTCGTGGCGGCACACTTGCGCGTAGAGCTTGAGCTTGGCAAAGGCGTCGCTGTTGCCGCTGGCAGCCTTGAGGAACCAATCGCTGACCGGCTGCTCCGACAGCTTCTTGGCAGCGGCTCCGCCCACTCGTACGATGCCATCTGGGTGGCCTTTGGAGATTGGCCGATGCTGGCCCAGACGACACGACTGCAAAACAGGAAGGAACGATTCAGCGACGGCAAAGGACTCGAATGAGCGAGTGGGCGAGCGATGAGGAAGGGAGAGGCTGTCCAATCATTCATCGTGGGAACTAGGCAGAGTAGATGAGAAGTTAATTCAGGCCAATCAATACTGAAGGATGGGGGGGGGGGAGGAGGGGGGGTCACCTCTAATTAAACCAATCAGGTAACAAAACAGGACACTTCATCATAAGAGGCATTTACGTCCAATTAAAGAGTTCCCTCAGCCCCAATTTCAATCCAATTCCGACAGGATGTCATGAAATATCCTCTTCTTCGCGAGAAGGAAGGGAGTGGGTTTCGCTGAACTGTTCCCGCCTCTCGTCCTACCTCGTAGACGGCCGTCAGGTCTCTGAAGAAGCTCTTGGCTCCGCTGAGGAGGGCCTCGTTGTCGGGACAGACCACCAGGTAGCCCACATCCCTGTGGGAGCCGAAGGGATCGAGGAGCAGCTTCTCCCAGTAGGGGAGGCCGAAGGGAGAGAGCACCACAAAGTCGTACTCGTAGCCCACCAGGAAGGTGGGGATGGGCAGGGGCTCCGGAGACTCGTCCGTGCCTGAGGAGTGGAGCGAAGAGGGGGGGGGGGGGGGAGAAGGAGGGAGGATGCGGCGGGTACAGGGGGGAAGAGAGAGAGAAGAGTGAAGGAGAGAGAGAAGAGGAGAAACAGTAGGTAAGGGGAAGGCAGGGTGGAGAGAAAGGGGTGGGGGGGGGGGGGAGCGTGAGTAAGTACTTAACACGGCCGTCGCCATTCACTTTGGAGAGAAAGAGCGAAAGAGGCGGAGAAGAAGAAGACGAAGAAGACAGGGAGCCAATTGAGCCCCTGGGGCCACTCCCCACAGAGCCGACATCTGGAGAACAGGCCTGGCAACCGGCTTCCTATTGATCTTGCCAGCAACACACGAGCTGCAGCATCTGCAGGCCCACACAAACACTCGTGCCAGTACAAGTCCCATAAAACCCCCCGCACACCCCCCACACCACCCCCGCCGCTGGGCTCACCGTAGGAGCCCCGCCCCGCCATCTTGTGGAACTGCTGCCAGGTGAGCGGGCCCTGGACGCCCCAGGAGCGCACGCTCCGCTTCTTCTGGATGGCGTCCTGCAGGACGGGCTGGAGCGACAGCAGCACCCGGAGGATGTCCTGGGAGCAGAGGGCGCTCACGTCCACCGCTGCCGAGGGAGGGAGGGAGGGAGGGAGGGAGGGAGGGAGGGAGGGAGGGAGGGAGGGAGGGAGGGAGGGAGGGAGGGAGGGAGGGAGGGAGGGAGGGAGGGAGGGGGAGACCACGTTCATAAGTGACCAAAAAAACATCCGCATAGCTCGTTAGCTCGCAGACACAGGGCCGGCTGTAAGACACCTGAGGTAAGGCCGATAGCTGTCGAGTGGTGAGGATCCGGAAGGTTCCTTACCGTTGTGTTTGGACCAGTGGTGCAGACAGGTGCTCTTCACCAGCGCCTCGTCCACCTTCCCCCCGGACATGTTGTCCATGAACTGCCGTCCGTGCTCGAGAGCCATGTAGCAGTCGCTGTGGTAGTCCCTCTCCTCCACCCGCACGCACGCCGGCACGGGCGCCCCCGACAAGCCCCTCGCCGCCAGGCTGTCGGGCTCCACGCTGGCGATGGGCGAGAAGGGGTTGGTGCACTGGTCCTGCAGCAGGAGGATGAGCTCGTCGGGGACGCGCTCGCCCCTCCCGCCGCCCCCCGCCCGCTCCAGCGAGGACAGGCGCAGCGCCTCGAAGCGCTTCTCCGCCTCGCGGCTCACATCCGAGCTGCGCCCGATGATGTCCAGCTCGTCCTCCAGGAACAGGCCCGAGCCGTTGCCGTAGCGGCGGTTGACCACGGCGCTGAAGCCGCAGGTGCACGGGTACTGCGCCTCGCCCGCCGGGTCGCTCAGGTACACGCCCACGTCGGCGCCCTTGATGTTCATGTTGCACACGCAGATGCAGCAGCTGTCGAAGTTGCAGTCCTTGAAGAGGTTCATGACCGACTCGGACAGGATGAGGGTGACGTAGAGGCTGTGGGCCTCGGGGATGGAGGGCACGGTGGCCGGCTCCACCGAGTTGAGAGGCCGGCAGGTTGACGGGGTGGAGGCCGGGGAGTACAGGTCCGAGTTCTCGTACTTGAGCGAGCCCTGGACGCTGGCGGGGCCGCGGGGCGTGCGGGGGGTGCGCGGCGTGCGCGGCGTGGGGGCGGAGAAGCGAGGCGTGGCCGGGGAGGGGAGGATGCCCGTGTTGCTGTTGCTGGGCGGGGCGCTGTTGGACATGAAGGGGGTGTGGGTCTGGGGGGTGTAACTCTGGCTGTAGTCCTGGTCCAGGGCGCTGCCCACACTAGGGATGTTGCTGAGACGGAGAGAGAACAGGAGTCACACACACACACACACACACAGCCTGGAGACCATGGCTGGACATGACAACACAGCACCCTCCCTAAGCACATACCTGAGAGGACGGCTCTTTGCATTAGTAACGATTGTCAGTACGCAAACAATACTTCCCCCATACTCCTCCCCCCACCACCACCCCCCCCTCCCATTCCTGTAAATAGGTCAACTACCCAGGGACTGCTGGGGCACGTTAACATTCAAGAGGGAGGGAGAGTCTGTCTGTCTGTCTGCCTGACTGTCTGTCTGCCTGTCTGCCTGGGCACACAAACACAGCAGAGAGCGAGAGAGAGAAAGAGAGAGAGAGAGAGAGAGAGAGAGAGAGAGAGAGAGAGAGAAAGAGAGAGAGAGACAGCGCTGCCGTTTCAACGAGCACGCCTGATGGAGGGAGTCTATTTTGGGGCAGGCGAGCAGCTGTGAAGACAGAGAGAGAGATGGGGGGGGGACATGGGAGGGGGAGAGACAGGGGAGGGGGAGAGAAAGGGGGGGGGGGGGGGGGGAGAGCGAGAGACTGGGAAGGGGGGATGGAGTGGGATGAAGAGACAGAGAGTGAAGGAAAGATAGAGAGAACAGGCTGTCCCCTGCCATACGTGGGGGATCGATTGGTGGAGCCTAAGCCAGGCCACAACGCCACTCTTTCTCTCCCACTCTCTCTCTCCCACTCTCCCTCTCTCCCACTCCCCCCTCTCTCTCTCTCCCACTTCCCTCTCTCTCTCTCTCCCACTCCTCCTCTCTCTCTCCCTCTCTCTCTCCCCTCAGGCAGGTTAAGTACCAGGGGCCATTAAAGTAGTCTGACCAGCTTATAAACAGCTTTCCCAGGACTCCTTTACAGCCTGGGACTTTTATCGTCAGTCTTAGCACTCAGCAGACTCCCTGCTGTGCAAACCAACCAGGAGACATCCCATAATACCCTCCTCCCTCCCCACCTGCCACCCCCAACACCCCCCCACCCCCCCACCCCGGCGGAAAAGAACCCCATTGTTTCCACAGGCTTTGGAGGGGGATGTTCTTCACTCAACCTGCCTGGCTGAGGGGAGGGGGGGGGAACGGGGGTTTAGGCGTTCCTAGAGAGTCGATGTCCTCTGGTCCTCACCTGTCCTTGTTGAGGAAGGTCATGGCAGGTGGCGGGGCCAGCATCTCCAGCTTGCTGACCGTCCAGCTGGGCCTGTAGCTGCACTCGTCCGGCAGCTTGATAGGGGGCAGACACTGGCTGGGGAGGGTCTTCAGGGGGGCAAACATGGAGCAGCCCACGAAGGCCTGGCACAGCTCGGGCTTGTAGACGAAGGAGAAGTCCTGGGGAGAGGAGGGGGGGGGGGGTGAGTTGGGGTAGGGCTAACTGTGTGTGTGTGTGTGGGGGAGGGAGTTGGGATGGGGCTAATTGTGTGTGGGTGTGTAGGGGAGGGGTGGGGGTGTGATATAATTCAGGGGGGTTGGGGTGGTGAACCCACCTTGACCTCGGAGGGCTTGGGGCTGCAGAAGCTCTCCTCCACCTCGATCTTGAAGTGGCCCCCCAGGCTGGACGTGCCGTCCAGGGAGGTGAGCCCCATGCCGGCCTCCATGCTGCCGTACTCCTTACTGCCCATGTTCATGGGGGAGTACCCCATGATGTGCTGCTCCAGGGAGGGGGGCGTGGGGAACATCTGGAGGTGAAGGTCTGCCGAACCTGGGGGGGACACGGGGAGGGAAGGGGAGGTCATAGAGGGACACCAGCAGAACCGCAAAACTATGGGATTCCCACTGCTACTGTCTACAGCCAGAAGGATACTCTAGACCAGGGCTGTCCAATCCTGGTCCTCCAGGGCCACTGTCCTGAATGTTTTCCATGTGATTCACATGAACAGGTCATTATCAACCTCTGTGGAAGCCTGATAATTATAATCAGGTGTGCTAGAGGAGGGAAAGATATAAAACCTTCAGGACAGTGGCCCTGGAGGACCAGGATTGGACAGCCCTGCTCTAAGACTCTGATCTAATCTGAGGTTTTGGTTCCGAATGGCGTGCAGAAGCAGCTGTCCTTAACAGACACAGATGGAGAACCAGCCTCCTGGTCCTGACCCCCAGAACCCCTGACCCCCTGACCAGCCTCCTGGTCCTGACCCCCAGAACCCCTGACCCCCTGACCATGGGCGTCGTTAGCCCTGTTTTAGGGGGGCTGAAGCCCCCCTAAATTGTTCTTGAGGCCCCCTAAATAATTATCGGGATTATTATTATCGGGCCGCCGAAGAAATACGATAATTAATAACAATATTTTAATTCGAAAAATTACCGGATGCTCTCGGTTAAATGTCGGTAACTTGAGCGTCAACCCACAAGTTCGAAAAACGACTTTGGGAATCGCTGGCTAGCTCACTCGCACCCCCCCCCCCCCCCGGCGACAGAAAATGCCAGGGGTTAAGCCCCCCTTCTCTTTCAATCCTAGCAACGTCCCTGCCCCTGACCCCTAGACTCTGCCTTAGAACTGCTCAACCTTTGGAGTCAGCCTGTCAGCCAGGTGGGTGCAGTCCCCTTCACCACCGCTAGGTGGCGTGTGGTGTGCGAGGGCACCCCCTGGGGCACACATGGGGCTGTTTAAAGAGGGGAGAGAGGCACTTTGGGCTGTGTAAGGACATGAATGGATCTGAGAAGCTTCTGGATGATGCTAACTGACTAGCTGGCTAACTGACTGACTGACTAGCTGGCTAACTGACTGACTGACTAGCTGACTAACTGACTGACTAGCTGGCTAACTGACTGACTGACTAGCTGACTGACTGACTAGCTGGCTAACTGACTGACTGACTGACTAGCTGGCTAACTGACTGACTGACTAGCTGGCTGGCTAACTGACTGACTGACTGACTAGCTGGCTAACTGACTGACTGACTAGCTGGCTGGCTAACTGACTGACTAGCTGGCTAACTGACTGACTGACTAGCTGGCTAACTGACTGACTGACTGACTAGCTGGCTAACTGACTGACTGACTGACTAGCTGGCTAACTGACTGACTGACTAGCTGACTGACTAGCTGGCTAACTGACTGACTGACTAGCTGGCTAACTGACTGACTGACTAGCTGGCTGGCTAACTGACTGACTGACTGACTGGCTGGCTAACTGACTGGCTGGCTGCTGTGTGTGGGGCAGGCAGGACAGGGGCAGACGTACTAATGCAGGACACTGGGTCTAGCGTGGCTGGTTTGGGCTCCTTGCTGCTGAACTTGTCGTCCGTTCCATTGAGCGCTCGTCTGGATCCGGGCTGTGCGGACAAACAAGAGAGAGAACACTTTGGTTACAGACTGGGGAGAACCTTCCGGCACCCCCTGTTCCGCCTCACTCCCTGGATGCGTGCCCAGCCAACAGCGATGGTCTGGTTTCTAAACTGTCACCACCATGGCTGGAGACTGGAGCGGTGGGAGAAAGGAGGGAGGGGGGAGGGGGAAGGGGGGAGGGGGGGGGGGGGTTCTTGAAGCCATCCATCACAGAACTGGGGAAGGTCTATTTGAACCTGGGCCACCATTACACTGCAATGTGTTGTAGGACGACTTGTCAGGCCCTGATGTACTGCCTGCATGCATCACCCGCGCTGGCAGAAACACACACACACAAACAGCCCCCCCCCCCCCCCCCCCCCCCCCACTCCTGCTAGGCGCTCCCTCCAGCTAATGGGATATTCATTGTGGTTTGACGGGCGGGCGCTCTCTCCCAGCAGCCTCCACTGACCAGCTCATCCTCGTCTGAGTTGAAGAGGTTGTCCAGGTCGTTGATGGACACGGCCAGGTCGGTCTCGTGGATCAGGCTGGTGGAGGCCGTGCGGTTGTGGGCTGCGGCCCGCTGGGCGTCTGTGGGGGAACAGGGGGGGGGAGAGGGGGTGAGTGGGGGGCTGGATGTGGTCTGGATGTGTGTTTAACACTGGCTGCTGGCAATGCTTAACATGTTGTCAACCCTGCTATAGCACAAGGGTGTGTGTGTGTGTGTGTGGTGTGAGAGACAGAGAACAAAAGAAAGAAAAAAAACAGGCATGAGAGAGAAAGACAGAGATACAGAGAGAGAGAGAAAGGCACAGAGAGAGAGAGAGACTTCAGAGATTGAGAGAAATTGTGAGTGTGTACGGGGGCAGGAGAGCGAGGGGAAGAGCGAGCGGGAGAGAGAGTGCGAGGTCTTACCGTCTGATGGGCCCGCTGCTCCATCTTCCCCCTGGGATGAAGGGATGAAGAGAGAGAGGAAGGGAAGGAAGGAAGAAAGAGGGGAGATCAATACTGTGCACCTTCCAGAGCAAACAGGAGAGGGGGGGGGGGTGGAAGGGTGGGGGGGGCATCTGATCAATCAAGTCAGAACAGGAGACAGCTTCTGACCTCCACATGGAAGATGACATGAGACACACACACACGTCTGCCCCTCAAGAGCTAGGCTCTCTGGGGGGACACAAGTTATTTCAGGCACACAAACTCATGAAATTAAAGAAGGGGGAGCTAGAGATAGAAAGAGAGAGAGCGGGAAGAGAGAGGAAGAGAGGGAGATAAGAGACAGACTGAGAGAGAGAGAGAGAGAGAGAGAGAGAGAGGGAGAGACGAAGAGAGGGAGATAAGGGAGAGAGACAAAGACAGTGAGAGTGAGAAAGAGTGAGACACATAGAGAGATGGAGAGAGAGAGATAGAGAGAGAGAGATGGGTAGAGAGAGATAGAGAGAGGGGGCCAAGGCCTTTGCTAATGAGATTTCCAGACATGGTTCACTCCGTATCAGAGAAATGCCACGGTCAGGGACCAGGCACTGATTCTACCACAACGACAAACATCAATATCTGGAGGGGGTGGGGTGTGTGTGTGTGTGTTTGTGTACTCCCCTGATGAGCTGTGTGTACTTTACACACACACACACATATATACACAATCACCCACTCACGCATGCATGAACACACACACACACACACACACACACACACACACACACACAGCAGGCAGGAAGCCCAGTGTGTAAGGGAGTGGTATGTTCCAGCCATTGATTTCATTGCGCTCGAGGGGGCTTCTATCTGTGTAAAGGGGCTCTAATCTGTTTCCCTTAAAGGCTCAATGCACAGCCAGCAAAAACAAAAACAACACATACGCGCACACACACAATCCTATAAGGACTAATGACGCCATCATCCTTATCAATAGTCCAGCCTTGAGTAGGAGCTGGGATTCAGCTTTTCGTGTGTGTGCATGGTTGAGCATTGCGTCACACTGTCCTTATTATTCCAAGGCTGTCTGTATGACAGAGCTCTCTCTGTCTGTCTAGCTGTCTGCCTGTCTAGCTGGCTGTCTGTCTGTCTGCCTGCCTGCCTGTCTGTCTGTCTGTCTGTCTGTCTGCCTGTCTAGCTGTCTACCTGTCTAGCTGTCTGTCTGCCACCTGAGCACCATCGCTAGTCATTTCATGGCTGGCTCAGTCACTGGGGGGGGGGGGGGGGGGGGGGGGGGGGCTGGAGACGGGGGGGGCTGGAGACGGACGCCCTCCCCGTCCTGCCTGTGAAGCGAGCAGCTCTGAATAGCTCGCACAGACCCTGGAGTGGGGGCCCGGGCTGGGGGGGGCTGGTTCCATCCAGTCCTTATCTGGATGGACTACAACATCCATGGTGCCCCCTGGGTCTGATGGGAGCTGGGGGGGGGGGGGCAGCGTACTCCTGGACGCACACGTCACTCTGCTGCATCAGCGACCACAACCAGGACACACACACACACACACACACACATACACTCACACACACACACACACACACCAGGAGCAGGTGAAGCTGTACTGGAGAAAGAACCAACTCTCATGAGGAGAGAGAGAGAGAGAGAAAGGGGGAGAGAGAGAGAAAGGGGGAGAGAGATAGATACACAGAGAAAGACAAAGAAAGAGAGACAATAAAGAAAAAGGAAGCAGAAGAAGGAGGAGGAAAAGAGGGTTTTCTAAAAAGAGGCTGGTTTAGTGAGCTGGGTTTATTTCTCTGGCTGCCTAAGGCCTCCCTCAGCTGCTGCAGCCAGGAACACACAGAGGCAGGCAGCACACACACACACACACACTCACACACACACACACACACACACACACACACTCACACACACACGCTCTCACACACACACACTCTCACACACACACACTCACACTCACACGCTCTCACTCACACACACACACACACACTCTCACACACACCTTTCCTTCCCTCTCTCTCTCTCTAAGCGCTTGGGGGTGGTTCCTTGCTGACAGGTGACCCAGGTTTGGAAGCACACCAGTGGAGGGGGAAGGGAAAGAAGGGGGGGGGGGGGGGGCTCTGGCAGCAACGGAGGACCCGGAGCCTTCCTGTTACTGCTGGAGGGAGGAGGGGGGAGGCAGGGAGGCAGGGGAGAGGGTGCGGCCCGTGTTCGGCACACAGGTATCTGACCCTTCCTGACCCCTGTAGGATCCACAACCCCCCCCCCTCCCCTCCCTCTCCTCCCCCTTACAGTCTCCCCTGGATCTGGGGGCAGGGGGGGGGGGGGGGGGTACCGACCTTGTTCCTCCTCCCAGGCTCCTCTCGCCGCCCAGCTTGTCCTTCTTGTCGGAGAAGGTGAACTTGACGTCGCCGTCCTCGAAGGCGTACGGGTCCACGTCAGGCTCGTGGTCGCCGATGGCCGCTGCCGCCAGGTACTGGTTCCTCCGCTGGAGGTACATCTGCACGCGCTCCTCCGACACCTTCAGGGGCCTCTTAGAGGCAGCCATAAGCCTGGAGACACACAGAGGCAGAGGTCAGAGGCAGAGGTCAGAGGCAGGGGTTAGAGGCAGAGGTCAGAGGCAGGGGTCAGAGGCAGGGGTCAGAGGCAGGGGTCAGAGGCAGAGGTCAGAGGCAGGGGTCAGAGGCAGGGGTCAGAGGTAGGGGTCAGAGGCAGGGGTCAGAGGCAGGGGTCAGAGGTAGGGGTCAGAGGTAGGGGTCAGAGGCAGGGGTCAGAGGCAGGGGTCAGAGGGTCAGAGGCCTGAGGCAGGGGCCTGAGGCAGGGGCCAGAGGCAGGGGTCAGAGGCAGGGGTCAGAGGCAGGGGTCAGAGGCAGGGGTCAGAGGCAGGGTCAGAGGCAGGGGGTCAGAGGCAGGGGTCAGAGGTAGGGGTCAGAGGTAGGGGTCAGAGGCAGGGGTCAGAGGCAGGGGTCAGAGGCAGGGGCCTGAAGCAGGGGCCAGTGTAGTTTCATTTCCAGTGTAGAGTAGGTCACAGATCAAGCAAGTGGAGATAAGGGGCGCCAGGTAAGCCTTAACCCCCTCTCTAGGCTACAACATACTCTGGAGGATCTCTTTAATGCACGGGCTGTCCTGATTGGCTGAGACAGCGGGCTGCAGTCTGAGCCTGGGTAAGAAGAAAGCAAGTGTGGCCCAGTTTGCCAAGACCTACCCCCCTCCCTCCCTCCCCCTCTCCCCCCCTCCCCCCCTCCCTCCCCTCCCGATGGGAGCTGACAGTTCACAGTAGTCCAGGCCACAGATTAGCCTCCATCCTGGGCCGTGGGCCGCAGGATTACAGAGCACCAGAATAGAGCGGCCATGACGCCTCGGACTGGGACTGCGTAACATCCCAGATTACTCCCAGCTCGGTCGTCATGGCGCCCTGAGGATGGACCCCTAGCCTGGAGGAGGGCTTGTGTGTATGTGTGTGTGTGTGTGTGTGTGTGTGTTGTGTGTGGGAGTGGCTGGACAGAAGGGGTGTGTTACACTGATGAATCCCTTTCTATATCTTACCTCGTCTCTATTCCCAGGTGGTGTGTGTGTGTGTGTGTGTGAGGCGCTGCGTCAGCGATCGATAATCCCCCCAACCCCCCCCACCCCCCCCCCAACCCTCCCGCTGCAGTGCTGGCCGAGCACATTAGTGATGTATGATGTCAAAAACGGCCACGCAGACGGGGAGAGATTAACATGTCATGTGTGGCTTAACGCCACAGAGAACCCTCCGGGCTGGGGAGGGGGCAGTGGGGGCCTGCTGGTGAATCACTGCCCTCCAAACACATGTTTTACCCTCTGCGTAGAATGCTGGGGCCCCTGTGTGTGCGTGTGGGGGGGGAGGGGGGGCCGAGGATCTCTGTCGCCCCCTGTAGGGATTACCTGGTGTGTGTGTGTGCGCGTGCGCGCGTCGTGTGTGCGCGCATGCGTGCGTGACTCACTCGGTGACGGACACGATGCCCTCTACCCCTCCCGACGCCTCGTCCCTCAGCCTGTCGCCGGGCAACAGCGGCGTGCTCAGCTCCGCCTCTTTCCTGCGCGGCAGGTTGAAGAAACGCCAGGGGGCGTGGCTACCGTCCTCCTCCAGGTTGACGGCCGCGCCACGTACACGGCGGGCTCCAGGGGCTCGGGGTAGGCGGGGGTGGAAGTGCTGGGCCCAGCCCCTCCAGGCTGGGGGTCCTCCCCCCCCTTCGGGCCCCCCAGACAGGATTCCGGAGGGTTCTGGTAGAAGTGCTGGCTGTGGGGGGTGGAGGGGTTCTTCATGGCCTCCCCCGTCTCCTCGCCCCCGGCCTCGCAGGGAGTGCGGGCTGAGGGGAGGGGGCTGGGGGGAGCCCGGATGCTCCGGGGGGCCTCCGCCGCCCCCGCCCCCCCCTCCGGCGTGCAGCTGGGGGGTCTTGGTGACGCCCCGGGAAGCGAGCGGCGTCCTGGTTCCTTAGCGACAGCCTCTGGCCCGCCGCCTCCGTCTCCATGGCGGCGGCGGCGTCGTCGCAGGCCGTGCTGCGGTGTGGTGGAACGGCGTCTGCGGCCTCTTCTGCTGCTTGTCGCCCTTGTCCGCCTTGTCGCCCCCCACCTTGTGCTTGGTGGGCGGCTGGGGGGGCTGGCCGGCCGACTGGGGCTGGCCCGCTACGCACCCCCCCCCTCTGCTTCACACTTTTATGTCTGGAAACACACACAAACAACACACAAACACACACACACAACACACAACACACAAACAACACACACACAACACACAAACACACACACACACAACACACACAACACACACACGGTTAGCTGCTGGTTAACAAGCTGTATCAGCCAACAGTGCTGCAGGATCCTGAAGATGGCTGAGCGGTTAAGGTGTCGGGCCAGCAATCAGAAGGTACCCGGTTCGAACACTCGGCTGCGCCAACATGAAGTTGTGTCCTCGGGCGAGGCACTTCACCCTACTTGCCTGAGGGGGGGGAACGCCCCTGTACTCTGGATAGGAGCGTCTGCTGAATGGCTACATGTCAAAGTGAAGAATCGCCCCCACATTTTAAGAGGGAGCACTTCCATCCTGACATCAGCTCTCTCTCCTTCCCCCTCCCCCCCTCCCTCCCTCCCTCCCTCCCTCCCTCCCTCCCTCCCTCCCTCCCTCCCTCCCTCCCTCCCTCCCTCCCTCCCTCCTTGGTGTAAGAACAGCTGTAGTGTAAACCACTTAGTGCAGAGGCAGGTTTCTATCTAACCCCGGGTGATACGTGAGTAAATAGGAAACTAAAATGGGCCCTTTTGACACCAGCGAGACGCACCAGGTAGACGCCTGTCTCCCCGCCTAACGTCCCTAACGCACTCAGCACACGCAGCAGAGTACATTCTGGTACATTCCGCCCTCTTTATTGGTTGCGCCTGGACTCGATAGAGACGATTCGGCGAGCAGCATCGCGTCACGCCCTCAGACAGCATCCGTTTAAAAAGCGAGCGCTGCGTCTAATCAATAGCTGTTACCGAATAAATGAATTATTTCCCAAAGCCAATAAGGACTTGGTGTGGCTCTGCTCAAGCCTGTGAGAGCAGCTTGTCAGGTCCCAGCCCAGCGCACATCATCTGGGCTGCCATCCACTGGAACCTGGGGGAGTGTGTGTGTGTGTGTGTTTGTGCAGTGCACTGGCTCAGTGGGGACCCCACTGTTTAGCTCTTAAAAACTGGAAGAGGGGAGGAGTGTGTATGAGAATGCGTGCCTGTGTGTGTGTGTGCTCTATTCAGAGCCAGGCGGGTTTATTTGGGGTCATCTATTACCATGGTAACCGCAGGCAGCTCTGGTGTGTGTGTGTGTGTGTGTGCGCGCTCCACCCCTGTGTGTCTTCCAGGCCAGTTACTTCCCAGGAACTGAGGAGGGGGAAACACACACTCACACACTCTCACACTCACACACTCACACACTCACACACTCACACACTCTCACAGACACACACAGACACACTATCCACAGAAGCATGTTCCCCTGTGCCAAGCAGACAGCGACAGAGAGAGTGTCGTGGAGGGAAGCCCTGCTCAGAGTCTTAACTTTAGGGCTGGACTCTCTCCAACACAGCTGACCAGCTCCAGGAAGCTCAACACCAGGCTGGCCCCTGTCCTGGCTTCTGTCCTGGCCCCTGTCCTGGCTTCTGTCCTGGCCCCTGTCCTGGCTTCTGTCCTGGCCCCTGTCCTGGCCCCTGTCCTGGTCCCTGTCCTGGCCCCTCTCCTGGCCCCTATCCTGGCCCCTCTCCTGGCCCCTCTCCTGGCCCCTGTCCTGGCTTCTGTCCTGGCCCCTCTCCTGGCCCCTGTCCTGGCTTCTGTCCTGGCCCCTGTCCTGGCCCCTGTCCTGGCCCCTGTCCTGGCTTCTGTTCTGGCCCCTCTCCCTGCCCCTGTCCTGGCCCCTGCCCCTGTCCTGGCCCCTGTCCTGGTCCCTGTCCTGGCCCCTCTCCTGGCCCCTATCCTGGCCCCTCTCCTGGCCCCAGTCCCTCTCCTGGCCCCTCTCCTGGCCCCTGTCCTGGCCCCAGTCCCTCTCCAGGCCCCTCTCCAGGCCCCTATCCTGGGCCCTGTCCTGGCCCCTGTTTCATGGGCACGCTTTCTCCCCCACCCCTGCCCCTCTCCAGCCTCCTCTTCAGCCCTCTCCTGCCCACTTCTGGGAATTAAGTATTTTTGCCATCTACAGGCTAAGTTAAAGTACTCCCTTGGTAAAAACACACACACACACTAAAACACACACACACACTAAAACACACACACTAGAACACACACACACACACAGGGAGAGAGAAATGCCGAGTGCAGCGTGTCAAGCATCTATTTATGTAGGAGCAGCAGACCTGGTGTGTTCCTGCGGGGGTGTGTGTGTGTGTGTGTGTGTGTGTGTGTGTGTGAGAGTGTGTGTGCCTGCCCAGAGTCAGACTGCCTCAGCACATGCTGACTACAGCCTCCCCCCCCCCCAACCCCCCCGCCCCCCCCCAGAGAGCACGGCGGGCAGGGAGCGTGTGCATTAGCGCCGGCGCGTCCGTCCGTCCAGAGGCCAGACCGCCCCCCCCCCCCCCCGCCCCCCCTCTTGGGCGCTCCCCCTCAGCTCGCGAGCGCCCATTTTTAGCACGGGACGCATCCCTAAACAACCCCCCCTCCCACCCCAGGTCGAACCCCGAGCGCCGTACGATCAGCAGAGCTCTTCCTGTCCTGGGTTGGAGAGCTCTTGACGGGGGGAGCTTTGTCACTTAGCGGGGGGGGGGGGGGGGGGGGAGGGATGGAGATGGATGCTGCTCTGGGACCCTGGATCCAGGAAGAGCTGCTCCTCCAGGTCTAGACTAGAGCGAGCTGGAGCGTGTCAACGTGCTGAGCAAGCTGGGCGGGAACCAGGCCCCGGGGAGGACGCACACACACTCACACACTCTCACACACACACATATACACATCCTAACAGGCGCGCGCATACACGCTCATACGCATAAACACACACACACACACAGGCAAATAATCACTTACATGGGCGCACGCACACACACACACACACACACACGTCACAAGCATGCAGACCAACGCATACATCACAGACACGCAGTCGCGAGCATGCTCTCTCACACACACTCACACACACACAGGGCAGTGTACCTGGAGCAGCAGCAGCTGGATCTGTGTGTGGACTCCACAAAGCCCCACAGCGCTGCCTTCTCCAGCAGGTCCTCGTCACGGCCCATGGTGGTGGAAGAGAATTTACGCCTGCAACCCAAAAAAACAACAACAGATCAACAACAGATCAACAAATCAACCACAGACAAACAACAACAACAGCAGACAGACCAAGCGCTCTGCGGTGTCTGGCCCTGTCGGGCTGTCGGCCAGATTCAATGCTGCCTGGTGGAATTCAGTGTCTGTGTGTGTGTGGGTCTGTGTGTGTGTGTGTGTGTGTGTCTGTATGTGTGTCTGTGGGTGTGTGGGGGGGTCTGTGTGTGTCTGTCTGAATGTGTGTGTGTGTCTGTGTGTGTGTCTGTCTGTGTCTGTGTGTGTGTCTGTGTGTGTGTCTGTGTGTGTGTCTGTGTGTGTCTGTGTCTGTGTGTGTCTGTGTGTACCTGTGTGTGTGTGTGTCTGTGTGTGTGTTTGTGTGTGTGTCTGTCTGTGTCTGTGTGTGTGTCTGTGTGTCGGTGTGTGTGTGTCTGCATGTGTGTGTGTCTGTGTCTGTGTGTGTGTCTGTGTGTCGGTGTGTGTGTGTCTGCATGTGTGTGTGTGTGTCCTGTGTGTGTGTGTCATACTTGTTCTGGGCTCGGTTGATGTTACACTCCTGCCAGACTCTCTCCACCACTTGGCTGGCCAGGCGGCGGGGGATCTTGCCGCCGTGATGACTGGTGCTGTCCACTGGGAAGCCATCCGCCATGGCCGACACCTTCACCCACTTCTGGGCCGACTGGGAGTCCACTGCAGGGGGGGAGGAGGGGGGGAGGAGGAGGGAGGAGGAGGAGGAGGGGGGAGGAGGAGAGGGGAGGAGAGGGGAGGGAGGAGAGGGGAGAAGGAGGGAGGCAAGGTTAAGACGGGTCTTATCAGCGCTCCAACGTCTAGCCTTGGAGTTAAATAGCCTTGGAGCTGGTATTATTCGTGTGGTGTGTTTCAGTGTGTGTGTGTGTGTGTGTGTGTGGGGGGGGGGGTACCTGTCTGCGTCTCCTCCGGAGAGGTGGGGGGCGTGAGGGTGACCGAGGAGATGGCAGGGTCCCGCTGTGACGGCGCGGGCGCTTGGTGGCCGCCCGCGTACACGGGGGGCAGTGGGAGGAGCCTACGGTGGCAGCGGGGGGAGGTCGGACTGGGGGACCAGTACCAGACAGGCGGGGTACACCATCCTTACCCCACCTGGAGGGAGGGAGGGAGGGAGGGAGGGAGGGAGGGAGGGAGGGAGGGAGGGAGGGAGGGAGGGAGGGAGGGAGGGAGGGAGGGAGGGAGGGAGGGAGGGAGGGAGGGAGGGGATAAACATAAACAGACCATAAACAGTTTAACGAACGCTGGAAAATGGACCCCTGATTCAACTGAGCCGAACCTAACGCTCCCCGGCCCCACCCCCCCCCCCCACCCCTAAGGCTTCTGGGAAAAGACGTCTTACCCACGAGGACCTCCACGGCGGCCAGCGAGTCGTCCTCCCAGTCCATGTCCTCGGGCTTGTCCTCGGCGCTGCTGTCTTTGGCGCTGGGGCTGATGCTTTGATTCGATCGGATTTGGTCGGATTGGACGGAGGACGCGCCCCAACGCGGCGGCGAATGAGAGCGCGGCGACCCGGGTTAAACGTGCGACACCAGCAGATCTGTGGTCAGCGTCCATCATTGTGCTGATGGGTTTTTTTTTGCGTGTGTTTTGTATTCTACTGCTTCTTAACTGTGCTTTTATATTTGTAACCTGTTAACTCCGAGTGCTGTACCCTGCTGCAAACCGCCCTTTCCCCTCTGGGGAGACGAATAAAGGATCTTCTTATCTTATCAGCGGTCCGCTCGGATGGACCCTGAGGGGGGGGGGGGCTGTGACCCCCTGACCTCACGCAGCAGGGTTACACAGGTGCTTGAGAGGGCCATCTCTCTTCGAGGGAGGGTTCGTTTTATTTACCGGTTTAGAGCCAACTTTGATCCCAAACAGGTTTAACTGACCCGAATATTTAACTACTACAGACTGTTTAAATCTGTTCGATTTTCTTTTGTTAAAGAAAGTGGAATGATCTTATTGTACGTTGTGGAAGAAATTGGATTTCCTGTGTACTTATATTAATCAAAAAAATCAACAAAATCAACATTTATTTGTATAGCCCTTTTTACAAGCAATGTCACAGAGGGCTTCACATATGCCCCTAGAACCGCCCCTCAACCAACCTAAACCCTCAAGGAAGACAAGGAAAAACTCCCAGAAAAACTCACTAGGTAGAAAAAATGGAAGAAACCTTGGAAGGAGCAATTCAGTGAGGGATCCCCTCCTCCAGGGACGGTTGGAGAAAGTGAAGAGCGGAACACAGGCTAAAACAGTCATAACTCTAGAGAGAGTTAACAAGTTGCTGAAACATCAATACTCAATGCTCAACGTGGGTCTTAGGTTGCACAGCGTCAATTTAGGCAGTCACTGGGCTTGGGCCCATGATTGGCGCAGCATCACACGCAGGGGGATGAGGAAAAGGACCGGGAACTCTCTCCTTGTCCATCAGGGAGACTGACGTCCGACTGGCGACCAGATCCGGGGTTGGAAGACCATCTCGGATCAATGTCCACTGGCACCAGGTCCAACATTGGCCGATGACCACGCAAGTGCTGAGAGCTCAGTCCCCCCATACCAAAGGGAGGTATGGAGGGGAGGACAGTGAGACGGAGTAGAGGAGATGTTAGAGAGTGCAAGGAACAGCTAACAGTTATAGCAATATTCAGAATGAGGTCCCCACCGGTCAATGTGGGCTAATGCAGCAATTTAAAAAAAATATTAAATATTAATCACTACTGAACACACCTTCTCTGAAGACTGTTGTAACGTCATTACCGCCTGACTGTCGCTATCTATGTTTACATTCTTGTGCCCTATAAAAGAAGGTCCGCTCGCCTTCAGAGAGAGAGAGACATGATTGAGACCTAAGCCTTGTACTGTCTTCATTTTGTTGCCAGAGGTTTGGTCATTTCTCTCCCAATCTGCAGATTCTTAAATACGTATTCAACCCAGAACTCAACTGAACTGTCACTCCGTTTATGAAGAGACGGACAAAACACTTCTTCATCAACGATAAATGGCCTGTTTCGTTCTTCTGAATGAAAGAGGACACCCATCTTAGCAGGCGACAGGAAGTCCAAGCGTACTGAAAAAAGATCGTCACGCCGACGCCGTCGTTCCCCGAGCTTCGGACGATCCTCAGGCGGTCCCTCTTGGAAATCGCCGTCGTTTAAACACGTCAAGCGGGCAAATTCGCTGTTTTGGCTGGCACGGATCTGTCCCGTTACCAAACGCATGCCTGGATGAGCGGGCCTTAGTCCTGTGGGAGAAGGGCAAGCCAGCTCTACACACAGGGTGTGTGTGTGTGTGTGTGTGTGTGTGTGTACTAATATAAGGCAGGGACAGCAGGATTCTCTACATTCCCACCGCAGTCTATCAGGCTAATTTAATACAGAGGCCTGGGTCTAGTGCTATTGTGGATCCCTCTCAAGGGGGTTCTCTTGACGGTGGCATTAGCCTACATACTGACGCCGACTATCTCCACTCCCCAGCACTCAGTCTCAGCCTTGAGAACTCAGAAAAGCTGATTTAAAAGAGGCTTCACCTAAAACGCAATAAGATCAAAATCAACCCTCGGGGGCGAGAGAGCCGGGGGTATCTCATTCCACGCTCGCCAAGCGCCGCCTGATTGGGTTCCACGTGAGAGCGCTGCGCTTGTCAAACAAGCCCCCTTCACGAGCCGCCGAGCGCAGCTTCTCTGATCAGATCCCCCCCCCCCCCCCCCCCCCCCGTCGCACGCCGCGATTCAAACAGCCAACGTAACGTAACGGACTACAATAGAAGCAGAAACTGCTTTTTTCTCTTTTCTTTTTTTCTCTCTACTCTTCCAGCGAAAATGTTTTGAGAGCGCCTACAAAATATTTACGTTAGCGTCAGCGGAGAGAGTGTTGTCTGGCTAAGACAGGCAGTCGAACTAACTAGTTCCACCTCCAGCCCCCTCTGATTATATTTTACAGATCTGGGCTGCCAAGCTCTGGTGCGTTTCCCCTTGGCGGAGGAGATGAAAGACCCCGGGAGAGAGAGAGACAAGGAACGCTCTCCACATCTCCGGCTTTCCAGCGCTCAGATTTGACGTTTTTTTTTTCCCGCGAGGGTCAACGCAACTGAAAACACGCGCGAGCTCGCGCAACGTAAAAAGTCCCCCCCCCCCTCCCACTTCCATCCGTATTCCGAGAATGTATGATGTGCGGTTTCACCCCTGCCACCCCCCTGCAACCCCCCCCACCCCCCCCAACACCCCCCCCCCCCCCCCTCACCTCCCCCCCTCCAGGCCTGAGCGGCCTCGTGCGAGAGGCCTCGCTTCCGGCGCTCTCCAAATATCAAACGCTTGTCAGACGTGGTCCGCGCGTCTCCACACACACAACGCAGCCTATTCGACGCAAAAAACAAAAAGAAAACACTTGCGCCGTACTTGCCGGTAAGCAGCAGGTCTTCACGGGGGGGGGGGGGGGGGGGGGGGGGGCTGGCTGCAGCTCCAGGTTTTTAAGGCGACAAGTGGTCGGGATTCTTAGGCAGGGCTGCCGCACCACGAACCCCAGCGCCCGGTGGCCGATTGTTTTTTACGACGCCTGTAAAAATGCAGCAAGCGCTTGTGTTCGAACCGCCGGCGTTCTCTCGAAATCCCTCAAAAGTATTGGCAGAATGAACGTAGAAGTGCTTTGGTGAAATGAGGGGATTATGAGGTTTTAATCGGATGCGCAGAACAGACAGATGTTGAGCGTTAGTGACAGGGAACGAGCTGGACCCTCCGCAGGACACTGTTGTATCTGGGGGGGCGAGAGGTGTGTGTGTGTGTGTGTGTGGGGGGGGTTCTCTCGGTGCTGTGGTGGACTCTGGTGAACTTCTGAAAAATCCGGCCTTTGAGCAACCAAAAGCCGCCGGCGCCGCTGGACCTCGTCCACCAATGGGAGCGTCCGTGTGCCTGGCTGAGGGGGGGCGTCCATGTGGGGGTGTCCATGTGACGGAGTGTGTGTGAGCGAGGGAGAGTTGCCTCACACACACACACTTACCGCCTGTTTTAACCAGCCTGTGCAGGCGGTCATGTGTCTGGTCAGCTGACCGCAGCCTGGAAGTACTCGGTTCAAAACCTGCATCGTCATAAAATCCTCGACAGGACGCTGTCTGAACTCCCTATCAAAATGACTTAGGAGCATCATAGTAGTTCACGAACACCAATCAAACCTTCAAGAAAAGACTCAAGGCTCAGTCATTCTGGAACAACGGTACTTAGGAATGATTTGCTGGACCTGACGATAGTTTCCTCCGAGATCACAGTGACACTTACTCAGGGACTGGTTGCTCTTGTTGGCCAGTTGTAATCTTAAATTCTTGTAGTCCGCTGTGAGGTGTATTATTGTTGCTTGCTTTCCTACAGGTACACTCTTGCACATTTAAGGTTCAAGTTGTTTCATTGGAACGTGTTTAACTGAATGCTCTTGTGGTTCTTCCCTTTGGCACTTGTTTGGTTTCACACGATATATGCTTCATATTCTGGCTACCCGCAATGTTTGGGTTCTATCTCGTTATGATCAGTGACCGATGCTCTTTTTGTAAAGCTCTCTCTTGGAAGTCGCTTTGGATAAAAGCGTCTGCTAAATGAAGAAATGGAGACGTACATCTACTGACAACCTAATTACCAGCGCTGAAACCGGGAGGTGAGTGGTGAGTGCCGGGTGCGGGGAGAGTCGAGTCTCACGCTGAATTCGAGCGGAGCCCTGAGCGTCTGTTGCCGAAGGATGCTTTGACCTCGCCAAACAGCTTGACAGCGCGATAACAGGTGCGATCAACACATCCCTTGAAACACCACTTAGAAGTGTAAATCTAGTCTGGAATCCGATCGCGTGTCGTGAGCTGTACGCGAACATCTTTCACGTCGACAAACAGGCAATTATTTTCCCATCTAACTGTTGTTTTTTTTTCGCGCACTGAGAGGCGAGTGGAGCCGACGCAGTGTGTGAACGCTTCTTTCAACAGCGCTCACAGTATCATTATCAGATCTCTGAACGCGATCTAGGGTTGTAGATTTTTCTCCGTCTTACAAAGAGATGAACTCCGGAGAGGCCCGTGACAAAATGAGACTGTTTTCCACTCAAAAGTATTGTTTGGAGAAAACAGTCAGATTAGAATAATTAGGAAACAAGATGTAGCACAAACTTATTTTCGAAGTTCACAAGATTTTTTTGTTTTGTTACCTAGCTATAAAGTCTCTCGAATGCTGTTTGACGTTAATTAAGTATGATGAATCGCTGCATCCGAAACAATAATCCAGGAAGTTGTACTCCAATTTAGCTTGGAGGAAGCTATTTATAGTAACGTCGTTGGCTTCCCACAAGCGCTTACAAACATACACTATTATACCTTATTATACACCAAATATTCATCACACAGTCTCTGCTTGGCTGAAGTTAAAATTACAACAAGGAAAACAAGGTTGTTCAATTATTCATCAGGAGCAGGAGCAGCTTTCTAATCAGGACTCTGGCAGAGCAGAGCAGACCCTGCGAGTGGGAGCCGGCAGTCCCTCCTCCCCCGCTCCGCTCCCCTCCCTCCCTCCCTTCTTGTGTCCTGTCCCCCCGCCCCCCTTCCTGTCCTCCCTCTCTCCCACCCTCCTTCCCTGCCTCCCTACCTCCCTCCCCCGTGTTCTGTCCCCGCCTCCCTTCTCCCTTCTCCCTCTCCCCTCGCCCCCCCCCCCCCCCCCCCCCCCCCCCCCCCCCCCCCCGCTGTGAGCTGCTGGCCCCTGGTTCTCACTCTGGAGGGGGAGGATTACGGAGAGCAATAATATTATGCATTACGCTCCGTCCGCACTGATGCAATCAATGCTCCATTTCACAGTGCTTTTGGGGAGAGAGGGAGAGAGAGTGTGAGAGCGAGGCAGACAGGCAGGCAGTGAGGCAGACAGGCAGGCAGTGAGGCAGACAGGCAGGCAGTGAGGCAGGCAGGCAGGCAGGCAGTGAGGCAGACAGGCAGGCAGTGAGGCAGGCAGGCAGGCAGGCAGTGAGGCAGACAGGCAGGCAGTGAGGCAGGCAGGCAGGCAGTGAGGCAGGCAGGCAGGCAGGCAGTGAGGCAGACAGGCAGGCAGTGAGGCAGACAGGCAGGCAGTGAGGCAGACAGGCAGGCAGTGAGGCAGACAGGCAGGCAGTGAGGCAGACAGGCAGGCAGTGAGGCAGACAGGCAGGCAGTGAGGCAGGCAGGCAGGCAGTGAGGCAGACAGGCAGGCGGTGAGGCAGACAGGCAGGCAGTGAGGCAGGCAGGCAGGCAGTGAGGCAGACAGGCAGGCAGTGAGGCAGGCAGGCAGGCAGTGAGGCAGGCAGGCAGGCAGTGAGGCAGGCAGGCAGGCAGTGAGGCAGGCAGGCAGGCAGTGAGGCAGGCAGGCAGTGAGGCAGGCAGGCAGTGAGGCAGGCAGGCAGTGAGGCAGACAGGCAGGCAGTGAGGCAGGCAGGCAGGCAGTGAGGCAGGCAGGCAGGCAGTGAGGCAGGCAGGCAGGCAGTGAGGCAGGCAGGCAGTGAGGCAGACAGGCAGGCAGCACTGGGGGCTCCTCGCTGGCATCTGTCTCCAGCGTGGAGCTGAATCCTGTGGGAGCAGGAGGGGGTGACTGCCGGGACGCTGAGGGGCTGTTGACAAGCACGAGTCCACCCACCCACCCCCCCTCCTCCTCCTCCTCCCCTCCCCTCCCCTCCCCACTCCCCCCCCCCTCCTCCTCCTCCTCCTCTGCTCCCACCGCTGCTGTAATGAGGCCATTTATGCTGCACTCGGTACGGGCCCTGCTCATCACCACAGAGAGAGGGAGCGGAGGCACCGAGTCTATCAAGCAGCCATTTTTATTTTTTATTTTATTTTACAGTCCTCCTTCAGAGATGGAACACGCGCGGCGCTGACGTCACCGAGCTCGCGCTCCCATAAATCACCCTCACCGCACATGGCCGTACGCCAGCCCCCTTATCTAGTGTCAACCGCCCCAAGGGGGGGGGGGGGGGGGGGTGGGGGGATATGGAACACAACACCTTCCGTTCGAGGATGATCTTAGATGAGCTTGGAGCCATTGGGACATTTTATTTTTTCTGGCATACTTGAGAGATTTACGTCCGTCTGTAATAGACTCGCATCGCAATCCTGTCTACGTGTAGCGGATCTACATGAAAGGGCCTAACTGTCGGGGTCTCTGCTACGATGGTGATCGGCGCTCGATGTTTCTACGCGAGTTTACATTCACATTTATTCATTTAGCAGACGCTTTTATCCAGAGCGACTTACAGTAAGTACAGGGACATTTTCCCTGAGGCAAGTAGGGTGAAGTGCCTTGCCCAAGGACACAACGTCATGTAGCCACAGCCGGGCTCGATCTCACAACCTTCCGATCATGAGGCCAACGCCTTAACCCGCTGAGCCACCTGACTCCCCAGTTTACGCTGCGTTATGATTAAGCGTTAAAAAAGCGTGCCACTTTTGACCTTTAGTGTACTTCAAACTTGTATTCCCCTCGTAAACTCTACCTCAGCTGCACCACACGTTGTTTTTTTGGGCCACGTTTAGGGATGAAAGGAAACAAATCTGAGGCGTTCTGAGGGGAGAAGCCGTCTGCTACCAAAGAGAGAGCCACGGGAAGGGGGGTGGGGATAACAAGCGGAGGGTCTACACCGTCTTTAATTAGCTTACACCTGCCTTTCCTGTCCGCGGGCCTTGATTACACTGGTAAGAGGAGGTAACCCGAGCTGGGCCTGGGAACTAAGGGCCCTGGGGGGGGGGGGGTGAACCTCAGTGAAACTCAATAAGGGTCCTCTTTGTGTGGGAGATGCACCTCACGCACCTCAAAAAATCAATCGATTCGGGGAAATCAATCGAAACAAGAACGACGACCACTTCCCCCCCTTCCTCTGCCTCCGAAGAGCAGGAGGACGCGGACTGAAGGGCTCGCGAGGAAGAGGCCGGATCGACGGCTACATTAGACCGGTAAAGTGAAGATCCGTATCAGCCGAGCGTCTGACAAGATTACCACACGGGGTGCGTTCGCCGAGCTTGAATGAACATGAGGTGCTCGACGCGTGAATTCATTATTTGACGTTCGTTCGCTCGTTATTTGACGGTTGTTGAATTACCCTCGATGTTAAGTATCACCGATATTTTTTTTCTGAGAACAACGCATCATAACAGGGTCGAGTGACAAAAACGACGTTAAGGATGCATCCGCGGATATTAACATACGGCATTAACTGGCACCCATTACTAAATTAACATCGAACCGTTAACACCCTGCGATATAGATTAATTCATGTTAATTCATGCGATTGTACATTTCACATGCAACATGTTACGAAGCGTGTATTTAATGAATTTAACAGATTGGGTTGTTTGACTTAATAAGCAGCGGTTCAGGTTCGAAACTGACTCCGTGCAGTTCTGCAGACCTCGTACATCTCGTCATGAAGTGTGACCGAGTCATAATGATTCTGTGAACGGATCGCAGGTGTGTAAAGATCTCTATCGCGTACTTGATTTTTTGGGGGGGTCGCTATTTTGTATTCTACTGTATCTTCTGTACTTAATATTTGACCCTGTTACTCTGAGTGCTGTACTGTACTCTGTTGCAGTTTCCCCTCTGGGGTGAACTAATAAAGGAAGATCTTATCTTTTTCTTATCTTAAACCAATGAGACAGGCGGTGGACATTTTCAAAATCTTTCTTTCGCGTTGAACGTCGTCGTGCCTCGCTCGCCGCCGTAATCAAACGAGCACGTGCAGAGGCGGCGCGCTTCAGCACACGGGTCTCGGTGAGCAACTCAAGAGGGTACAGAGTCGGGGGGGGGGGGAGGGGGGGGGTTAAACCTCTCTAAGCCTGCTCTCTTCGTCTGTCTGTCTGAAGGAAGAGAGCGGTGACGGAGAACGAGAAGAGAGAGAGAGAGGAGGTCAGAGGAAGCGGACCGATTGGAAAGGTTATCACTGCGTTTACTTGGCGAGCATCATTTAACCCCCGCGTGTAAGCTTTCAACGAGCGGTGTGTGTGTGTGCGTGTTTGCGTGTGTACGTAGTGTGTGCGGTGTTGTTTTTGTTCTTAAGAGGCTGCGGTGTGGAGAGCTGCAGACATTCAGCAGACGAACACCTGCATTGTACCAGAAAATCACTCAGAAGCCTTTCACACCAAACAGCTTTACGAGCAGGAGGGCTGAGCGAGCACCGGAAACACAGTCAGGAAGGTAGAGGGAAGCCTCTCACCCTCGACAGCCATTAAAGAACCATTTCTGCTGCCTGTGGACGCGAGGCTAGGATAACGCAGTTTGACATCGCATCTGTTTTTGTGCAAAATAACACCACGAAACAAGTCTTCGGCTGTTTTGACAAGCAAACAAACTCTCCCAGTCAAGCACTTATCCTGGTCTCTGTGTGGAATGAGCTCCTTTACCTCCTGACCGCAGGCATCAGAGCCAAAAGGCCCATATTGAGAACGATATTAACAAACGTCTTTTAATCTAGGCTAGTAAACCCCAACTCCATCTGGCTTTTTGGACCGAAGCTGTCCCCCTACCCCCCCCCCCACACACATACACACACACACGAACGAACGCACACAATCGTGTGCCCTACATTGCACATGACACACACACACCTCCTCCAATGTGATCCATCACACTCGCGCCAATTTTGTCACGCAAAAAAAAAAACAACACATGTCTCTAAGCTTCGATTCAATTTACGGGCGCAAACCATCGCGCGAGCCAATCTCATCCCATTAGAAACAGCACACCCTCATTAAGAGCCAACCACAGCTCTCGCTGGGGTTCCAACATGTACCTCATGCATAATTTACTCTGGCTCTGTACCTCATGGATGCCTCTTAAAGTGATGAAATAAACAGCAACAACCCAACAAGCAGGGAGACGCACGAGCTCCGCGAAGGACAGGCTGAAAAACCTTAACCACAGCGCTCAGAGAGAGAGACGAACAGGCACGGGTTTGAGCTGTGTTCCAGTTCTTCCCGCGCCGGCGAACCTTGTTTAGGGAATTCCCTCGGAAGATCATTCGTCACTTGAAGTGGAGCTGTCATATTTACTTCCGCGTTCTGCGCGTCTAAACATGAGGAATGGGATCTCGGCCTTGATGTGACACGCGTCGCGTGTTTGGGTTTGTGCAAGCGTGTGTTTTACATCAAGCAGGGGAAGCCTAGCAGGGGGCTTCATCATTCTACCCTGAGCAGAGTTATTCGGCGCCAGCCCGATGCGTCGCGTGGATTCCTTGTACGCAGCCCCTGACACCCAGCGTTGCTTTATGGTGGTACGATATGCGTACCCCCACCCCCACACACACACACACACACACACACACACACACACACACACCCCAGGGCACCCGCTTCGCCGATGGAGGGGCGATGTCACCGTCCCAAGCCTGACCATAGATCAGAATCAGAATCGCAAGTTGTATCATATTTATTCGCCACGCAAGTTATGCAAACACGTAATTTACTTAGGCAGGATGAAGCAAACAAAGATCATACACGGGACTTGAACAATAAAAGCAGAAAAAGGAAAAGTTCTAATAAAAAGTAGGCAAAGGCTATACAGAGAGGCGTTATATAAACTATAAATGCATATAGTACAAAAGTAGAAAAAGTAGAAAGAGTATATGAGTGAGATATACAGTATACTACGGGGGGGGGAGGGGGGGCGGGGGGGGGGGTTGTGTACACATACTACCAGAGGGCTACTGGTGTGTGGTAGGTGTTCAACTTTACTGTCACACAGGCTATTAAAGCACACCTGATGGACTCCCCCCCCCTCCCCCCTCACACCTGCGGCCCTTACACACAGCCAGGGAACTTTTAATTAGGGTTTTCAAAACAGTTTGACCTGGAAAAGACGGAAGGCATAATTGCTTGCGTGCCGTCGTGCAGGCTCGACATCAACTGGACTGAAATCTGCAAAGCACAGGCTGGGCAGGGGGGAAGTGAGAGAGAGGGGCTGAGGCGATAGCCAATCACACGTCAGCCTTCCCGGACGCATGGGCGACATACGTTCGGAATGTTCCTGAACGCGCTGCGAGTCGCTCTGGATAAGAGCGTCTGCTGAAATGATACGGTGAGATGACATGATAGAAGCAGGTTAAAATGAGGCGGGGGGGAGGGGGGGGGGGGGGGGCATGTCCGTATGCCCCAAAGCATCATGGGCAAGCAGATTCGCCACACACACACACACACACATACATTCAGCAGGCATACAGATCCACACACTCGCAGAGATGTATGTGTCCAATCCAGGCTTCCTTTAGTCTGCAATGGGCTGCCAGCCAGCAAAAAGTTCCTCTGTCAAGCCCACCAAAAAAAAAAAAAAACCAGACTTCATCAAATACATCATCATGTGGGCAATTACACCCAAATCGAGTTTCCCCCCCCCAACTGCATCTGAATCCAGCTGTACCACTGTGATGGGAATTTCGAATTACACTGAGCAAACATTTGTCTTTTCAAAATAACATCTTTTTACCAGTCCCATCGCACAACAGATGATGGAAAAAAAAAACGTAAAGTCCTGGCCTTTATGAGACGACAGCGCGCAGACCGGTGAAAACAGGTTTTATAAATGAACTTAGACAAGCCAATTATACGGGAATAAAATGTAAATTGTCTGTATGCTAATACTCCCAGTGAGGATGTTCAGCAGTATAACTTTCCCCTAGCTCAGGACTGCATTAACCAGCGTCTAGGAGACTTACATTTTACAAGCTACTGCAGAACCATCAATTCAACGGTCTTAACCGGCTCTCTGGTTGTGAAATTAAACATTCTACCGCCGAAAAAAAACCTGTGTGTTTGTCTTTGGAGATTCGGCCTTGGCTAGCGCGTAGCGACAGCAGCTCTGGAGGTGGTTAAAGAACAGGGATACTACTTTAGAGAAGAACTTCGCATGCAGGCACCATCCCACATGTTTTGTGAACACGATGAACAAACATCTTTCACAATGTCCGCCTCAAAGACGATCAATAACCGTTTAGTGAATAAAAGCATTTTTCACCAGCATTGCGACCAGCGGCCTTGTTGACTGGAGGATATAACTGAAGCCAGTCGTCTTTCATCGAGATCCCAGGAAGCTAAAGGCGCCGTACGACCCCCCTGACCTTTGCTCGAATTGAAACTCCGAAGTCTGTTTTGCGACAGGTACAAACCTCCGCATGTCCTCGATGATCAACTGACTGCATGAAAACCCTGGAGACTTTCTCTGAGTCTCCCAGCGTTTGGAACAGCCTAGAACAGGGGTGTCCAATCCTGGTCCTCGAGGGCCCGCTGTCCTGAAAGTTTTAGATGTTTCCCTGCCCTGGCACACCTGATTCTAACGAAGCGTCGTTATCAAGCTCTGTGGAGGCGTGCTGGAGCAGGGAAACATCTAAAACCGTCAGGGCAGCGGCCCTCGAGGACCAGGATTGGACACCCCTGGCCTAGAGGAATGCCAGTACACCCAGCCTCTCCACCAATCGCACGGACCCATTTATCCTGACCAATCCAACCGTAATACGTTTCGAAAAAATGCTTGCGCTGGGAACGTTTCTATCATCCTAAACGTTTTTGGCAGGTAGCATTACAAAGCAGGGAGGCACCCCCGCAAGGCTGGTAGCAGATGCTGAGTAGTTTGCGTGTAAAACCCATTTTAATACGAGATGCGCAGGAGTCCTCCCACCGCCGCCCCCGCGAACATGCCCCCTCCCGGAGTATTCAATCACGGGAGCAAACATTTACCGTGGTTAACGACTGTTTTCCCCCGCCGCGCGCTGCAAACGACCCGGGACGGTGTTTTTAGCGTCGAAGGGACCGCTTTCCTGGACGCGAGTCGTGGTCACGTGACCCCTATTTCCCCGCCTCTGGAATCGCGCCACCTTGGTTTTCATCGTACGTGACCTTCCGCAAGGATAAGCATGTTTCGCAAGCCGTGACGATAAGCAGGCACACGGTTATGAACATGCCACACTCCTGACATGACCAACTCCCCACGTGTATTAAGTTTCCAAAGCTGAACATGTATTTGACCAAACGCTGAAGGAAGATCTAAGATGCAAGCCCCTTCATAAACCCCAGCAGGGCCTCGCCATAGGAAGTGTACTAGACAGCTATGTAAACTAGTACGGAGAGATCAATGAGGATTTGAGTGAGGCCGAGGGAGTTGGGCCTAGTCCATCGCCTCAGTTCATGTTACATTGATCCGAGAAGCCCCCCCCCCTTCTCTCCTCTCCCTCCTCATCCTCCACTTCCTCCTCCCGCTAACCAGAAAGCGAGGCATTTAAAAACCAGTTGTTCGTTCAATTTTGAAGTTGAACATTTTCCCAAAAGGCTGGATCGTCTTGACTGTGGCCTTAAACCCATCTAGACATCACAGAGCATCATGTGTGTCAGTCACTCTGCTGCCAAAGCCCATTACCGCACATCGCACATCATCTGTTGACAGATTCACATCGCAGCGAAATGAATATCTGCCATTACTGCCAAGAGGGCTGAGTAGATGGTGCTGGAAGGTGGGAAATTAATAGAGGGTTTGAAAAGGAAAAAGAAAAGAAGGAAAAAAAGTGGTATTTTTTGTTGTGAGAGAAAAATATATCTTGCAGCGTGGCCCTGGGTAACAGGGGCTGTGATTAAATAATCTCTGGAGTTTCTTTTTTCAAGACGGCCGCTGCCTTGGGTGGTTCGCTCAGGGACGAGCCTGCTTTGTCTGCTCAAGGTTTGAAGTGGCGTCTTCTGACCTTCTGAGCTGCCTTAAGTAGGTAGCTGTCCTTCTTCACAATGAACAGCAACCAGTGTCTCTCTCTCTCTCTAACCGGCTTTACTTTCCTGTTACTTTGCGTTCACCTGCGCGCTGTTTTTTTTCTGAGCGCTTTCATTTTTAAAAGTGTGCATTCCTGACTTCCTGACGAAGACTACCTGCATTAGAGCACGACCGTGTTCCAAAAAGAGTCAGCTTACACTTTACATAACGAGTGCCTGTTACAATGAGCTCGCATGCACGGGCTAATAAAGCAATTTAACAACAGGAATCACATATGTTTAATACGCAATAACACTTTGGTGGAGCCTCACTTCCATTAAGGTGCACGTGTTGTCAAGGATCACCCAGAGTCCTAATCAGCCGGCACATTCACGTGGACGTTCTCTGGATGTTCAGAGTGTATTTCGAGAACGTTCTCATCACGTTCCTGAACTTGTTCCACTGCCTGTTTATTTGGTTTCCATCTCTTGCAGTCACACTCGAATACAAACGCTCGTGTAAAGTTTCAGCGAACGGCAAGTTGCACTTAGACTCCAGTGTGCTTTAAGCGGATGAATATTTGATGTAATTACTCAGCTGGTTGCCATGAACCCTTCAGCAGTTGGCGGAAACCAGCCCAGCGATTCATTTTCATTAAATTCTATTAGTCTTTTGTGGACAATTATCATTTCCTACTCAATCGCAGACGGCTCGGCAATGAATATTATGCAGCTGAGCAACCTTGAGTTTATTACAAAATGTCAGTCATCCTTAAACATGTCATCCGAAATAGGCTCTAGTGATATGATTAGGCACAAGTGAGAAATCCCTCAGTCTGAGTGACAGCATGACACGATATGTATTGACGGCAGCCGTTTAGTGCCTTATGATTAAGGTGTCGGTGTGAATTTCCCCCCCGTCAGACCTTGATAGGAGAATAACCGATGTGACACCTCCCGCTGCAAAACTGGAGCGGAGGCACGCAGCAGGCAGTAAGTGCAGGTTCTTAAACCGTTCATTTAACCCATGGAAACAGGTGACTCAACGGCGAATTCACCATTGTTTGAACGCTACGAACTCCGCCAAGCGATCGATAGTGTAGCAGAACCTTCCCGCCCTCGGCCAAATCAAGCTTAGCGTGGATATTTAAAAAGCCTACTACACAATGAAGGTGTAATATTGAATTGAGGAAGGGACAAAAGGTGATTGTGTACTTATCACAGTTAAAGCGTTTTGCTGGATGATCAGAGCTTTTGAAGAAGTGTGGTACAATCATTTGGTAATTGGAAGAAAAAAATAAATGCTTTGACACTGAAAAGCCTGAGCCTCTCGCGTCTCTCAATAGGCAGGTTTAATGGAAGGCCTACAGCTCAGGGTTCACTTGTAAAGGAACAGCTGCAGAACGGCTCTCGCGGCAGCCTGGATTTCTATACCCTTGAATGAGAGAACACCTTCGCCGGATTTCAGGAGAGCTACTCTGCAAAATTGACAAGCGATTCACTGGCACGCCGAAACCCCAAAAAAAAGGCTCTTTGTAGGTGTGGAGAAAAACCGCATCGCTTTAAGGGTGATTCAGCGCAGGCCACGCTGAGAAACAAGGTGAATGGGAAGAGGCAGAAGGGAAACAGGAAGCTGGTTCACCTCAGAATGCGAGGCGGAGGATACCACTGAATAAGAGTCACATCTCGCCAGGTGAAGGTAATGTATTCCTTTAGCAGACACTTTCATCCAGAAAATAAAGAGTTTGAACCTGCAATCTCTTGCTCTGTAAAAAGGCGCAGGTAGTAAATGTATGCTTTCATCTATGACTTTTTTCAAATAAAAATCGCAATAAAGACCCACGTTAACTAGATAATAAAATCCTTTAGTTATTTATCATTATTACTATCATTTTAATTAACTAATCAGAGGAACACTCCCAAGAGGATATTGGCTGTATTCCCGTAGTTCCACTAATGCCATTCTCAGGGCTTACAGCGTTCTAGAAGCTTCTGGACGCAATCCATCCAACTGTGAGCCCGTGTCTGGCTCGTTCCTGTTCAAACAAATCCTGAGCGGAGCACGACACCAGCACGCTCCCTGACAGCGATACAGATCTGTGGCTGAACTAACTTGTTTAAAGCCACATCTGTTGATATCCAGCTCCCACAACAACAGAACACGCGCCCAGGAGGAGCCACGGGATTGGCCAGTTCCCCCAGCCAGGTGGAGACAATAACAAGCCCATCTCACCATCGCATCACAAGGATTTAGGGCCCTTCCAACCAAGATAGCACAGATTAAACACTGAACCCCCCCTCCCCCCCCCCTATCCGAGCAGAGCAGACTAGAAGCAGACTGGAAGGGTAGTTCTTACCTCCAACGCCTCGAGCGTCATGAAGCCGGCGATGGAGAAGCCGTCTATGATGTCCTCCTCGGAGGAGTTGGACTCCTTCCTCTTCCTCCTGGGGGGCCTGGGACGAGAGGAAGAGGGCTCCCTGGCGCCCTCGCGCTCGGAGTCCGAGGAGAAGTGGAACACGGAGCCCCTGGCGTGGTTGTTCCGGATCCCGTTCGATATCCGCTCCCGATCCCTCTTTGACCTAGACTTCCGTTTTTTGCGGAGCCCGTTGGGCCGAAGGCCATCCATCGCCTCAGAGGGGGAAGCCCACCTAAGCTGAGAGCTGAGAGAACCTGTTTAAGAGCAACAGTTCCGGGTGCAGCTTAACTCCCAGTAGTAAGGACTCCTACACAGGCTTGCCACAATTTCCAACCCAGCGGTAAACTCAGAGGTGAACGTCCAAAATCCAAGAGAAGGCGAGGCGTCACGATAATATCCAGAAGGGCGCTAGCTCACTGACAGAACGCAGAGTCACTTTTTAGCCATGCTAGCTTCCGAGCCGGAAAAAAAAATCCCAAAAAGGTGGTCCGGGAAAATCTGCTAGCAGAGCGAGGCGACGGAAGTCAAAAACCAGTCGACTCCTGGGAAGCGAGGGAGGGGGAGGGAGGGGGGGTGGGGGGTGGGAAAGGGGTGGTGGTGGGGGGGGAGGAGGAAGAGGTTCACGTTGAACAAAATGTCAGGTCGCTGGCCATTTCCTGCTGTGGTGAGCGGACTGTAGCGTTCCACATCGTCCTCCTCCAGGAACCCTCTCTCCTCTCACAGACAGCTGGATGGCGCTTCCTCCTGGAAGACAAACAGAAAGGCGACAGCATTTGCACGGGCGTTCTCCCAGCAGGGCCGGCTGTAGCACTGCATTAAGTCAATGAGGCCTTTTTCAAAAAAGGTAGAGCTATCACACGGAGAGAATGGGAGATGAATGAATGTTTCATTAGCGTGACCACTGACTCATCTACCGACCAGATTGGGCTTTCTCTTTTTTATGGGTAATCATTATGCCCTTCAGCTGAGATCATTATGTGCTTTAAGTGCTCCTCACTTTCTTTACCCCACCGCATCGTTCAACAAACGAAACACTTCCGACCAATTTTCAGCTGTAGGAACCTCAGCTTCTGACTTGATGGCGTAAACATTGCAATACTGTCCCTAACAGAACAACCATACTGAATGATGTCACTTTTATTTAGATTTATTTCTTTCTCCACCCTGTGAGTGTTTAAAGCTTTCGTTCCTGGGAATGGATTTGCCAGACTACAGACATGTGAAGAGCAATACGGCCCATGGTAACCATAGAGCGCTTGATCACAAGTTTCATTTAAACACACTGTTAGTTATTTTATGACCAAGCATCAACAAGTTACTCCACAGCAAAGTCAACAACAACAAGTCACCTCTTCTACCCAGAATCCCCCTTCCCCTCTATCCCCCTTAACCTCGACTCATGACCCCTCCCATCCACCCAGCTCCGGCCAATCAACATCTCCAGACGCATCCCGCGGGAGCGAACTTGGAAACCTGTGGACACCTCAGTCCTACGTACGGCAACAGGGGTCGTGACCTCAGCTCTACGCGCCGCTGAGACGCCTCCGTGTCGCAATCCCAACGCGCCGAGACGAACATTTACACTACCCAGCGCACACTGCTGGAAGCCCCGGAAGGTTCCACAGATGGTGGGAACACACCTTCGCCCAGAACCGCCCAGCACACCCAGATCAGCGGCGGTCATTCCCCTCATCCCTCATCTCCAACTTGACATGATGTCATGCCCCGAGCGCGGCTCAGCAAAGGTGGGCAGCGAAGTGACACATCTACATCCAGACACCTGTGAAATGTTGCATATCGGCACATGACAATGGCATGCAAATGTCGGAACACGAGCTCTCTACACAATCCCAAACCCGTCTCAAGCCACAGCCCCCCCCCCCCACCCCCCCCCCCCCCACCCCCTCCCCCCCGAAATCACCCCTGTCTATGCTGCAGTTTGATTCTGTCCAGCCAAATCCTGCTTTCCTACAGCGGTCCTATAGTATACCTATATACCAAGGGTACCTATCCCTTCTTAACCTGATGCCCAGTTCCAGCTCTAATGACACAGGGTAACACACAGCTGTGGGAAAGCGTTTCAAAGCAATCTTCGTCCTCCCCATGCCTCGTCCCCCTGCTACACAACACACTCTCTGGCTGTCTTCAGTTCTTTTTGTCTGCCTCTGTCAGTAAAATCCACATGAGCGCCTGGCAGCCTCCAACCTCCAGCGTCCAGCCTCCAGCCTCCCTCTCTCCCAAGCTCCTGCTTTTCTTTGCACTGAACACACACAAAGCGATCCTCTCTCTTCCTCCAATGCACGGTCATGCAAAAAAAGCAAAGAAATGCCAACCCTGTCGCGCGAGCGGCGTCCGGGCAGAGTCGCGCGGCATGCGGACGCGCACGCGAAAACAAAAGGGGGGAAGGGGAGGAGGAGGGGGGGGAGGAAATTTCGCGTCAAACAAATAAATCCCGCAAAAGAAGGCGGAGGGGGCTCTCCTCTCTCCTTCTCCCGGTCCGTGCTGCTTCAGGATCCCGCAGACGGCACCGGGGCGCAGTGATACCGCGCTGCCGCAGTGCCGCTTTACAGTGCAGTGCGCTTCCCCCGGCGCAAGTAGTGCAGTGTGGTGGGGGGGACCCCTCTCCTCCCGTGATCAGGTGGGACCCCCCTCCTCCTGGTGATCATGAATGCATTTTAGATTCCTCTGATTTAACAATGAGCGTTGCGTTGCTTTGTTATTAAGTCTGAGTCTGAATTATATATATTTATAAAACTGATAAATATATTTTAAAAACTGAATTAAGGACAGCAGCTCAATATGGAGCCCAGACTGCTTATTTATTAATACACACATTGTGTTGACGTTTTAAAAAAATATATTTAGCAAACAAAACAAGTCACCCAAAACAAGTATTGAAACAAGTAGTCAAGAAGTACATGTTTGTGTGACCAAAAACCTTACACAATCAATCCTTGCTTTGGAATGTCAGCCCCCCCCCCCCCACCATCCACATCCCTCAGAGCAAGTGACACTGTATTAACACACCTGTGTATTCAGCAGTGTCCTGGGCAGGTGAATACAGAAGGATGGAGCTGAGTATGGCACCAGAGCAGGCAGGCATTACGTCCATCCTCTCTGGCAGGTATCAGATTATGGGCTGGGTTATGGAACAGCAGGGGTGTCCAATCCTGGTCCTCGAGGGCCACTGTCCGGACGGTTTTAGATGTTTCCCTGCTCCAGCACACTTCCACAGAGCTTGATAACAACCCTTCATTAGAATCAGGTGTGTCGGAGCAGGGAAACATCAAAAACCTTCAGGACAGCGGCCCTCGAGGACCAGGATTGGAGACCCCTGTGTAACCGGAACAGGCTTTCGCTGTGAGGGGGCCTGGGAAGACCTGAGGTCCTGTCCACGCAACTGTGAAAGGGACGCAGGAGGATATTGTAGGAAATATTTGGTAAACAGCATGTTTTACACTCGTAAAAAGTTAATTCCACTTATAAGAAACACCTCAACGGCTTTCTAAATGAGAGGGCGGCAAGAAATGTCGTGTTAAGTATCCCCTATTATAGTCTAAACCCTTTTCAGAAACAAGAATCACTGCTGGGCTACGCGTAATGGAAATGACACTTTGTAGTCATTCATGTAGATGAATGGCCGTACAGTATCACGCTAATAGACTTACAGGGTGCCTCTCCACGGCATCCATCTGGAAACGCAAGAACAAGCCGAGAGTAAACACCCCCCCCCCCCCCCCCCCCCCCTTCAGGATTACGCAACGTTGCCCTGTGATTGATTCCCTGATGTTTCCACGCTTGGTCGAACCAATAACTACAGTTCATGAACAACGACCGTTCACCGCAGCTGATTCATTACGGCCACAGTAATGAATTCAATTGATATTCTATTTCCCTGAGAGGGAACACGATTATGCAAGGTTGTAGTTAGTCAAGATCTATGCTATGTATCATTCCGGAACAAACAATCAATACGTTCATATATAGTTATTGCAGGTATTTTTTTTTGGGGGGGGGGGGGGGCTGGTGTCAGAAGGAAAGGCCTCGCTGATGTACCAGAGAGTCGGAGGATTGATCCCGAAAAACTATAATTACTGGAACACAGGATTTGAGTGACTTATATTTTTTTTTCCTGCAGTCGCGGCACAAGGTCCTCTGTCTTTATTAGCCTCATTAAGGTCTCGGTGACCTTAAACATGCCACCGCGTCGACTCACGAGCAATGTTCACGAACGGCCGTCATTCTCCGTGTTTGTGTTGCGTTCCTCTCACGATGAGAGGGTTTATCGGCTGCGGTGTCGCTCATAATACCAGCTGAACGGTATTGATTCCTCCCCACCCCGCACTCCCCCCCTCCCCACCCCCCCCCCCAAGCCTGTCAAACGCTCAAATGTGTGTGTGAAAGACTGAGCGAGGATCGTGAGGACTTTGAACGATCGCTTTCCCCCTGCGCTTCAGGACGGGCCGGGCCGCTGTGTTCACGTTTTTTTACGTGCGTCGCTCATATAACAGACGCTGGTCATCCAAGCGACTTCCGAGAGATCGTCCCCAAACGTTGCAGGTAGTCGGATTATGAAGCACACAGACATTGTAAGAATCTGACACAAACGGGGGGGGGGGGGGGGGGGGGGGGGGGGGGGGGGGGGGGGTTAAGAAGGGGCATCCTTCAACAAAGTGGCATGTAGGGGGGTTGGGGGGTGGGTGAGGTGAGGGGGGGTAAGGTGACACAGAGCTGGCTAATTCAGCTCGTCCCGGACGCCCCTCATTAGGAAGGGAGAACAGATGGGCCGGCCTGGCCCTCCTCTCAGCTGAACCACAGTCAGCTTTCATCACACAAGCCTGGCTCTCCGCCCCCCAACACCATCTCCAAGTCTGCGGCAACTCTGCTCTTCACTGTACACCATTTTCTGGGGGGCGTCTCAAGTTTCATGTGAAACACGAATTGTAGAGGAGTACTGTACATTTAAATCAAATCAACATTTATTTGTAATAGCCCTTTTTACAAGCAATGTCACAGAGGGCTTCACATATGCCCGTAGAACTGCCCCTCAACCAACCTAAACCCTCAAGGAAGACAAGGAAAAACTCCCAGAAAAACTCACTAGGGAGAAAAAAACAGAACATACATACATTTAGTCTTTTATCAGACTTATCAAGAGCGTATTTTAATGTGGAATCATTTTCGCTTTTCCTGTTTGCCTCCCAAGACTATCCCTGACCGAAGCTCATCATCGCTCATGATTCCCCTTGAACAGCAGTTCCGTGGAGGTGAGAACTACTTCTAACTTGTAAAATGAGGTAGTGCACTGCTAACCAAGAGCAGCACACCAGATGGAAACAGTGCGTCTGGCTACAAGCCTGCAGTCACTCTGTCAACACGACCGTCGAGTCAAAGCCAAGCCCCCCTGCTGGACGTCGCCTCTTCACCTGCCTTCAGCCGTGACCCCGGTCGGTAAACCTCCGTTACCAAGACACGGGTCAAACACGCGAGGAGGTTAGCAACAGGCTGCCGAGCGAGCAGCAGAGGTCCGTTCTCTCGGGGGTCGTCCAGAGCGCGCACTCGAAGGCGACAAAGCCGAGCGAGCGTTCGCTACACCGTCCGACCTGAGGTATTTATCTGGCTCGGCGTGGCGAGGCGCCGAGGTGTTAAGGTTTTCCACCTCGAGACCTGGAGCGTTTCGACGGAAGGCGTGACGATGCCGGCCGCCTTCGGAAAACTGCTCCCCCGCCTTAGCGGAGCAGATTGCCTTAGCTCCCTTAGGGGGGGGGTGGAATAATACTCCGTCATTTGTAACAACAGTACGTTTACCATCAAGCACGGAACAAGCTGACAATCCCTAGAGCTGAAGCCAATCAGTCTCAGCTGTTTATGGTGCAACAACGTAGCAGATAGACGTAATTAGAGAACAAGATCTACAATCACAGATCGTCTCATTGTTACCGCTTTGGCTCTGCAACAAAGCCCAGCTCCTCCCGAAAGCTCTCTTGATAATCCAGACACCCTCCCTCCCTCCCTCCCTCTCTCCTCACCACCTCTCTCTACACCTGAAACAAGGCTTAAAAACTCTCACTCACATTTGAGCTATCATCCATCCACATGCAACTGAGAGGGGGCAAAATATGATAACCGAACCGCTTGTAACTTGTGTGGAGTGATGCTTTCAGAGCTTGATCGTTGGTTCATTCACATGACAGCAGCATAGCAAGGTTGCTTGCGAGAATAACCACAAATAGTAGTTGATGACGCCAGGAATATAAAGCAGCAGAAAAATGGTTGGTGTCTGTCTGGGAGTCTTGAGACTGCACTAGCATATTTTCAGAGGTCATGCTGGGAGAATATGAATTCAGTATTTACACATATTTTGAGATATCAGACTCAGAAAAACGTTTTTTAATTGCTATGCAAGTTACACAAACACAGCATATATTTTGACAGGTTGGAGCAAAAAAGAACAGAGCTTAAATAAAGATAAAAAATCAAAAGGAATACTAAAAACTAGGCAATAGCTATACAGAAAGGGGTTCATACAAACTATAAATAGTACAAAAGTAGAAAAAGTATAAAGTATACGGGTGAGAATGGATATATACTACAGGACAAGCACAGCTGTCATGGGGACACTGATAATATTATGACAGAAGAGTTCTACTTGACAGAAGTTCTACTTACATCAAGAACATAAGCTGTTCATTAGGTCAAACCTGAGCAATTATCTGCTACTGTTACCATTAGCAGCCGCTAAAGAATAATAAACAAACCTTTAGGGGCAGCTAAGCCAGAGTTCAAATAGGCTCTTGCTCCATGAACTTGATCCTGAACCTGGGCGCCCCCTCAAGATTAATGACTGAACCAGTCCCTCTACGCCCAGAAAGTGCTTAACGCCCTTGAACCGCATGTTAAAACCCCGGAAAGCAGGTGGCTAATTAATTTCGAATGACCCCCTCACTCCCCCCCACATCCCACCCCCGATGACCCAGCGTTCTCAGGGGGTGGGAGGGTGTGGGGGTGGTCACCCCGAGCCGAAACTTCGATAAAACGTTGGGGCGCATTCCCCCCGCCGTACAGTCACGGGAGAGATTCGAACGGCGGGATGTACAGTTCCGGAACCCGCAACGTAAACGGCGAGCGATGGAGGCGGGCGTGCCTAACATCGCGTGGTCATCGGAGCGTCGAGGCTGATCCGGCGCCAAGACGGAAATCGTCCACGAAGCCTTTGGGCTGTTGAGTCAGAAGATGTCGAGAGAATCTTCCTGATGCTAATGTACCGGCCCTGTCTGACTCCCGCTCTCTTCCAGAAGGCTTCCGCTTGCTCACACAATCAATCACGCCTGCGTTTGAAGTTCGGGGGCTTCGACACAGTGAACGGAGATGAACATCTAGACAAGGAATGGAAACCCAGAATGATGTCTGCTCTAACAAAGAAAGACTTCAATGATTAAAGGTGGAATCAGAAAGCAGGTCTTGTCCGACGTCTCTTCTCTTTATGCCCGCGGCATTCCAACCCAAATATTTCACACTTGATGCACCAGAGAGCGAAACAATTCTCGAACGCTTGTCCCATTTTTCTCTTACAGTCGATCTACTTCAGCCGTGCATCTTCAGCTTCAGGGTGGGCTCAGCGAGTCTTTTCCTTAAGTCTGACGCCTTCCAAATATAGCCTGAGAAGAAATGGCAACAAACAATGGCAAACAAAACATGAAAGGCAGGTAGGAAGCGAAGACAAAAAAAAGACACATTTCTCTTTTCGCTTTCTACCAACAGCTACCGCCATACAACAGAGCTTTCGTGGATATCGGAAACGACGGTCGACCTATGAAAAAACGACAGCGCGTTCAAATTGCTCAACGCACGTGCATCGCAAACTCAGGTTGGAGCTCCGTCGGACAGCTCGGTGTACCTCTGCGTTAAGGCTTCATAGAAGTTTGACTGTGCGTATTTGTGTAACGGTCTTCGTGCTTTCGGCGTCGAATTCCTGACCCGCAAAGACAATCGGCGACGGTTATCTGTCCAGTTACCGGTGCATCAACAGACCTCACGACCTCCTGTGACCTCAATCAGGCGGTCCTTGAAGTTGAAGTAGGGTGTGTGTTCTTGCACAGTACACACACACACACATTACATCGAACTGGCAGACACACACTCTGGTAGACAGTGTGAAGACCTCAGTATGAAACCTTCCCCTCCTCCTCCTCCTCCTCCTCCTCCCTTCCCTCCCTCCCCCCCCCCCCCCCCCCCAGCCTGGGATAAAGACACACAGACGCACACTAACATTTCAGTCCGTTTCCCGCTAACCACTACAAGCACATCCCTATACAAGCAGACTCCTTCAGCCCGGGCTAATTGTGTGTTTTATGATCCAAAACGGGAACAGAGTGTCTCATTGCGCGGTGCAGGAGGGTGGGGGGGGGGGGGGGGGGGGGGGGAGTACGGGGGCGGCGAGGAGCCGAGGTTGTGGGAGGAGAGGCTGTAGGGGGGGGGGGGGAGGGAGGGAGTACTGCGAGTACTGTGGGAGGGAGTTAGAGGGTGGGGGGTGTGTGTGTGGGGGGGGGGGGGGGCTCTCTGGAATACGACGCAGGGATATTTCCAATTACTCAGCCCTCTCTCCCTGGCGTCCCACAGGGCGAGGCAGGCAGGGGCAGCGTCGTAGGCCGTTTATTAGTATTAGGGGCCTCGTCCCCCCCACCCCACCCCCCCACCCCCTTGCGAGGCGACTCACCCCTCCTGCGCCGTAAAGCGGCGGGCTTGCAGATCGCCCCCCCCCCCCCCCCCCACCGCCCCCCTCCCCACCCTGATACAATTTGTAAGCCTCCAAATGAAGTGGATTGCGAGAGACGAGATGACATGAAATATATTTGCTGGAGAAGAGCTGGGAGGGGGGAGGGGCAGGGGGGGGGTGGAGGGGAGGGGAGGGGGGGGGGGTTCACGAGGAGGCCTGAGGAGGCCTGGAAGAAGGTAGGAGGTGCACGGAACAAAGGATGACAGCGAGGGAGGGAGGGAGGGAGGGAGGGACCGAGATGCTCGCAATGCCTCCACTCCCCTTCTCTTCCACGATTCGCCTGCTTGCATTATTGGGGTGGGGTGGGGGGGTGGGGGGGGTGGGATTGGGGCCTCTCTCCCCTCTCTCTTCCCACTCTCTCCCTCTCTCTTCCCTCTCACTCAACCCTCTCTCCCCTTTCTCTCTCTTCCCTCAACCCTCTCTCTCTCCCCTCTTCCTCAACTCTCTCTCTCCCCTCTCTCCCCTCTCTCCCCTTTCTCCCCACTCTCTCTCCTTTCTCCCTCTCTCCTGTCTCTCCCCTGCCTCCCCCTATCTCTCCCCCTCTCTCCTTGTCCTCTCGACAGGCCTTGCAGTGCAGTCAGGAACTCGGAGCCTCACGCCAGTCTCCATAACTGTGTTTGACAAGTGAATTAGGCAGATACCCGATACGGACGACGCCAGCCCCGCGCCCAGACAGGTCGGCCAGCATACAGCTCCCATAAGACAGCACTCCTGGAGGGACAAATGGAAACCCACCCTGGAACCTGCCAGAGAAAGTTCTGGAAGAATTGCCTCGTTTTACAGCATTCAACCGAACGGTGCCTTTCACTCCCGTCGAAGACTGACTGATTCGGAGTTGGATTGTCTGGTCGATGTTGAGGGCTGAGCAAACACACTGAAGACGCCTTGCATTAATAAATGATGAGTCACGATGCGAAGCGATAAAGGGAGCATCACAGCTGCACTCATTAGATGCACTCAAAAGACGACTCTGAGGAATAATAAACATTAAGATGTCCTTTCACGAATGCTCTTTCACTGCACCTTCAGTGTTAGACGTTCAATGCTTTCCATATAGGAACCCAAACATCTGATTCTGATCACTGAACACTTGAATGATAACACACGTGAATATTGTGTCAACTCGACATGAATTGCTATTGCGTAAGGCTCTCAATGTCAGCTTGATAGATTCGTTTCAACAACAACATCCACCAGCGCGCGCCCGGAGCTCCTCACCTCATAACACCCAGATCTTAAGCTCTCGTCCTGATTCCAGGGTAACCGACGTGAGGAATCTTTTATGACCTCGTCGTCCCTCTCGCTTTGCTGCCGCTCTGTCGAGAAACCACGGCACCTGGAAGCGCTTCATCTCGCCTCCGGATGCGGCAGCGGCGCTGCTTCCGGAAGATTCCTCCGACGGCCATGAGTCAGCACCGGTCAAGGAGCCAGCGGGAGCTGTGCGACTCCTCCATGTCTGGGACCGTATCTCATTTCTACTGGGAGAGAGGCAGGATTAGAGTACGAACCACAGAGTGGAGGTCTTTAACTGGAGAGTGCGTTCTGTGTGAGAGTCTGGTCTGTGTGGCGGTCTGTGTGGCGGTCTGTGTGGCGGTCTGGTCTGTGTGGCGGTCTGGTCTGTGTGGCGGTCTGTGTGGCGGTCTGTGTGGCGGTCTGGTCTGTGTGGCGGTCTGGTCTGTTGTAGCGGTCTGTGTGGCGGTGTGTGTGGCGGTCTGTGTGGCGGTCTGTGTAGCGGTCTGTGTGGCGGTCTGTGTGGCGGTCTGTGTGGCGGTCTGGTCTGTGTGGCGGTCTGTGTGGCGGTCTGTGTGGCGGTCTGTGTAGCGGTCTGTGTGGCGGTCTGTTCTGTGTGCGGTCTGGTGGTCTTGTGGCGGTCTGGTCTGTGTGGCGGTCTGTTGTAGCGGTCTGTGTAAGCGGTCTGTGTGGCGGTCTGTGTGGCGGTCTGTGTGGCGGTCTGGTCCTGTGTGGCGGTCTGTGTAGCGGTCTGTGTGGCGGTCTGCGTGGCGGTCTGCGTGGCGGTCTGTGTGGCGGTCTGCGTGGCGGTCTGCGTGGCGGTCTGTGTGGCGGTCTGTGTGGCGGTCTGTGTAGCGGTCTGTGTGGCGGTCTGTGTGGCGGGTCTGTGTGGCGGTCTGGTCTGTGTGGCGGTCTGTGTGGCGGTCTGTGTGGCGGTCTGTGTAGCGGTCTGTGTGGCGGTCTGTGTGGCGGTCTGGTCTGTGTGGCGGTCTGGTCTGTGTGGCGGTCTGTGTAGCGGTCTGTGTAGCGGTCTGTGTGGCGGTCTGTGTGGCGGTCTGTGTGGCGGTCTGGTCTGTGTGGCGGTCTGTGTAGCGGTCTGTGTGGCGGTCTGCGTGGCGGTCTGCGTGGCGGTCTGTGTGGCGGTCTGCGTGGCGGTCTGCGTGGCGGGTCTGTGTGGCGGTCTGTGTGGCGGTCTGTGTAGCGGTCTGTGTGGCGGTCTGTGTGGCGGTCTGTGTGGCGGTCTGGTCTGTGTGGCGGTCTGTGTGGCGGTCTGTGTGGCGGTCTGCGTGGCGGTCTGCGTGGCGGTCTGCGTGGCGGTCTGCGTGGCGGTCTGCGTGGCGGTCTGCGTGGCGGTCTGCGTGGCGGTCTGTGTGGCGTGCAGCGCTGAGTCATGCTAGCATGGTGACATTGCTGCTGTGCATCAGATAGCCTCAGTTCCTGCCTCTGCTGCCTCCATACATCCAGGGTACAACCAGGCCTAACGCCCAGCACTTACTGAGCAAGGCAGGGCAGGAGAGTGGAGGGAGAAGGAGGGAGAGAGACAGAGAGAGAGTACAGAAGAGAGAAAGAAAGACAGCAGGAAAGAGAAAGAGAGAGAGCAGAAGAGAGAGCAGAAGAGAGAGAGCAGGAGAGAGAGAAAGCAGAAGAGAGAGAGCAGAAGAGAGAGCAAGAAAGAGAGAGCAGAAGAGAGAGAGCAGGAGAGAGAAAGAGAGCAGAAGAGAGAGAGAGCAGGAGAGAGAGAGCAGAAGAGAGTGAGCAGGAGAGAGAAAGAGAGCAGAAGAGAGATCATGCTCCCATCCCTCCCTTCAAAACAGTCCCCCTCTCAATAAACGAGCTGATGGATTAAGCTTGTCCGCCTCCGAGCTGCCGACCGGCGATATGAAAGCGAGAGAGAAAAGCTAATATCACTATGGAGACACTTAAAACTCGCACTGCGCTCGCTACGACATCTTCCATTATAGGTCGTATTATACGAGCCTCCTCTCCCTCAGGACTAGCTCGCCTGTTTACAAGTGCCCGCTCCAGAGCTCCGCCATGTCATTACCGCACGCCCGCTTGTTGTCGAAGGTCAGGGTCGTCCGTTGCGATGAGGCGGGGCTTTCATCAGATCAGGACAAGCGCACATCATCTAAAGGTTATATGACAAATCAAACGCGGCCTTAAGACACGAACATACATCAGGGCGCCGCCCTCTCCCGGTGCCCGCGGGGGCCTCGAGTCTGAACCGCGCAGACGGGGCGAGGTGCCGGATCGGGGGCGATAAATATCGAGCCGGGGGCGAACGTTTACTCGATCTGCGTCGCGGTACTCTCGCCGGAGGTTAATTAAAATAATGCCAAATTGACCTGAAATTCCCATAAAAAAAAAAACCGGCAAGCCATCAACGTGATATCTCAGAAGGTCTTTCGTGATTGGATGGGGTGAGGGGAGGGGGAGTGGGGGAGAGGAGGGGGAGGGTGGGGACTTAGCATTCCTGCCGCGCCGTCTCCGGAGAGCGCCTGGAGGGATGGCGCGCCGTGGGACTGATGCCATGCGGGGAGGAAGGTGGCGGTGAGTCATCGCTGACGGTTCGTCAGCGCGTCTCCTGGACAGATTAGCTGTCAAGATTAGAAAACAGCCCTGTCAGAAACCGAGGACGGAGCGACGCGTTGCGTCTGCTGCATGCTGGCGAGCCGCTCCATCACGGCTAACCCTGATGGACACACACTTCCACGGACTCACACACACACGTAGCACTGTGTGTATATATAGTCTCCGGGCTCGTATGGTGAACCGCAAACAAGTCAGAGAGACGCTGCCGTTGCCATGGTAATGGCACAATGTTTTTAGCGCGGGCAGCTAATTTGGATAGATCTTAAAGAGCGCGTCGTGGCTCGTCGTGTGGAGATCAAATCGATGCGGCAGTTTTCTCTCTGCTTGTGTTTCTTTTCGGGTCGAAGCAAAGTAATACAGTTTGAAATGGCCCTGCTGAAGTTGAGTTAATATACTGCCAATCGATAAGCTCTCACCCTCCCTCCCTCTCTCTCTCTCTCTCTCTCTCTCTCTCTCTCTCTCTCGCGCTTCTCTTTCTTAATCTCGCTGTGTCTCTCTCTCCTGCTCTCTTCCGCCTCCTCTCCCTCTCTTTCTCTCTCTCCCTCCATCAACTCTCTTCCCCTCTATCTCCCATCTAAAAGCCACCATACCACCAATGCGTATTGATCAGGGCTCCTCAAATGCCAGAGATGAATAACTGAACTTCCCATCCTTCCAATTTTTGGATCGGGTCAATTGAAGTCGATGGAATTCAACAGCCTAACCCTCGATTTGACATTTGATTGATTGGTTTTGGCGTGAAGGCTAAACGGCTGTAGCCATCTTCCTGTAACGTTGCCTCAACAGCATCGGCACACTGGAAAAAAACAACGCTGAAAAGCCTGGCTTTGATTTTAGATTTTTTTCTTTCTCTCCACAGTGCGAGAGCCCACAAGCTCCCATGGCACAGCAGTATTGATTTCAAGGGCTGTGTAGCTAGCTTTAATGAAACACGTTATGATGTCCACAAACTGTATCTCTGGTCAATAAGGTAAACAAGACGTTTCCTCCCAGTCTCCCCCTCAGACAGCTCACAGTACTGGAGTTCCAAAGTGCAAAATGAACCCTGGTATGCGATCGACTTCATCGCTGAGGGAGCATCTTGTTTAGATTTAATTACCAGCAGGTAAAGTTCAAACGTACGAACACACACTCACACACACTCACACACAAGAAAGAATGTAGGAAGGACAACCAGACACGGATAGATATTGAGTTAGACTGGGTTGGGGTTAGACTGGGTTGGGGTTAGACTGGGTTAAGGTTAGACTGGGTTAGGGTTAGACTGAGTTAGGGTTAGACTAGGTTAGGGTTAGACTGGGTTAGAGTTAGACTACGTTAAGGTTAGACTGGGTTAGGGTTAGACTGGATTAGGGTTAGACTAGGTTAGGGTTAGACTGGTTTAGAGTTAGACTAGGTTAGGCTTAGACTGGGTTAGGGTTAGACTGGGTTAGGGTTAGACTCGGTTAAGGTTAGACTAGGTTAGTGTTAGACTGGTTTAGAGTTAGACTAGGTTAGAGTTAGACTGGTTTAGAGTTAGACTAGGTTAGAGTTAGACTGGGTTAGGGTCGATAGACAGTAACCGTTTCCAGATACAAGGCACAGGCACAGTGGGTACCATGGAGACTGTTCTCAGGTGTGTTCCCCAGGCTGAGGGCCTCGTACAGAGCTGGAGAACCCGCCTCAGAGAGGGTTCTGACAGAGTAGAGCTGCGTTTCCTAAAGAAGGGCGGGGCTGCATTAACACAGGAAGCTCTCAGTCAGCTGCAGGCTTCTGTCGAGCCTCATCTCCCAGGCTTGACAGGCTCTCCCTCCATGCTCGCAAACCCAAGATGGATTTCATAACTCGAGAACCCCCCCCCCACCCACCCCCAAAAAACAACCTCATCTTATTAGACATGCTTCATATTTCTCTCTAACGTATTTAACGGTTCAAATAACCTCCCTGGAGGCTATACTCTCCCCTCATATTGTGCCAAACAATGACTGAAATACATATTTCCCCCAAACAGCCTTTCAAACTCATGTCCTCTGGGAATCTCATGTCTGTTTTTCTTACTTGCCTTTATCTGTTCTCCTCTGTTATTGGTTTCTATCCAGCGTGGGTTATTCTATTTATTTTGTTTAACTCTATCTTCCATTGTTTGCTCTGCAGTTATAAACAGTTTTCCACAAGGAGAAAAGGCAAGTCGATCTATCTCCCAGTGTCCCTGAAGGAGCGATCGCCCCGGTTTAGAAAAGACTAATTGCTTTTTAGTCTGTAATTAAGTGGACTTTTCCGGCAAGACGGGGGCGCAGGGTGAGGATGGGGGTGGGGGTGGGTGAGGGGATGCTTGCTATTAGATCGGTCCATTTGAAAGTAAATACTTGGCTGACGAGGCTCATCGATATTAGCACCACGCTCCTGAGCAGCGAAAGATGATCTGTTCTGATGACCGGCTCGTTAGCATCTATTATGGAGCCGTTAGAGGTTGAAGACCTCCGCGGACTCCGGCGTTTCCGGTGGAAATGAACTTTCTGCTCAAGCGCCACAGTAAACTTGCGACAGAATCTAGAAAACAATGAAGTGAATCTCTTCAGCGAGAACGTTGCTGACCTCAAAATAAAGACTTTCGATGACTTTTATCTTCCCCTAAGGCAGTGGGCGCTCGGTGGGTAAAATCAGTTTGAGTTTATGGATTATTATTTATTGATTGTATTATTTAGTCATTCAGCAGACGCTCTTATCCAGAGCGACTTACAGCAAGTACAGGGACATTCCCTCCTGAGGGAAGTAGAGTGAAGTGCCTTGCCCAAGGACACAATGTCATGTAGCCACAGGGGATCGCAACCCTCCGGTCACTATCACTTTTTCTGTATTTCGTTCTTTCTCGCACACTCAGTTCAATAAAGCTACCGGACCACCCCGTCCCCCCCTCATCCCCTCGTCCCCCCACAGCAGCCCTGCCTGCGAGAGACTGACAGAGAGATGGACAGAGAGACGGACAGAGCGAGCTGCAGAGCTGCAGAGCTGCGTAGCTGCGTAGCTGCGTAGCTGCGTAGCTGCGTAGCTGCAGAGCTGCAGAGCTTGTTTCCTGCTCCAAGGCCTCAGTCTTGCTGTTTTGCAACACTGTGCGTAGGATGTGTGTTTGTGTTAGACTGTGCCGTGTGTGTGTGCTGGCGGGTGCCTGGGCACGGGTGCCACGCAATGCAGGGACATGTCAGTTTGGGAGTCTGTGTGTGTGTGTGTGTGTGTGTGTGTGTGTGTGTGTGTGTGTGTTTGTGTGTGCGGGCGCCAGGCCTCTATTTCTCGCACCGCAGGACGCCTCGTTGGAAAAAGAAATGGAATGCGACACAGTTTTGGCTTCATCCCGGGATGCAGACATGCTAACCAGGGGCCTTATTAATGATCTGCTAATGAAGCACTTCTGTGCTGTTCTACTAGAAGGCTAGGACAGCCGAGTCCTCACAAGCTTAATGATAAAAGAATCCTGCAGAGCTTTCCCACACACACACACACACACACACACACACACTTACACATAGCCTCACAGACATTCACACACACACACACACACACACACTTACACATCCTCTCACAGGCATTCACACACACACACACACACTCACACACACACACACACACACTTACACATCCTCTCACAGGCATTCACACACACACACACACACACTCACACACACACACACACACACTTACACATCCTCTCACAGACATTCACACACACACACACACACACACACACACACTTACACATCCTCTCACAGGCATTCACACACACACACACACACACTCACACACACACACTTACACATCCTCTCACAGGCATTCACACACACACACACACACACACTTACACATAGCCTCACAGACATTCACACACACACACACACACACACACACACACACACACACACTTACACATCCTCTCACAGGCATTCACACACACACACACACACACACACACACACACACACACTCACACACACCCACACCAAACCCTCAGCAGTCGCATGCTTAAGTCAAGTCCAAACCCCCCAGAATCCCCAACTGCACCCCAACAATCCCATTCCTGCACCTTCCTGTGAGGGGGGGGGGGGGGGGGGGGGCGTGATCCCTGCCATTCTTTCAGCCAGGCTCCCCTCAAAGAGAGCGATCGATAGCCGTGTGAGTCACTGTGATGGACAATCAATAGGAGGCAGTAAAACAACCTGATAGATGGGCGCTCACACACTGCCCCATGGGAGCGTGTGTGTGTGTGTGTGTGTGTGTGTGATTGAGGACTGCGAGGCTGGGCACGAGTGAAGGAGAGGTGATAGAAGCGTATTGACCAGGTGAATTGTTAACAGCAGTCATAGGTCAGTGGGGGTCAGCGTGGTCAGGTATCAGCGCAGCACAGTTCTAACAGTACGCCGGACAATGGAAAGCTCACGGGGGGCTTTGTTAACGGATCGCCTCTCCTGTGAGGGTGAAGAACGAGACGCGGCGAAAGATGACAGTCGAGACTATTTTCCCTCTCTCTCTTTTTCTTTCTCTCTCTCTCTTTCTCGTTATTCCTTTCTCCCTCTCTCTTTCTCCCTCTACCTCCCTCCCTCCCTCTCTCTGTCTCCCTCTCTGTGTGGGTGTCTCTGAGTGGAACGTACAGCAACCCGCCCACAAATACCACATCGTTCAGTATACAGACAGCATGGGGGGGGTGGGGGGGGGGGGAAGAGAGTCACGAAGCAGAGCTGACATTCAATCTAATTGACATCACATCGCAGCCCAGGTTTCTCCCCTCCTTCGCAGCGGAAAAAGCTCGACTGAAATGATTCATCGCCCGCAGCTGTCAGATCGTCTAAATAAACATCATGGCTGGGGGGTTTTCCCCCCCTTTTCTTCACTTTCCCGATCGCTCGGCGAGGAGAGTTTCTGACACGAACCAAATGCCCGCGGTCGACTCTTCATTCGTCCATCCACCTGTTTCTGCGAGGCTTTTAACAACAACGAAAAAAAAGTTTATTGGAAGAATGGCATTGCGTCGCACTCGAACCCCCACTAGGAAGATTAGCGGTGACAGAGGACGCCATGTTTAAACACGGGCTAATCCTTTAATTGAATGCAGATTTATTCCAGCCCTCTGGTTGGACCAGTTCGCACACTATAGCGCTGGGGGGGTGGGGGAGGGTTGGGGGGGGCGGTGGGGAGGGGATGCTGGGTAAATGTGGGTCAAAGCGGGCTTCCCATCATTTCGGAAAATTGATTTCAAATCCCCCCGCCACCCCCCTCCCCCTTTTCAGGAAATCCTCGTTAATTCCCGCTCCTCAGCCCTGGCGGGTCAGTCTGGAGATCGGGGGTCTCAAACCCGTGCCGTCGAGGGTCCAAGAGGGTGCAGGTTTTCCCCGTCAACCGAGCAACGGCACCAGTTGATTTCGCTAAGCGGCCCTCGACGGCGCGAGTTTGCGACCCCCTGGTCTAGATGAACCCCAGCGGGCTCCGAATACGACAACAAGGCCTCGCTTGCCCCTCGCTCCGTCGACCCCTATCCCAGCGTGCTCGGCGCCGCCAGCTCATCCCTGTGCTCTCACCTGATTAAGAGCAACGAACGCCGCCTCGCTATCCCTCTGTCCGAGGGGCCACGTGCCTGGGAGGGCAGTCCAGGCGCTCTCTGCTTCTGCCAGCCCTGGAGGGGGGGTGGGGGTGGGGAGGGGGGGGGGGGCTGTGTGAGGTGTCCTAACGTGATCTAACAGGAAGAGGCACAGGCAGCCGCGGAGGGCCGGGATAACAGCAGGAAGTTTGCTTTCAGTCAAGCTCGCCCCGGAGTCTCGAGCGCAGGAGACTGACAGGGGAACAAGAGTGGAACTGCGGGCGTTGATGTCTTGGAAAGGGGGCCAGACACCCTCCTGTCACTCTCAGGTTCGCTCGCTAGCTCTCTTATACTTACACACACACACACACACACACACACCAGATCTGCTCTGCCGTCTACACACACGCAGACACACACACCTCGCTCTCTCTCACTGTCTGTCTCTGACTTGCTGACTGTTTTAACTTAAGCAGGGGTGACGCGCCATCGCCGAACAGGCAGGCAAGTCTGCAGTGGATCCAGAGCCTCACGCAATCTGGGGCAGGAAGTCGGCGTGATGGCATCCACTCCCCCCCATGCGCGCGGGGCCGATACCCTTTCTTTGTCTCGGTAACCCTGCTTAATGGGTGGCCTCTGCTCGGCTGTCTGGGAAGAGATGATCAATTTGCACGCTCGGGCGGTTAATGAGGTCCTTTCACATCTGGAGCTGGAAGAGGAGGCGTAATCTCGGTGCACCTGCACGCTGCGCCTCCCCCCCCCCCCCCTCCACCCCCTGCCTCTCAAGTTCTCTCTTCACCTCTCTCTCCTCGCCTCTCTCTCTTCACCTATCAAGTTCTCTCTCTCTCTCTATCTCTCTGTGCATCTTTCTCTCTCTCTTTCTCTCTCTGTCCCTCTCTCTGTGTCTCTCTCTTTCTCTGTCTGGCTCTCTCTCTCTGTCTCTCTCTCTCTCCCTCTGTCTCTCTCTCTGTCTCTCTCTGTCTCTCTATCTCTGTCTCTGTGTCTCTCTCTCTCTCACATCCTCTCAGTCCCCTGTGTGTGTGTCTCTCTCTCTGTCTCTCACTCTCTCTCTCTCTCTCTCTCTCTCTCTCCCTCTGTGTGTGTCTCTCTCTCTCTCTCTCTCTCTCTCTCTCTCTCCCTCTGTGTCTCTCTCTCTCTCACATCCTCTCAGTCCCCTGGATAATACCCAGCATCCTCTCGGCTGCATGTTACCACATTAGTCTAATTTTCCACAGCGCCGGTCCGGAGAGGGAGACAGACTTCCTGCGAGACTGGCCCACTGCTCCAGAACACTCTCTCTCTCTCTTTCTCTCTCTCTCTCCTCACTCGGCGTCACACATGGATACCCCTGTCTGGAACTCCCTTCCTCTCTTTACCCACCTCTCTGTATGTCTCTCGCCCCCCCCCCTCATCTCTCTGTATGTCTCTCGCCCCCCCTCTTTATTTCGCTCATTCTCTGAAGCCCAGACAAGATGAAGAAGGTTACTTACTGCTCATAAGAAAAACAAAAACAATAGACAATAGATATTTATGTTTATATTGTTATTATGTATTATAAGATACATGTAAAAGCATGCATTTGTTGCTGATCATTTGCAACTGTAAATGCAAAGAGTGAACAGCAAATGAATATTGAAGAGTAGAATGAAAGTTGTCTTCTCATCCCCTGCAAGAAGGAATGGTGATCAGCTGTAGCAGCCGCATAGACGAAAAGATGAATCAAAACGAGTATGTTGGACAAACTGGTATAAAAATGGTCCTCTGTGACTTAAACGTGCCTTAAATTGTTCCCTTCTAGTGATATTTGGAGGAATTTAGTCTTCTCAATCCCTTCGAATCTTATTGTAACAACGTTGTCACTCGGTGACTCACTGCCAGCATCTTAATCCTGATTCAGACAGTATGTCTGCTAAACTATTCCTCCCCTCAAACGTAAAGAAGATTGATAATTATTTAAATATGAATGTATGTGATGCTACAATAGGTCGTGCTAGTGCCAAAGGCAGGCACACCCTAATGACAATGCCTTGGGTTATAGCTTGGCTTTTATATGTGACTGACAACAACAACAAAACATCAAAGCCAAACATATATGACCTTTCATTCAAAAGCAGTTCAGCTCTTAAAAATCCCATATGCAAATGATCGCCTGACTATAAATATAATATCTATAAAACATAATGTCTTTACTGTTATTGACGTGCAGCAGCCCCCCTCCTTTCAAACACTGGGTTTCCACTTTAATTTAACATTTCGACCATCCAAATTAGTTTAGGGCCGGGGTCAAAGGTCAGGGGAAAACAAATTCCCAAAGCCGTTCCCTCGGCAAAGAACCAGGATATTAATTGTTTGTTTGCTCACGAGCGCCCCAGGCTCTCTCTCTGCCGATAATGAGAGAGGCCCCTAACCTGTGATTCAGGAGCATTAAGGCGGATCGGCGGAACGCAGCATCAGTATGCTGCTGTTGCTCGGAGCTCTGATTACACCTGTCCCCAGTACTGACACTGACACGATCCAGAGATGCCACTCTCATTAACAGCTCTAATGCCGCATCATTTCCTCCAGCTGATCTGATTGGCTCACAGAGAGAGAGAGAGAGAGAGAGAGAGAGAGAGAGTAAGGAAGTGAAGTGGTGGCTGGGGTCTTATTAATCAGCCAATGAGGACCCTGGATAGATCTCAGCAACCTCCATATTTATACTGTAAATTACTGCAAGTGTGGACACTTAAAAAACGTTAAAAACGTACTTCTGTGATTTTTGCACCACTGTTTACACTACTGTGTATATACACCCCCCTCCCCCCCACGTACCACATATACCCATTCCACTTGGTACCTATGTTATTTGTACTTCCATGTTATTTGTATCATTTGTATTATTTGTATCATTTGTATTATTTGTTTATATATATCATATCTGTATTGTATTTTACATTGTATTCATTTGTTATTAGTATGCCACATATACTGTATGTTCTATGTTTGCTCATTTGCCACAGTGAATTCTATGTTTGTTAATCTTGCATAGAGATTAAACCTCAATCTGATTCTGATTCTGACATGGTACAGAGTAATAGAAAAAACAAAGGACTGTGACCCACTTCAAACAGATGGAAATCACCTCAACCCGTGCAGAAATCCCACACTGTGCCCTGTCAACTGATGTTTAGCAATCATTCCAATTCTGAGGAGTGTGTGTTCACTGACCAGTAACCTGAACAAACAGCATCTCTGGAGGCTGGCAGCCAGCGATCTCCCTGGAGCTGGACCTCTCGCCCTGGACCTCTCGCCCTGGACCTCTCACCCTGGACCTCTCACCCTGGACCTCTCGCCCTGGATCTCCCGCCCTGTCAGACAGTCACCCGGGCTCGTCGGCCCTGCCATGCTGGATCTACCGCAGGCCGGTCCTGATGCCATGCGAGAGCCAGCGCTCGGCCACGGACACTGGGCTGGCCTCACACCACCCCGAGCCTGGACCCTGTACAGCAGACAGAAGGGAAAGAGAGATAGAGAGAAGGAGAGAGAGAAGAAATTGACGGAGCGAGAGCGAGAGAGACAATGGGTCAAGATCTTTAAGCCAATGACGGATCGCCAAGTCATGTTGGCTCAAACCAGCGAACTGTGATGGAAGATGGGTTGACGCTCTCCAGCTAGTCCCCCCCCCCCCCCCACTCCCCCCCCCGCTTCCTGAACCGGTCACCCCGGTTTCCCAGCCAACTAGCCTGGAATAGCTCCTCGCAAGGCATGGAGTTCCAACGCTATTAAATACCAGGAGCTAAAAAAAAACAGGAGCGTCCCCCCCCCCCCCTCCTCCAGACAGGAAAGAGGTGTTTCCGGCGTGTTTTCATCCGTAGCAGAGGAGGGGGAGGAAGAACGTCCCTCTTCCTTCCTCCCTGACGAGCCTTTCCTTCTCCGATACCGTCCATACCTACTCCTGCGGGAGGCGCTCTCCTCAGCCGGTCGTCTAGCCGGCCACCTCCATCTCCTCCTCACCGCCGGGGGGTGAGGGGGGGGGGGGGAGAGGGGGGAGAGACGGGCCCCGGGGCGACTCCTGGAACGAAGCGAGACAGCCAGAGGACGGAGAGGAGATCGATGAACGAGGGGGAAGTCGCTGAGGTAAGCGAGGGCAACGGCACACCCGAGTCTGGCCTCGTCGAGGTCACATGATACCGTACCCCCCTTTTCCGATATGAATTATTGAATGAGGCAAATGAAGCTGATCTGTCAGCGGTGTTGGCCCAACAGCAGGGCCCTCGGGCGCTGGCTGGATCCAGGCACGCAGGCAGGGCGGGTGGGGATACTACGCGTCTCGAATCGGGTTCTCCGGGGCGCCGCGCTGGAACCCGCTTCCGCCGGCTGGTCGCCAAGCAGGCGACATCACCGCCACATCTGCGATGCTGGCACGAGCAGGTGGAGAGCGCCGAACCGCGGGGCCGCGATGGAGCCGGGCCGAGGCGCCAAATCCCAGAGCAACGTGGCACGGTGCACGCAGTCGCCCCCTCCCCCTCCCCCACATCCAGCCCCTGCTCTATCTATCCACCCACCTCGGCTTCACCCCTCCCCCTCTCCTGCCTTGCCAGAAAAGCGTCCAATCAGCAAGAAAGCTGGAGTTTGACTAAGCCAGGTCCTCCCCGGGGGCTGTTGGTTATTAAACGGTAAATGTTACGGCCGAGCCCAGAGGACACGCAGGGGTGTGTGGAAGCTTTGTCTAGGACTCCGCACACATACCCTCCCCTCTCTTTCTCTCCCCTCTCTCTCTCTCCCCCCTCTCTCTCTTTCTATTCCCTTCTCCTCCGCTCCATCTCTCTCTCTCAGCTACGAGCCAAGTGAATAATGAGTTAGCGCCATGCTCGGTTGCTTGTGGGCGAGAGGGCCCAGGGGCCCGAAGCACAGTCAGTAAACAGGGCCAAGGACAGGGCCCCCTCCATCCCGCGAGAGCAGAGGGGTAGGGGGTGTGCGGGCAGGGGAGGCCAGGGTGAGGGACCGCACATCGCCTGAACACACAGTTCTCTTCTCCTGAACGACTCCTGGAAATCGTCTCGCTGCATCCAAACGGCACTTAACACCTGACAGTCTCCCCCCCCCCCCCCCATATCTCTTTATCGTTCCCACTGCCCCAAGGATGGGCGGGTGGGCGGGGGTGGGCGGGGGTGGGCGGGGGTGGGCGGGGGTGGGCGGGGCGGCCGATAATCTCTTAAACCACCAGGACTGAAATATGTTTCCCTCCACTCAGCTGTCCAACACGTTAATCCAGAGCGGATTAAATGATCATATTTTGGAAAACAGCGGTTGATCGTATTAGTTTAATCACCCCAGGGTCACTTGAGAGGCCTGCCCGGGTTTGAGTGGGGTGTCTGAAGCGCTTCCTCGAAGGGGGGCAGCATTACACCTCCACTGCCCAGCGCTGGCCTGGAGAATGAACCGCTTTAGGGAGAGAGGGAGGTTGCCAAGTCCAGCAAAAGTGTCTCTCCCCACCCCCCACCCCCCACCCCCCACCACCACCCAAACTCAAAAATTCTGCTCCGCTCGGCGCGAGGCAATGCCGTCGACTCGCGTATTCGACTAACCCGATCTCGGCGGCGGCGGCGGTGGCCCGCGTCCTGTGTTTGTCAAGTGTTATGAAAACGTTATTAATGGATGCGAAGAGGTGTTTCCAGACCAGCGCTGTGAGGTCTGACACGCCGTCTGGAGACGCAGCTGTTTTCCGAGGCTGTGCTTCACACTACGCTGTGTGTTTGTGTGTGTCCACCCCCTCACCCCCTCACCCCCTCACCCCCTCCTCCCCAACCACCCACCAGGGAGAAGGTGTTGCCGAGCGATAAGTGTGTGACCCGGCGAGCCCCCCGTGGGAGCGCCCCCGCCCCTGCCCTCCCCTGGGCGTGACATGCCAGGGAGCTCTCTCTCTTTCTCCCTCCCTCCCTCCCTCCCTCCCCCTCCCTCCCTCCCTCCCTCCCTCCCTCCCTCCCTCCCTCCCTCCCTCCCTCCCTCCCTCCCTGGCGTCGTGCTGTCGAGCCACTTCATGTCCAGATAAAACTAACAACAGCTCGGAGGATAAAGATAAAGCCCTTGGTTTGGTTTGAGGACACACAAACACACACACGGACACACACAGACACACACAGACACACACACACACACACACACTGGGCGAACAGCCTGCTTTGCATGAATTAAACACTTTCCTGACAAGGTCCCAGATGCCTGGGCTGGAAGCACAGTCAGGACGAATTGGCGGGGATCGTCTGCCGCGTGGGGGGGGGGGGGGGGGGGTAAGGGGGGTAAGGGGGAGGGGGTGGCTGAGCGGTAAGACGGAAAATAAATGTTAAATAAAGCGTATTGTAACACCTATTCAGGCCTCGAGTGGGTAAGTGTTGCGGTGTGTGTGTGTGTGTGTTTGCACGCTCGTGTGTGTGTGTGTGTGTGTTTCTGGCTGCGCTGACGCCTGGGGTGATTTTCACAAGCCCGCATTCGTTTCTATAGAAGGTGACAGACAGTAATTGACTACTGGAAAATAGAGTTATGCCACACCAACCGTTGCAGGTAAAATCTCCATTTAGTGTCTCCCACAGCAGAAAATCTCCATCTTATGAATACTGAGTTGCCAGGGAGGGGGAGGCTGGACAGACGAAACAGCTTCCCCCCCGTGGCCCGCCTTGCTCTCTGGGAACACGCTTAGCTCTGCCTGCTGGAGGAGAGCTGGGCGCCGGAGCGGGCGATGAAAGCGTATTTCTCGAGGCCTCAGGGCACTGGAAGCAAGACGTCGGCTGTACGTGACTTCCTGGGATACCTGAGCGCTTGTCCTTCCTCTGCACGTCGAGCTGTAAATCCTGTCTGGAGGGGCGATGGCGCCCGCGGACTCGTTTGATGTTGGGCTCACGACGTGACCTTGATTTAGCCGCTGGAGCTAGCGGGCATATCGTATTTAGATATCGTGCCACAGCACGAGAAACAAATACCATTCGTTGACCCTATGTGGTTCACATTCCACTCACTTACTTACATACTTGACTTACTTTATTTTGTATTCAATTATTTTGTATAGAGTACTATATCGTGCCTCCCTTATTGTTATTGTTATATTACCCTGCAACTCTGTGTGCTGTACTTTACCCTGCTGCTGTTGTGAACTGCAACCCCCGCCAGGGACAAATAAAGGTTTATCTTATCTTATCTTATCCTATCTTATCTTATCTTGACTATGATCACTAAAATACTGTTAATGCCTTTGTAGAGGCCTTCTGCTGTCCTGTTGTTATGTAACGGTATGTCAATTTGGGATGAAGCTGGCAAAATAATAAACATGTAAAAATGTAATTATACTGTACTCCGTACCTGAAGCTCATTTCACGGTCACCTTCTCCAATCGTAAAATACGAGGAACAATTCCTGCTTTGACACCGTCGGTGGATACCATCTGGCCGGCTCGGAGCTATCCGTGCCCTCCGCCTCGTCCTACTCAAGATAACTCGAGCTAAAATGACACAGCATCTTCCATCCTCCATGGTTTCCATTATCTGGTAAATGGAAAATACCGCTGTATCTCTCTCCCTGTGTTCCCAGCTCTTCATTCCTGTCTGCTTACTGATTCTGACCGCAGCATCACAGTCGTTACAGCCTCCATTCACTTCTGTGCGTCCTCCATCAGGGCTGTCCAATTACATTACCCCGGCTACATTATCGACAGAAAAGATTCTTAAAGCAGCGGGGGAATTAAGAGTAATTAATGTGGAGATTTCTTTTCAACCTCAAAGTCCAATTTCCACAGGAATTCCTGAAAAAATGTAAGATGTTTACGAGCAAAGTGTATTCCTTTGTGTTTTTTCACCTTTGCCTCGCAACTTTTAATTAGCGCTAGCTTCAAGGTCGCAACGGCTTCTAGAACAATACTTGCATAGGTAAGCACATTTGAGGAAAAACGCAGCCTTTCAAATTGAGATGAATGGAGGACCGAGCGAGGAGCCGAGAGGCACACCGGGCTCTTCTGAACGAAGCACGGATGACATTTACAACGAGGGGCAAGATGGCCCGGGAACGAACAATCCGTGATCGCTCTCACTTGGTCCCTCGCTGACCTTAACCACGCTCCCTCGCTGGACCACTTCCTGCCGTCCTGAAAATTCACGATCCGAAACCCTCGGCGGTTGAGCAGGCGTTTATCCAAGCGTGACATCATCTCGACCGCAGCATGCTCCAGGTGAACCCCTCAGAGAGAGAGAGAGAGAGCGAGAGAGAGAGCGAGAGAGAGAGCGAGTGAGAGAGCGAGAGAGAGAGAGAGAGCGAGAGAGAGAGCGAGAGAGAGTGAGAGAGAGAGAGCGAGAGAGAGTGTGAGAGAGTGAGAGAGCGAGAGAGAGAGCGCGAGAGAGAGAGAGAGCGAGAGAGAGAGCGAGTGTGAGAGAGTGAGAGAGCGAGTGAGAGAGCGCGAGAGAGTGCGAGAGAGAGAGAGAGAGAGAGAGAGAGAGAGAGAGAGAGAGAGAGAGAGAGAGCCAGAGAGAGCAAGAGAGCGAGAGATCCAGTAACTCTTCCACAGGCCTCAACAGGAAGTGGCCGGACCCACTGGTCTGACCCACTGCTCCCTGTCCAGACCCCCTGTCCTCTGAGTCCACACCCTGCTAGTCCCTGATGTGAAGTCCTGTGAAGGTCATAAGGAGCTGTGGAAAGGTGAGGGTTTCATCACATGCCGTGGGAGTGCTGTGAGATGACACACACACACACTCACACACACACACACACTCGTGCCGACACACGCGTGCACTCTGGGTGACAAGACCTAGTTAGTAGATGAAGCCGCCCACGTCAGAGGCGCTAATCTAAAACTCCTCGTCGTCGAAACAGTTTTATAAATACATACGGGCAAACTTCAGCTCTTAAAAATACTAAGCATTCATAAACAGACCTAAAAGGCTGTTGAAATTCAACAGCTGCGAAAATACTGTCTCCCCAAACTAAATTACTTTTTACTGCATAAACGCTCGCTATGGACTTTTTCGCAGATAAACGTAATTGCAAAAAGCTGCCTGTCTGTTTAAATATGCAGGCTTTGAGCTAAATAAACGAGCTCATTAAATATCTACATTTGAACAATGGCACTTATCTATGATAATTGGCACGTAACTAAACATTTTTTTTTCCCTAAATTAAACTAAGGGAAGAGGGACCACGAACCCAGTTAAAGACATTGCATGAATTCACCGGCGGTGCTGCTTTGCATATAGTGCCGCAGGGTACTGTGCTGACATATGCTGTGCTGCTTGATTTAATTTCTCTTCAGGCACTGGCAATTGTTTTCTCACACTGAGTCTATATTAAAAAAAGGAGCCCAGAGTCAAGGATGTCATCTAAAAAAAGAAGAAGAAAGGATCGCGACGTTCCTAACAATGAGATGACACGATCAGACAAGATGTCGGCGAATCATCGCGACCCATTAATCAAGGTGGGAGGGAGACGAGGCAGGTCCCGGTTCCTGCCGATGGCGGGGGACCGGGTCCAGCTGATGACGGATGGTCCTCTCAGCCAAGGAGATCCATCATCGCTCCTCCGACGGCCTATCAGCATGCTCGCATTTCATTTACACCGTGAATTAGGCCCCCGGGGAGGGTTCCCGAGGGGGCCCCGTGACAGCTGACACGCCCTTGACACGCAGGGATGAGGTGGGGGGGGGGAGGGGTGGTGGTGGTGGGGGGGGGGGGGTACAGCAGACAAGAGGGTCCCCTGTGTTTAACCCCCATTACACGTGTTAGGGAGCTAATGGTTTGCTTACAAGCTCAAAGGGAAACTCAAAGTGTATTAGCGAGAGGGGAGACATCATCAAATCAAAATGAATAAGTATTGATCTAAGGGCATTAGGTTAAGGCTGTTGCCGGGCGACTGTGAAAAGGAAGTAAATGGTTACAAATTAGAGCGCGCTCCGTCTCCCAAGGCAGAAGTCAATGTCTAATTAGGTTTAATTGACCAGAAAAGTGACCCATGTAAATTACTGTCTAACTTATGTAAGCACCTCAGTAGCTCACCATTCTTATGTAATGAACCTCAATAAATCTCCCTCCTTAAGCGAGCCAGCCCTGAGAATACATTAGTAAAGGGGGCTGGTTTTACAAGGGCTGTTTGTGTAAACAAGCCTGCAGCCTGTATTCGTTTTTTGTTGTTGCCGTTCTGTAACTCCTGTCAAAAAGCCAAAGTATTTCCCTTTTGCTCAACTGAAATATGTTTATTTTATTCACTGCCCTGGGAAGGCTTCTAGACAAACTGCGGAAAAAGAACCTCGTGCTTCTGATGAAACAAACGCAGAATCTTAGCGTTAACCTCCTTAGTCCTTAGTTCCATGTTCTGTAAGCGGTTGGTTGACGCGAAAAATACAATAAACACGCAGCCTGGAAGTTCAAGGAGAGGACGAGCGGGATTTGGATGTCAGCGCTGCCGCATTGCAAATACACTAAGCCAGCGTTTTGATCACCAAAACCCCAAATGAAACGGAACAAACCTTTGAAGCGTAACATGGCTTGTTTATGTCTAACGGTTTGTTTATGCTTTCATTATCTCTGGGATTCAAAGTTTAGGTATTTGGAATTCCTTGACGTTCTCGACTTAAAGGGATTAACGCCAGTAATACTTAACATTAGACAACAAGGTCCCAACAAAGTACTCGCCACTGGCCCTAGTAAGGGATTTTCTTATCTTATCTAACACAGAACCTAATAGAAGATCTAACACTGGCCCTAACAGACTGTAACACAGGACCTACCAGGACTTCAATGAGGAGGGCTGGCCACACACTGACTCCCCCAAACCTCTCATTAGTTTAGCTGCGTGTTCACAGAGCACAGCCAGCCTGGGAATAACTGCGGAAACTTCCGGAGAACTGGAGCAGCTTGATCTTAACGGCAGCTTTGGAACACAGCCCAGATCTCCTCTTCTAATAAACTCACTTCCTCACATACTGTAAAGGCACGCCACCATAAAAAAAACATAATCTCTGCTTGTATAACAGGCAATAAGCAACATCTGATTATTAAAATAATGTTTTTGTAATATCTGGCATATGTGGGATGAACAAAGCGGAGAAATGATTTCAACGCGCTCCGCTTGGTGAACGGCTAGGCGCCTGGCATGTCATTTGTAACGGGAACCAAATTAGCATAGCAGAAAGTCATGGCCACTGTTTGATTGTGTTTCATTTCATGAGAGACGAATGGAAGATTTGTTTCTGGACGTTTTGTGGAAGCAGAAAGTCATGTTTGTCTGTCAGATTCAGATTACTTTATTAATCCCTGAGGGGAAACTCTTCAGTAACTGTCAGTTATAGAGTATCAGGTGAAACTGGTCATTTCCTGTTCACAAGGCCTAACTTTGATAAACAAGCAAGCACACGCATGTACACACGCATGGACACACAAGCATGGACACACGCATGTACACACACGCATGTACACACACGCATGGACACACAAGCATGGACACACACGCATGTACACACACGCATGTACACACACGCATGTACACACAAGCATGGACACACACGCATGGACACACAAGCATGGACACACACGCATGGACACACACGCATGGACACACAAGCATGGACACACACGCATGGACACACACGCATGGACACACACGCATGGACACACACGCATGGACACACACGCATGTACACACACGCATGGACACACACGCATGGACACACACGCATGGACACACGCATGGAGACACACGCATGTACACACACGCATGTACACACACGCATGGACACACACGCATGTACACACACACATGTACACACGCATGTACACACACGCATGGACACACACGCATGTGCACACGCATGTACACACACGCATGTACACACGCATGTACACACACGCATGGACACACACGCATGTACACACACACATGTGCACACGCATGTACACGCACGCATGGACACCGCGCCTGGACACACACGCATGGACACACACGCATGGACACACACGCATGTACACACCGCCTGGACACACACGCATGGACACACACGCATGGACACACACGCATGGACACACACGCATGGACACACACGCATGTACACACGCATGTACACACACGCATGTACAAACACGCATGGACACACACGCATGGACACACACGCATGTACACACACACATGTACACACGCATGTACACACACGCATGTACACACACGAATGGACACACACGCATGGACACACACGCATGGACACACACGCATGTACACACACGCATGTACACACACGCATGTACACACACGCATGTACACACACACATGTACACACGCATGTACACACACGCATGGACACACACGCATGTGCACATGCATGTACACACACGCATGTACACACGCATGTACACACACGCATGGACACACACGCATGTACACACACACATGTACACACGCATGTACACACACGCATGTGCACACACGCATGTGCACACGCATGTACACACACGCATGGACACCGCGCCTGGACACACACGCATGGACACACACGCATGGACACACACGCATGGACACACACGTGAACCAGAGCAACATAGACTGAGGCTGACACTGGCCTCTGGCCCAGGACAGACATGTCTTCACAGCCTCTGTGGTCCTGCAGCAGTCAGTGTTCAGCCAGCAGGAGACAGAGCGTGACGCTGCTCTCATCACACTCTCCTCCCGCCTCTCCAACACGCAGCGCGGGGAGACAGCTCACCAAGCTCAGCTCAGGGAAGGAGCGCCACGGGGCCACGTGGCTTAGGGCCACGGCACGGACAGCAGGCTGCTGTTTTCGTTTTCCCACCAGAACCTGGACAGGTGGAACTCCCCTTGAGAGCGTCTGCCGCTCCTGACACCTCGCCAAGGGGAAACGCGGTCCTGTCCCGCCTTCGCCGAGCTCCGAAGACCGTCGATCTGGAAGCCTCTTTCAGCTGAGCCACAGGACAGGGAGCGAGACGGTGGGAGGAAGGAAGGGACAAGCTGAGGAAGCTAGCCAGGTAGGCCGCTTTTATCCTCCGCCATCCAGATGAGGAAACGTTTGTTTTAATTTCGTGTAGCGTCAGCGTGGGGGAGAGGATAGCTATCGATCTGCCTGCCACTCGACCGCAGGACGGATGCTGCTACACGCTCTGCCCCACGGCCCCCGAAGGAGAAGGCTTCCCTGCGGCCTCAGTCGTTAGATCAAAGCGCGGGGCCAAGGAGAGGCGTTTAAAAAGACATCTTTCGGCATTTCCTTTGCGGTTTCGCGAATCTAAACGAGCTCGATTGGATTGTTATCTTTGCTGGGTGGACATCAATGAACGGTTCGATAGTGGAGATCTGACAAGCCTTTCAACGGCTTTCTGCGTTTGGATCATTAAACGACGACTGCACACTATGAAGACCCACACATCACGGACACCCACCCACCTTAAAAGGAGATTCTACCAGGGCGAGAAGGTCACAAGATAAGGCACTTCAGATAGCAACCGATAAGACTCGACATTTCAGTATTCCTCTGGATCAAATTTGCCCTCTCTAAAGACATTTGCGCTAGTATTTGACTTTCACCCACTTGATTATTCTTCCAAAGTGTGGGCAGTATTCCTGGTTGGAATCAACGCTTGACATCAAGTCTCCTTCAAGCAGCAAGGCTCGTAGTTTAATTTGTCCTAACTCGAGCCCTAATTAGACTGGGGCTACCAGCTAATTAAATGTTCAGATGAGTGATGAATTAGGTGGGTCAATCATAACAACTACAGTAATTACTCAGGAACTGTCGTACGCCCCCTGCATACAGATTTGGACAGGACCAGGGATTATTAGGTTTTGCCGTGACCCCTTAGGTGGGAATGAGTCACTGTTTATCAGAGACAGGAGGAAGTCCTACTTCCAGAGTAAGTCAATCTTCCGGCTACGCGTAACTCAGTCTCCTCTGTCGCATGTCCATGTCGTGCTGGGGCTTTGCTGGTATCACAAAGGGAAAAACCACGACGAACAGCATCCTCTCTGTGTTTGAAGGGGCAGAATGTGACTTGTTTCCCTGGCAGAAAGCATCACAGGAACACCGAGGGAGGCATTTCATCTGACAGTTAAACCAGGGGGTCTGTTGGACAGGAAAATGTCACGAATCACGCTTGCTGCTTTACAACACAATGCACTCGCTATGATGGAATTGTCAGCGCCGAGCCGATAGTTGATCTATTACGGGATGCGTCAGGGCCAGAGAGCCTTGCTAGGGCGGTGAGAGCCAGCGGGGTTAATGATGAACGCTGGGACAGATGGCTTTTGTTGTCGGATGAAGTGATGGCTCCCAGAAGCCTCTGCTCTGTCACTAAACACCACGCCTGACAGACTGGAGGAGAGAGGAAGCCAAACAGGGGGGAGGGGGGAGGGAGTGAGGGAGGGAGGGGGGAGGGAGGGAGGGAGGGACAAATGGGGAGGGAGGGAGGGACAGGGAAGGGAGGGAGGGAGGGAGGGAGGGACAGGGAAGGGAGGGAGGCAGAGAGGGAGGGAAAGACAAACAGAGAGGGAGGGAGGGCCAAACAACAAGGGGAGGGAGGGAGGGAGGGAGGGAGGGAGGGAGGGAGGGAGGGAGGGAGGGAGGGAGGGAGGCGGGGAGGGAGGGAGGGAGAGAGGGAGGGAGGGGAAGAGAAGGGGGGGGGGAAGGAAGGAACACAAGTCTGGCCATAAGGGCCCTTCACTGAGAGCCGATAACGATGTATTTTTTTTGAAGATGCTTTCGGTAAAAGAGCCGTCCTAATTCGCCTATTAAACCGGTACTTGAGTTGATGACGCTCAGCTTCCTGTCAACACATTCCTGTTCCCTGGCGGGAAAAAGTCTAAAACGACACATCAAAAGCAGCCCATTCTGAACCTGGACCAGAACAAGCAAACAGAATCCTCTCGAGCTCTTTGAATGTGGCGGCAATTTGCATGAAGCGGCTCAGTAACTTGGTAACAAGGAGCCAGGAGAACAATACACTGCAGTCAGGCCCATTAACATTCAGTAGGTCAATGTTGACATAGCTCCACTCTTGTACAGCAGAGGGAGCATAATACTGCAGGGAGACAGATTGCTGTGTGGTTTTTTTGGGGGGGAGGGTGGGGGTGGGGTGGTTTGCGAGCGCTTAGGCTTGATAATTTAACGTAACAAAAAGCTCTTTCCCCGCGGAGGAAAGCTTGGCTGCGTTTTAAAATTGACTTAATTCACTTTATTACCCCTACACACGACAAAAAAGATGAAATCACCCCCTCTCATCCGCGAGGCGCCCAAATGAGAACGAGCTGCGCCGCGACGCTGTAGAGCTGCGACTGGAATGAAAGGGAACCGTGTCTCAAAAGGTACAAAGAGAGATTCTCAGGATAAGATATCTTTAAGCACTATCGGTCTCGACGACAGCGAAACCTTTTATTGAATTCTGCTCACCCAGCGGTTGAGGCGCTGGGAAAATTGTCATCGTTGCGTTGGCAAGAAAGGACTGTTGGGTCACGGTCAAGGGACTTCAGGTATGAGGTGGTCCAGTTCTTTGAATCACTGTATTCAGACTGGATTCCATAGAGAGTCAGAGGCACACAAACATCTTCTGGAAAGATTAAAGGGCACTCAGTTACACTGTTGCCCAGTCTGAGATGTGTGACTCGTTTAAACCAATGGTCTTGTGGTTCTTCCCTTTTAGCGCTTGTTTGGTTTCACATGATGTGCGTTTAATACATTTACATTTGTACATTTATTCATTTAGCAGACGCTTTTATCCAGAGCGACTTACAGTAAGTACAGGGACATTTTTCCCCTCTTATAATAATAATCATTTTAATCTGACTACCCGCAATGTTTGGGGACCATCTCGTTGTTACGATCAGTGACCCGATGCTCTTTTTGTAAAGCTCTCTCTTGTCACGTCGGATGAAAGTATCTGCTCGATGTAAACGAGTCATGGAAAACAAGAGGATGATCGTATCACCTGCTTGAACCACCGCTGAGGGGGGTCACGAAAGGTCGTAGGAGGGGGTCTGACGTACCCAGGCTGAGTGGGGGGGGGGACAACTGGAGAGGATCGAGAGTTAGGAGGATAACATGTTTATCGGATACCCGCTGGCCGGCGTCGTTGGGAGTTGGAGTTTTTAAACGGAGCCTCGAGGAAGTGGGTGGGGACAACAACCGCTGACAGAGCCAGAGGTGATTTACTGGAGTGTCTCATCAGCCGTTCTCCATTTTCCGGCGGGAGCCTGAGAGAAATACGAATGCTAATCCGCAGTTTATGGAATGGAAAAGGCTTCAGCAGCTGCCGAAAGAGATAAAAAATGGAACACGCCTGCGGGTCGAGATGGAGAGCGATGGCTCTGGTGCTCCAGGCTCCCAGGGTTGCGGAGCGGGACAGCGCCCGCTAGCGGCCTGTCTGGGCTGGGCTAGGCTCGGACGGATGAGCAGCGCGTGCTGGAGGTTTTGGAATGCGAGGCTGATCCGTCCGGACAGCTCTGCGAGCCTGGGAGGCAGGCGCATGACCGTGCCTGGGCTAGCAGCCTGGGCTAGCAGCCTGGGTCAGCAGCCTTGGCTAATAGCCTGGGCTAGCAGCCTGGGTCAGCAGCCTTGGCTAATAGCCTGGGCTAGCAGCCTGGACCAGCAGCCTTGGCTAGCAGCCTGGGCTAGCAGCCTGGACCAGCAGCCTGGGCTAGCAGCCTGGGCTAGCAGCCTGGGCTAGCAGCCTGGGTCAGCAGCCTTGGCTAGTAGCCTGGGTCAGTCGCCTGGACCAGCAGCCTGGGCTAGCAGCCTGGGCTAGCAGCCTGGGTCAGCAGCCTTGGCTAGTAGCCTGGGTCAGTAGCCTGGACCAGCAGCCTGGACCAGCAGCCTGGACCAGCAGCCTGGGCTAGCAGCCTTGGTCAGCCCCTAGCCTCCCTCACGTTGACCCTGCTCCGCTCAGACGAACACCAGCCCTCTTAGGAAGAACCAGAGGGAGGGAGATCATAGAGGGAGAGAGAGAGATATGGAGGGTCAGACAGAATCAACCCCAGGAGTGTTAGCTTGTTGGTTTTGCGTGATTGAGCCTGCGACCCCTGACCCGATCGGACCCTGTAGGTGAGTGAAGGAGGGGGGGGGGGGGGGGGTAGAATGTGAGAGGCGGCTATTTGTGGGAGGAATGGAGGGGGGGCGGGGGAGGGGGGGACAGAGAGAACGGAGGCCAGGCATGTCACAGAGGTCTCTTCCTCCATAAATCTGTCTGGAGGTGTCCAAGACTGCCGGGAGACACATTCTGTGTGTGTGTGTGTGTGTGTGTGTGTGTAGCGGAGGAGAAGGCCACAGGAAAGTGTGTATGTCAGGACAGGTGTGTCCTGGCTGCATGGAGGATGGCGTCATGCGTTCACCCAGGCAGCGCCTGCGACAGAACGCCACGCAAACGGAATCTTTCACTCTGGCCGCTGCGCCCGAGCGGTCCCCCCCCCCCCCCCCCAGCAGAGCGGTGTGTTTGTGTGTTTCCTGTTATTCTGACATGGCTAAGAGGTCACTTCCCCCCCCCCCCGGTTAATGACTTGCCCTCCTAAGCACCTCGGTGTGTTCCCCAGACACCGGACTCTCCTGCACACACACACACACCCTGCCCCCCCCACACAAAGCCCCTCCACATCCTTTCTCCCACCCCCCTCACCCCCCTTCCACTCCCTCCTTAACCCCTCAAATCCAGCCCCTGGTTCCCTGCTAGGCCTTCATGTCTAATCCCCCCCCACCACACACACACGCCCCCACCTCATGTCCGCAGGGGGACTCCTTAAGGAGTAGAGAATAATGAAGGAGGGGGGGAAACAGCAAGGCTGGCTCCTGCAAGGGGGGTGGGGAGGGGGGGTTGTATTTGTTTCCAGGGATTAAGGAGACTGACAAATGAAGCCTTGTGGGAGGTGGGGGGGAGGCGGGGGTGGAGATCGGGGGGGCAGCTCATCCTCCCAGCCAGCCCCCCCCCCCCCCCCCCGGGGTCTTCATTACGAGCAGGAGAGACCACCGTCACTCCGACACTCACACTCACACTTCCCTGGAGACCAGGGGAGGGGGGGGCAATTAGGGAGTTTTCCCCACCTTCTGCTGTGGGGGGGGGGGGGGGGGGTGCAGGCCACGCGGACGCTGACGTGGATTTACTCGATGCATAGCGGAGCCAAGATGGCGTCGTGTTCGGCGTGAGCAGGGAGGGGGGGGGGGAATAAGATGTTTATCCGGACTTGGGAAGATTTCAGGAGAAGTCAGGAGTTTAAGGGTTGAATGTTGGCAGTGGGGAATTCATCCTAACCCTGTTGTCTCCCAGCCAGTGTGTGTGTGTGTGTGTTTTTAAGGGTCTTGCTCTGTGAAGCTCTGCAGTCAGATGGGATCAGCAGATCTGTGGAAAGTGTGTCTTCTGTAGCAGTCAGCCTGCCAGATGTCTGCCTGTGACAAGCCTTCTGGGACCTGTAGTCAATAGCAGTTACAGCCTGTATTGATCCTCATCTGGCAGCAGGCGGTGGCTTCGCTGACCCCTAATGATGGTGTCACATGTGCTGGGGGGGGCCCTAACACCCTGCTTAACATGCTAATGCCTGTGGAAGGGGGGGCCCGCCATGGAGCGCGCTAGCTGAGGGGTGGTGTTAGCACTTGCTGGGTAAGGGCCCCCGGGGGGACACTGCTACTCTGATGATGGGAAATATGGGGGGGGGGTCCTCAGAGAGATCTGCCAGTCGAGCACCACGCCCCTCTCTCTCTCTACAGGCTCTCCCCCAGGGGAATCGGGGCTCATCCACGCAGCTCTGCGCTGCTGGAGAAGGGGATTTAGCCCCCAGCCGCCCCCCCCCACCCCAACTCCCCCAGCCCCCCCCCCCCCCCCCCCCCCCCCATCCCTAGAGGCTCAGGCCAGGGAAGAGAGTTAATTACAGGAGCTGTATGCACTTGTCATCTCCCATGAGCCTCTCTGCTCAGCCCCCAGAACGGCAGAAGGGACTGGGGATGCTAGGTGCAGTGTGTGTGGGGAGTTTGGGCTCCAGTGAAAGACTGCGTTCAGCCAGCATTCAGGCTGTGTTCCATTTGCATGGGGGGTTCACTGGAGCCTCATAGCTTTTTAAAGGCCCAAAGATTAACTACGTTGTATATATTAAACCGCCATTTTCTCACTTGGAACAGGAGCCGCAGAAGTGCTCTGTAGTTGGGCCCTGGGGATGATATTAGATAGAGAGAGCGTGTGGGAGAGAGTGTGTGTATGTGTGTGTGTGTGTGTGTGCAAGGGCTGGAACTTGGGGACTTGTATTACAAGTGAATAGGCCCAGATGCTCTCACAGTGGGGGATGTGTGTGTGTGTGCGTGAGAGCGGTTCCCATTCCGAGGGGCCTCGTCTGTTAGCGCAGAACACCGCTGTGCCACACACACTCCCCCACACCGGCGCCGGCTCACACACATCGAGGGGAACAATAAGGCGGAGGCAATTACACAGACGTGACAATGCGGATCCTTCATCCGTCAATCACACACCCTGGTAGCAGAGGCCTCTCTGGGACCTGTAATCATCATTTGTAGAGAGAATGAGCCCATTAAACACACACACACACACACACACATCTGCACTGTGACGCATGTGCTGCTGCGTAGAGACGCATGGGACCGGCTGTGAAAGGCTTGATCTGGTCTGATGTTTCCTTCAGCTTGAAATGTTCTGGCATGTTCTCTGGTATTTCAGAGGAAATCATTGTATTGGTTGTCTTTGGTGGGTTGTCTCTCCTTTTCGGATTTTTGATATGTGAGAGTGAGAGTGGAGCCTAATTAGTGTGTGCTGATATCTAACCACTCTCTCTCTTCCTCCCTCCCTCCCTCTCCCTCCCTCCCTCCCTCCCTAGTTCCAGATTTCAGCGTTGATGCGCTCTCCTCCACCAATGGCAGCCAGGAGCCTTGCGGCCCGGCCCTTCCCAAGGTGTCAGGCCTAGAGCGGAGCCAGGAGAAGAGCCAGGAGAGCTGCCGGGACGCCCAGCCTCCTGCGCCCAGCGGCCCCAAGCAGCCTCTCCCCCCGCAGGCCCAAGCGGCCGCCCGCTCCCTGCCCCTGGCCCTACCCCCCGGCCCCCAGATCCAGCCCTCTCCCCCTCGCTGGCCCAGAGCCAGGCCCACCTGCCCCCACGCTCCGAGCTGTCCACAGGCCTCAGATCCCCGCAGCCCTGCCTCTCGCCCAGGGCCACGAGCCCCCGCAGGCCCACCCTCTGCGGCCCCAGCACCAGCCTGAGAAAGCCCATCCTCGGCCTCCTCCACCCACGCCCAAACTCCACCCCCACCACCCTCCATCTCCAGTTCTACCAAGCCACCACAATCTCCACCCAAGCCAGGCGGGGCCCCATCGGACCCCCTCCCGCTGCCACCCTCGCCCCCTGTCTACCTACAATAGCAACCTCACCATCAACGGCCACAGGTGAGCCCTATCTTTACCACACTTGGACAAAAGTCGTTTTTCCTCGTTGAGCTTGTTTGAATTCCAGCCTATGATTTTGTGCACTTTGTTTTTTTAAGTGGGCTACAATATAATGGCATTGAACCTGGGCAAACACACATACACACACACACACACACACACTCAAACACACTTCAAATAGTGCCGGAACTCTGATACCGTATCAGTATGTAAATGATTGTCTGGAAAAGCTGAACTTCTCCCTGCTGCACAATAGCACTGATTATCAACAGGGTGGGTAAAACGGCTCTCATGCTGCGAGATAAGTGCCTTTGATTTATTACCCACCCACATTGTCGTTCGCGTTTTCCCTAGCCCCCCCAGCGCGGCTCGCCACACACACACACACACACACACACACTCTCTTCTCAGCGGATCAGCCCCTCGTCCCCGCATCCTGCAGCCTCTAGACTCAGCCAGCTAGCTGGAAACGTTCTCCATTAATTCCGGGCTCCAGGATAGCCCCCCCCCCACCCCTCCAGAGGCCCCTTTGTAGTCCCGGTGAAAGCGGCTCCAGCTCTCAGGCTCTCACCCCCCCTCCTCCCCTCTCTCTCTCTCTGCCAGCCTGCCAGCGGGCCCTGGCAGCCTCCGTGCATAATCAAGGGACCACATTGGAGACAGGCAGAGAAGCTTCCAGAGCTTTAGTGTGTAAGACACCGAGACACAAGCTCCCCCCCCGGGGTCCACAGAGCCCGCATGCTGGAAGTTGTCTGTGTGTGTGTGTGTGTGTCTCTGTGTGTGTGTCTCTGTGTGTGTGTGTGTGTCTCTCTCTCTCTCTGGGCTCCGTGCTCCTGCATCTGGCTTAACTTGGAAGACAGACTCAGCCTCACTGTGCGTACACGCTAGTGCTTTGCGAAGGCGGTTCTTTTGTCCGTGATGCGCCCTCCTGAGAGGGGGGGCGAGTGTGCGAGGACGGCCCAGTGTGGACAGACAGGGTGGGGGGTCTGTGTGACTGTCCTCTGTCCCAGGAGATGGAGGACAGAGGACAAAGAGACGAGGGGAAGGGTGTCAGATGAATTAACCCTTGTTCCCTCAACCCCACTTCTCTCCCCCTCCCTCCCTCCCTCCCTCCCTCCCTCCCTCCCTCCCTCCCTCCCTCCCTCCCTCCCTCCCTCCCTCCCTCCCTCCCTCCCCTCCCTCCCTCCCTCCCTCCCTCTCTCTCTCCCCCGCAGCAGTAGGAGCAGTACACCTGGCAAGCCCCCCCACGGCCCGCAGGCTCCGCCCCCACACCTTCACCACCTCCCGCCCTCGGCCGCCGCTGCCGCCGCCGCCGGCTTCCCCCTGCCCCTCCCCAGCCAATCAGAACGCTCCCCACGGCTTCCCTCAGGCCCTGCAGTCTTCGCCACACCCACATCACCCCAATATGTTTGCGCCTCCAGCAGCTTTGCCCCCACCACCGCCACTGACGTCTAGCACCCTTCCCGTCCCTGGTCACCCTGCTGCTGGGAGTGCCTACTCAGGTAAGCCCGTGCAGCCACGCTGCCCCCTGTGGAGAGGACGGTACTGCGCCCCAGCAGGGCTGTGAATGATGCAGGGGCTGTTGGGGCAGATGATGGGTGCATGTGGATGGTCACAGCCAGTGGAAACATGTGCGGGGTAGACAGACAGAATGTTACCTTGGTGATAATTTATGGAGGGCGGCTGACAGTCGTTCGGAGATTCTGAGATTCCGCAGAGGCTCCGGGCGCTGTGTGTGTTGGTAGGACAGGAGAGCACTCTGTCTCTGTCTCTATCTCTCTCTTTTTCTCTCTATATGTCTCTGTGTCTCTCTATCTTTGTCGCTCTCTCTCTCTGTCTCCATCTCTCTCTCTCTGTCTCTGTCTCTATCTCTCTGTGTCTCTCTATCTCTCTCTGTCTCTCTGTCTTTCTCTGTGTCTCTCTCTCTCTATCTCTCTCTGTCTCTCTCTACCTCTCTCTCTCTCTATCTCTCTGTCTCTCTCTGTCTCTGTTTCTCTCTCTCTCTCTCTCTCTCTCTCTCTGTCTCTCTCTCTCCTCTACCTCTCTCTTACCTCTCTCTCTCTCTGTCTCTCTTTCTCTCTCTCTCTATCTCTCTCTGTCGCTCTCTCTCTCTACCTCTCTCTACCTCTCTCTGTCTCTCTCTCTCTCTGTCTCTGTCTCTCTCTCTCTCTCTCTCTCTCTCTCTCTCTCTATCTCTCTCTGCCAGCTTTGATGGATGGGCCCTTGGCTCGGTACACAAATGACAGACACCAGCCAATTATGCCTCGGTGTAAAAGTGATTACACGCGCTCGGTGTTCTGACAGGGTGTTATCAAGCTAAATGTCAGGGTCAGCGTGGACAAGGGGGGGGGGGGGGGGGGGGGGGGGGCGGCTTCAGTGACGCTCTCAGCCTTTTCATTTTCACAGGGAAATGTGTTCATCTGGGAGAAATCAATTTAGTCGATACACAATGAACCCAGGGTGGATATTGTTCAAAGATTTTCACGAAGAAAAATGTTACCCTCCCCCGCAACGCAATAAAAGATAGAAATAAATGCGTAAAACAGTGCATTGAATTACTGTGGAATACAAATTATACAGTTACTCTGGAGAAAATAACTTTTCTTGGGGCAATTTGCTCAATTTGGACCGCCGGCAAAATATAAAATGCATTTCTGGGTTTGTCTTGGAGAGCTTGTGCTAATGTATAACCGGCTATGTACAAGATTGGATTTGGTTGGCAGGAAATATTTGTAGTTAGGGTGTGCCTGCCTCTGGCAATAGGACAATCTATTGAAATTTCACATGTATAATTTATTTATATTTCTTTCTACCCCTAAAAGCTTCTCAGTATTTGGACTTCTAGAATACCAACTAATGGTTACTCTCTGTGAATTACAGTATAACCCTAGTCACCAGATAACGGGATTAGTTCAACAACCCACATCATTTAGTCTTTTTCTGTCTAAAATCAATGCAGAGATACTGAATGGTTGTCTTCAGTAGCTAGACACTAGAACTCTATAAGCAGCTGGGGCAGCTGAAAGCACAACCTCACAATATCGACAGACATGTCATCCTCTCTAGTTACAGAATGTAGCTCTACAGTAACTCTGAAGCAGTGATGCAGAGTTCAACATGATTAAGATGATCGTCTATCCTTAATTATTTAGGAACGGTACGTTTTTGATCAGGATGATGTCTGTTCTTTGTATGATTATAATAATACCTCATTTAGCAGACGCTTTTATGCTTTTATAAAGATTATGACTTACTTTAAGATTGCGTCATCGTTTTTTAGGTTTTATATTTGCTCAAACAGCCATAATTCAAATCCTACCTCACACCCCTAACTCTAACCTTAACCCTCTCCCCCCTTCTCTCCTCCACCAATCCAGAACAAGACCTGTTGCGTCAGGAACTCAACACTCGCTTCCTGGCTTCCCAGAGTGCGGACCGCGGCGCCTCGCTGGGCCCGCCCCCGTACCTGCGCACCGAGTTCCACCAGCATCAGCACCAGCACCAGCACCAGCACACCCACCAGCACACCCACCAGCACACCTTCACCCCCTTCCCCCACGCCATCATGCCCACCCCTGCACCCCCCATGGTGCGTACCCCAGCCAGAAATGTGAGGATAAGTAGAGCGCAACTCCAAACGGGTACCTTTGGGAGGGGAGGGGGGGGGGGGGAAGGGTCATAGGGGCTGAAGTTTGTGTGTGTGGTTTGTGGTTGGTGGGTGGGGGGCTGGGGGGAGGGGGGGGGGTGGTGTATTAAGTTTATGATATTTTTCATGTGGAGCAGTTAAGTGTTTTAAATGTACAACAGTGGGTTAGGGTGGGGTGGGTTGGGGTGGAAAGGCAAAGTGTTTTTTTCGTAGCGTTTTTATGAACGTGACTATTTGACCCAGTACAGTATGCGTGTGTGTAAGACTGTCTGGAGCTCAATGATGACCATGTGTTTCTCTCCAACCACAATGATGCCTTTCTTCTCTCCCCTAAACCCTTTCTAGTGTTTTCTCTGGCATGCGTGCCCCCCCACCCCTATCCCCCCCCCCACCCCCCCACCCCAACAAAACTCAAATCCAGTTATTTCTAAATTGCCAATAACTGGCCACAGCGAGTTGTTTAATTCCGAGCCAGCTTTGAGAACATAATACCGGTGTATGCATGCTGGCTTTAATGACATCATTTGGTTCTGTGGGGGTTTCATTATGGGAGAATGCTTTGGGCTGGAGCCATGCTGTTAGTCTGCGACAGTGTCTTGCACGCACACACACACAGACCCACTGTAAAATGCTCAGACTACAGAGTTCTTTTGGCAGCTCTGAAGATTCCTCCAAGGCGCAGTGTGGCTAGCTGGGTGACAGCTAATGAGGAGGCTAAAAGAGCTTTTTTTCCCCCCTGTATGATGGCACCGTTTAGTCCTGACTTGAGGGAAGGGGAATGCTCTCCCCAGACCCACATTAAAGTCACCTAAAGCTGCCGTAAATGAGAGGCAGCACCGCAGAGCTCGCCAGGGCTCCAGTCACGCACAGATTAAGGGGCAGAACAGAGGCAGGGAGGCAGGGAGGGGGTCTCTGAGGCGGGGAGGCAGGGAGGGGGTCGCTGAGGCAGGGAGGCAGGGAGGGGGTCTCTGAGGCGGGGAGGCAGGGAGGGGGTCTCTGAGGCGGGGCAGGAGGGAGCGTTCAATTCGCTGCACGTCTGGCGTCGGCAAAACAAGCCGTCATGTCTGAATTGTCCCCGCTAGCACGAATGACTCAGCGGCTCCAGCCTCCCTCCCCCCTCCCTCCCCCGTCCCTAGCCTCTTCCCCCCTCATCCCCAGCCTCCCCCCCGTCCCCTGTCCCTCCTTGTCCGCTGAAACTGGCCTTTTTTGAGGCGTGTTTCCCGGAGTCAGCTCTTTGTTCCGTTGCTTTGGCCTGCGAGGGGCGGGGGGGGGGGGGTGGGGGGGGAGTGGTCCCATTCTCAACGGTGTCTCTCTGTCCTTCCTTCCCCACAGTTTGAAAAATACCCAACAAAAGTCGACCCTTTCTACAGGCACAGCGTGAGTTTTCTGACGACGCCGCCACTTCGTTGTCCGTTGTCTGTTTGCCGCGGGCGGGGTGGAAGCCCGTCATCTGCCCCCCACCCCCCCCGTCACCTCACCTCATCGTGTTAACCAGCGTCCCTGTGTGTTCACGCTCTCATGCCACCCCCTCGTCTTCCTCCCGGAGGAAACCCCCAGCATCCTCTTCATCGCTGTCCAGCTGCTCGGCTCTAGCTCCGTGTTGAGAGGGAGAGGGAGGAGCTAGTGTGTGTTTGGGCTACTAATCCTGCGTCCTCGTCGGCTAACTGGAGCACTTCTCGCGTGCCATTTCCTGAACGAACCGTAGCTAATAGCTGAAACAGCTGCACTGCGTTTGTAGCTGTGTGTGTGTGTCTCTGTGTGTGTGTCTTTGTGTGTGTGTGGGTGTGTGCGCTTTTGTATCTGCCGCACTTGACCCCCCCCCCCTCCCAGCTTTAATTAGCGCTTCGCTATCCTGAGTAATTCAGCTGTTGTGCTCCTTGTGACTGAGAGCAGCAATAACAGCCATCAGTTATGTTAATACCTCATATTGCTGTCCGAATGCTTCGCCCAGTCCAGGCCCTTCATTCCAGGGCCTTCATGGCCTTCAGCTCCACATCCATCTCTTTCTGTTTCGTTTCTAACAAAGCCTCCATCTCTTTATAAGGGAGGTTTGGGGGGGGAATCGCTCCTCTCCTTCTCTAGTAGCTGTGCTGAACATATAGAGACACTTAACCGCTCCACACATACGTCCAGTCCAGACTAGTTTGAGGTTGTAGCGTGGGTAGCCTGGGGCCCTGGGGGGGTCTGTCATAGCGGGCTCCCAGGCAGGGCCCCTCCTGGCCCCTGGGAGTACAGCTGCTGGCCTCGGTGAACTGCCACACCTGTCCTCACTCCTCTGTTCTCTCTCTGTCTTTTCTCAGCTGTTCCACTCCTACCCTCCTGCCGTGTCCGGCATCCCCCCAGTCATCCCCCCCACTGGGCCCTTCGGCTCGCTGCAGGGGGCCTTTCAGCCGAAGGTACGGAGCACCACACACACACACACACACACAGCACCTGTGTTTCAGCATAGGGAGTGGTCCTTGAAAACACACATGCAGTGTGTGTGCCACAGTCGGGGGTCTGCTGAAGAACAACTCACACTGCCCGGCCTGCAGTGTGGCTGGCTGTTGTCTGATCTCGTGTTCTGTGTGTGTGTGTGTGTGTGTGTGTGTGTGTGTGTTCTTCAGACATCCAATCCTCTGGACGTAGCTTCCAGACCCGGCGCTGTCCCACACACACTCTTACAAAAGGACCCCAGGGTAAGTCACACACTCAAACACGCACACACACACACACACACACCAAATCCCTGTACCACATTATTCAAATCCATCCCCTGACTATCAGCATGTTGGAGTGATGCTCCCTGCGATGCCTGTTTTCTAATCATCAACAAGCAGCTCGTTATCAGTGTGTGTTGATCAGACAGCAAGCTGTGCTGCGTGTCTGTGTGTGTGTCTGTGTGTGTGTCTGTGTGTGTGTGTGTGTGTGTGTGTGTGTGTACGGCTGGTTAGCCCTGGTACTACCTCACCACTGTCTGACAGCTTGTCTGTATTGATATGCTGGAGGTGTAGCGAGGGCAAGCGGATTCATAGAACACACTCCTAATTACTCCCCCAATGCTTCATTTAAAAGGGAAATTCTAACATTTTAATTTGGCCAATAATGAAACGATGCTCCGTTGCTAATTAGAACAGCTTGATTGACAGCTAAATAACCGAGCCTTTTCCCTGGTCTCCCTTTCTCTTTCCCTCCTCTCTCTCTCTCCCTCACTCTCTCTCTCTCTCTCCTCTCTCTCTCTCTCTCTCTCTGTCTGTCTTTCTCTCTCTCTCTCTCTCTCCCTCCTCTCTCTCCCTCTCTCTCTCTCTCTCTCTCTCTCTCCCTCCTCTCTCTCCCTCACTCTCTCTCTCTCTCTCTCTCTCTCTCTCTATATATATATATCTCTCTCTGTATCCAGTTAACGGATCCATTTCGGCCCATTCTCAGGGTAAGAGAGCGCTATCAGCAGTCATATCCCCTCCCTCCCTCCCCACACACACACACTCTCACCTAGAGAAACTAATTACAGCGTCAGCCTGCCTTAGAAGTGTTGTCTGATGGAGTCGATAGCCTTTAATGAACTGAGCGTAGCGCTCCAGGCTGGAGTGTGGATCAGCTAGCTGGCTCGTGCTGCTGCCTGCTAGAGCACCGTGGAGAGGCTAGGTCCACAACCATCGCCCACCATGTTGGGCTTGTTTCAAATTAAGAAGGCAAGAGTATGTTTGGGGGGTAAATTACCAAAGGGGTTAGGATGGGTGTTTGGGTGGCAGATTAATGAAGGGGGTTAGTATGGGGGGGTCAGATGGCTCAATGGTTAAGGCATTGGCGTCATGATCAGAAGGTTGTGAGATCGAGCCCCGGCTGTGGCTATATGACGTTGTGTCCTTGGGCAAGGCACTTCACTCTACTTGCCTCAGGGAAAAATGTCCCTGTACTTGCTGTAAGTCGATTTGGATAAAAGCGTCTGCTAAATGAATACATGTAAATGTAAGTATGTGTTTTCTACCTGCTAAACGTCAGCTGCTGATGGTAACCATGGTTTCTTGTTGTGTCTGCAGAAACCAGGGAAGTGGTGCGCCATGCATGTGCACATAGCCTGGCAGATCTATCACCATCAACAGAAAGTCAAGGTGAGACCTCCTCTGATGCTGGGCCATGCGAACAAAGGAGAGGTCATGTTCGTGTGTTAACCAGGGCAGAGCTTTCAGCTGAGACCACTGCCATCTAGTGTTTTATCTCTGTAATAACAACAACAAAGACACACGCACAAAACACATTTATTGAGGCAGCATTTAAAAACAGTTAACATGGTTACATGAACTTCCAGTCCAATGTTGCCAGCCATTTTTAGAGTTTTTGTTTTATAGAAGGACAGTAGAGATGGTGTTTTCGACTGTATGCTCTGTACTAGTAGGTGGGGGAGTCAGGTGGCTCAGTGGTTAAGGCGTTTGGCTTATGATTGGAAGGTTGTGAGTTCGATTCCCAGCTTTGGCTACATGGCGTTGTGTCCTTGGGCAAGGCACTTCACCCTACTTGCCTCAGGGGGGAACGTCCCTGTTCTTGCTGGAAGTCGCTCTGGATAAGAGCACCTGCTAAATGTAATAAATGTCAAATGTAAATGTAATAGGCAGAGTAAAGTGTTGGTCTCTCATGTGCTGTTACTCTGCCTGGCGTCTTTCAGCAGCAGATGCAGGTCGACCCTCATAAGCTGGACTTCGGCCTCAAGCCAGAGTTCTTCAGTCGGCCCCCGGGCCCCAGCCTCTTTGGCGCGATCCACCACCCCCACGACTTGGCGCGCCCCGCCACGCTCTTCTCGGCCGGAGGTAAGTGTGTTAAATTTGGACCCCAGGGCATGTCTGCCTGCCATACCGAGCACAGAGATCAGATAACGTCTCACTTCAAGACTGATGAGATCTCATCACAATCTCAGTTGCTGGAGAAGTGGTTTGATCTATATCCAACAGTACAGGATCTCAATCCAAAACAAATAGACCAGATCCCAGATTAAACTCAGGCACTAAACCAGACATAACTAGGTGATCCAGAAAGGACAGACTGAGAAACTGAAGTGGGAGAATTTACTTCAGATACATAACATGCATGGTTGCTCACTCCTCTGTTAAATACTGTAGCATCTTGTACAATACAGCTGTACATTTGTCTTAAATCACTTTAAACTGTACATACCCTGTATATTCTGATTGTACTCTTCATACTGTGTATATTCTGAGTATACAATTATATTCTGTTGTAATAACTTCTGGTTGGATGCTAACTGTATTTCGTTACCCTGTACTTGTACCTGTGTAATGACATTAAAGTAGAATCTAATCTGATCTAATCTCTCTCTCCCCTCAGGACCTACTCACCCTTCAGCTGGGCCCTTCGGTCACCCCTCCCACCACCACGGAAACTTCCTCACCCCTGCCCCTCACCTGGAGCCCTTCAGCAGGCCCCCCTCCTTCGGGGGCTTGGCGTCGCTCAGCTCAGCTGCGTTCGGGGGACTGGGGAACCCGGCACTAAGTGAGTTCCAGCTTCATGGAGGCATCTTCCAGTTGACACGTTGCATGTCTGTATTCACGGGGCTCAGCGGTTAGGGCCTTGGGCTAGTGAGGGTTCGAGTCCCGTTTTGTGAAGTTGTGTCCTGTGGGCAAGGCACTTCACCCAACTTGCCTCAGAATAGAATAGAATATCTTTAGAATAGATCTTTATTGTCATTGTCACAGGTTCAACGAGATTGAAAGTCAGTGCAACATAAAATAAAATCCTAGTGCTAAAATTACTAATAAGTGTTAAAATAACTATAATAAATAAGAATAATATACCTGAGACATTAAATAGTACATAACTAATGGAATGTCCGTCTACCTTTCTGGATAAGAGCGTCTGAAATCAGGGGTGGCCAACCCTAGTCCTCGAGAGCTACAGTCCTGAAGGTTCTAGACGTTTCCCTGCTCCAGCACACTTGATTCTAATGACTGGGTCAATATCAAGCTCTGTGGAAGCCTCATAATTAGAATCAGGTGTGTTGGAGCAGGGAAACATCTCAAACCTTCAGGACTGTGGCTCTCGAGGACCAGGGTTGGCCACCCCTGGACTAATGTAAGACCAGATATTCAAAACATTTGTCCTTTAACTAAGATGTGGTTGTGCCCGCTTAGTTTGAACCTTGGTGGATGCCGTAGTTCCGTGTCGATATGCCTTTTAACTTGCGTTGTTGTTGTTTTTCCGTGTGTTGAATCCCTAACAGCGCCTAACTCCATGTTCGGCCATAAAGACAACCCCAACGCGCAGCAGCACTTCGGGAACAACCACGAGCCGTGGAACCGGCTGCACCGCACGCCGCCCTCCTTCCCCACGCCGCCGCCCTGGCTCAAGCCCGGAGACTCGGAGAGGAGTGCCTCGGTCAGCTCCCACGAGAGGGACCGCGACTCGGACAAGAGAGACTCCTCCTCTGTCAGCAAGGAAGACAAGGACAGGTGGGTGGAGTCGCTGCACTTCCTGTCTGGCTTTCAGACTCCCCCCCCCCCCCCCCCCCGCCCCCCGTGATGGACAAGCGGAGGTTTGACTTTGTGCCTGTGCTTGTTTCCAGGGACATGGAGAAGCGTCACTCCAGTCATCCCTCCCCGGTGCCCATCAACCCCCTCACCCTGCTGGGCCACGGACGGGGCCAGGAGCCCCTCCGGAACCACCTGCCACCCGGGGACAACCCCAGGGACAAAGACGGCAAGGCCAAAGACAGGGAACGCGAGCACTCCGAGTCCTGGAAAGAGGGCCGCAGCCCGTCGGACGAGCACAAGCTCAAGGAGAACCACCACGGCGACAAGGACACGCAAGGGATCCTGGATGGGCGGGTGTCCGAGAACAAGACCCCCAATCGGGGGGGGACGTCCCCCTACATCCGTCAGACCAGTCTGGAGCGCCCCAACGGGGGACTGGGCGTCCTGGAGAAGAAGGGGGAGCTGACCTACGAGCACCCCAAGAAGAACAGCGGGAACGAGATCAAGGTCAAGGAGGAGAGGAAGGAGGAGCAGGACAGCCCCCCGGAGAGACCCTCCGAGCACCCGCCCCAGGTGCCCCCCACCCTCCATCCCCCCTCCTCCATTGCTATGCCCATGGGCATGGCTGGCGTCCACCCCATGAACGCCATCAGCGGCTTGGAGAGAACTCGAATGGTGGCGCCCTTCATGGGCATCAGCCCCATCCCGGGGGCCGAGAGGTTCCCTTACCCAGCTTTCCACTGGGACCCCATGAGGGACCCTTACAGGGGCCTGGACATCCACAGAAGGGACCCTCTGGGCCGGGACCTGCTGCTGAGGAACGACTCCCTGCACAGGCTGGCCGGCCCCCGGCTGTACGAGGCTGAGCGGTCCTACCGGGACCGGGAGCCCCATGACTTCAACCGCGACCACCCTCACCCCCTGGTCCTGGAGCAGAGGAGAGAGCACGAGCGAGCCCATCTGGAGGAGAGAGAGAGGTTACAGATGCTTAGAGAGGACTACGAACATGGTCGTCTCCACCCCATGCACCACCACGCCCTGGACAGCCACCTGCCTCACCCCCACCACGCCCTCATGGCCCCCGGACTACCCAGCATGCACTACCCCCGGGTCAGCCCCTCGGCGGCCGCCGCCGCTGCAGCTGCAGCCGCAGCCGCCGCCCACCAGAACGGCATCCTCAACAAGACCCCGCCCACAGCCTCCCTGAGCGCCCCGCCCCCTCTGATACCCACCCACGGCGCCCGACCGGGCTCCCCAAGACGGACTACGCCCCTAGGGACAGACATCAGAGACAGGCCCAACTCACACACCCACAAGGACATCGAGGCACGATGAGGGGAGCTCTGGGCTGTCGCTCTGGACTAGACTGCCCCCTCCACCCCCTAACCCCCCCCCATCCCCCCCCTCCCCCACCCCCAGCAGCCCTGTGCCTCTACTCATACTGAACTCACACCAAGCACTTACCCTTGGGCGAACCAGACTCCAGCAGAGCTGCGAACAACAGACATGGGCGCTCACATGCCATGAGTTGTTTTGGTTTTGTTTTTTTTTGTCGTTTGTTGTTTGTTTTTGTACAAAAGGACAAAAAGAGATTTTACACGCCCTTTTCCAGTTTTGCTCCTGCTTTTTTCGCGTGTGCTCTTCCTCTTGTTCGGTGACGTGGTCTGTAGGAAAGTAGAAAGGAGATTAACCCCCCCCCCTCCCCCAAAAAGACAATATTGGAATGTACAGGTACTTCAGTGAGATAGGGGAAGCGTGTAGATATGTGTGTACAGTCGAATTGTTCACTCCTTACCGGGGGAAGAGAGAGAAGAAGAAAAAAAAAATCATGGTACAAATATGCAAAAGAGTGTTTTGGAAAGCTTTACTTTGAACAAATGTAAATAGAGGACTGTTGAGGAACAGGTGCACAGTGTGTATCTGGAGGATCAGTTTTCGCCTGCCGCAACTGAACAAGACGAACGTTGTACCCCGAATGATCACCTCCCCCCATTCAACTATGCAACAACAGTCTGGGCCTGCCTCGGAGGCGGCCTCGGAAGCTGCCTCCGAGGCTGCCTCCCCCACCTGACCACGCTGTGCTCTCCCCACAATCCAGCTGTGCTGTCACATCCCTTCCCTCCTACGAGAGAACCAGCTACAATCTGTGGTCTGATAGGAGGTTTCCATGGTGACAATCCTTTAAATTCTTGTTATAAAAGTTACAAATGTTGGGGAGGGGGTTGAGGGAGGGGCAGAGGAACTGCCGAGTCACCGCTACAAATTTAGTTTGAAGGGAGAGAAGGTTTCGTTGGCCCTCTTCCTGTCCACTTCCTGGTTCTGGAGAGAACACAGCACATCACACTAACAGAACGTCACGATTCCCCCATGAAGGAGTGTAAAGTATGTGTTTGGATAAAAGTTCTGTTGGTCAAACAGTGTATTAAAGTGCTATCCTGAGTAGTCGTATCTACAAAACAAAAAGACAAAAAAAGCAAGTCTTCACTCTGGACGGTTTGTATCTAACGAGCAGAGATCTATTTTAGTAGAGTCCACTGAAGGGGTAGTTGTGCGCTTCAAACTCTGTGAGATCATGTTGTGCAGTGTTTTTTATTTGATTTTAAATCCAACATTAAAAAGTGTCCACTGGAGCCGTAGTGGTTAGTCAATGCGTATTGCAAAGAGATTGTTAACAAGAACTTTTTTGCTGTTTATCATGTATGTAAAAAAAAAAAAAAAAAAAAGAGTCTTTCTAGATCATGTACAAAAATGAGAAGAGAAAAAAAACAACAAAACACCGTCTGAATCTTCAGCATGATCCTCATTTAAACTTGTGTTATGTAAATTGTGCCATGTTATTAAAAAATGTGAACTAACGTTGTCCCTGCGCTATTTCTGACTGACAGTAGGGGGCGCTAGACACTCTCTAGGTGGAGATGGAACAGATAGAACACACAGTCTAAGGTTCTCAGGAGCCACTGTCCTCTTTAGTGTAGCTGTTTCCCTGATCCAGCACACCAGACTCAAAGGATGGGGTTGATATCAAGCTTTCTGGAAGTCTGATAACTGGAAGTGCTTAACAGATAGATAATAATGATAATAATAATACCTCACTTTATCCAAAGTGCCTTACATTAAGTACAGGGACATTCTCCCTAAGGTAAGTAGGGTGAAGTGCCTTACCCAAGGACACAACATCACATAGCCAAAGCCGGGGTTTGAACTCACAACCTTCCAGTCACGAGGCCAACGCCTTAACCTGCTGAGCCATCTGACTGATAGATACTCAGTAGATGTGTCTGGGGTCAGAGGAACACACAGCAGAACATGTTAGTAGTGTGGTCTGGCATTCAGAATCACTGACAGAACCACATTATCATCAGATTATAGAATGCAAAGCAGGACCTAGAGAGGATACCATTTCTGTAGATTGTTAGGGTGTGCCAGCAGCTGTTCATAGAGTCATAGGGCCTCATGTACAAAGGTTGCGTAGGCACAGAAACGTGGCGTACGTCCTTTCCCACGCTCACGTTCAGATGTATCAAACGTGAAATGACCGTGGAAATGTGCGGTGCCCCACACCAACTTCATAGCCGTCGTACGCACATTTCTACAGCTATTGTTCCTTTGGCGACACTTAGAGGTGATGGTGGGAAACTGTTAATGATGTGAAAACAGTCATCAGAGTGATGTGCACATCAGAGACACCGTTATGAACAATTTACACACCCAGGCGTTTGTAATCATATAGGTGAATATAAAAGCATGCACAATGTGATAAAGAAAATGGTATTAACAATGGTAGCGAGGATTTACTTGCAAACAATAACTGGCTCATAAGCCGATTTCGGTTACGGCCGGCGACCGGAGCGCAACACGGCGAGGAGCCAGGGGTTGTCTCAGTATATTTATGATGAACTATTGTGCTGCTTGCAATGCAATGTTTTAAGATAAACGTGCACTGACTCCACAGATGTACAGCAACAACAACAACAAAATATTCCCTGTTGTTCAATTGGCATTTTAATTAACGTTGTGATAAACCATACGTATGAAGATGAAAACTTAAGTCATGTATATGCCATCTCTTCAGTGAGGCAGACCACTGCACACAAGGTGAGAAGGTTTGAATGTTACCCTTCCTGGGTATTGGATATTAATCTAAAAGTTGCCCCCATGAGAGCTTCATTTAGACATCCCACTTACAACTAGTGCATTCAGGCTACTCGAACCAGCAAATACACGCATATTTATAAAGCTAATATATTTATAAAGCCAATATTTTTATTAAGCTGATATATTTATGAAGCCAATATATTTATAAAGCTGATATATTCATAAAGCTGATATATTTGTAAAGCTGATATATTTGTAAAGCTGATATATTTAAAAAGCTAATAGCTGTCATAGCATGTGTTGTTGGACGCACTGTCACTGTTAACCGAACTACATTTACATTTACATTTAGGAAGGGAGGAACTATAAGAGCATTCAGCTGAACATTTTACAAGTTTTAAGGTGAGCCTCTACCGGACAGTAATGTGATGTGGCGCGAGTAATAAAGCAACAACAACACAACAATAGCGAGTTTCTGAACAACAGCAACAACAAGTGACAATGACAACAATTTGAGTGCCATACTCTTTCTAATGTTTCTAAGTGCCATTAAATTCTCGGAATAAGTGGGTTCTGACCCTTTTCTTGAAAGTAAGGAGCCTGGCCGCTTCTAGACAGGCATATCTAAGGGGGAAGCACTTTTTTTCTGTTCTTATAGTAGCGTTTCTTCATTGAATTCATGCACTTCTGGCCGCGTGCTCTCTGTATTTCGTTCTGGGCGACCCCCGGTTGAGGCTGCGCCGTGGCCCGTTGCGCGCGGGTGGGAGGCCCGTGTCCGCTGGGATATTGTTCCCAAGGTCCAGGCCTTTACAGAGAGACCTTACACGAGTTTGTGGGTGCTCCGGAACAGGAGTTACGAATTTACAACTGGCATGTTATTTCACTATTGCATTTCCGCTGACTTTTTTGAGTTATATCTAAAAAATATCGCATCTGTCATATCGCATCTTCCTCTTCACAGATCTTGGGGTTAAAGTCAGGTGAGTTTGCTGACCAATTAAGAATAGGCATCCCAAAAGGCCAGCTAACCATGAACGTGATAGGTGATGCTAGTCTACCAGGATCACACGGAGATCAAGTCTAGAACTTTCTTTTTGAACCGACCGGCAAACAGTTTACCTCCAATATTAGGAGCCAGTTTAAAGTAGGACCATCACTATGAATGATTGTTTCATTATTTATAAACCCTCAATGTCTGGGGACTGTGGTGGCTTTTATTTATAAGATCTCAAACATACAACAGGTTTTTCTAATAATGTCTGGTATACTTCCACAGCCTTTACCTTTTCAATCGAATGTAAAATAAAATGATATAAAGTAGATAAAGTATCTCTGAAATCAAACACAACCTAACCTCGATAACTTATTCAAATGTTTGTCAAACAATCTCAAATATGCAGATCATTCTGATGGTGTCTGGCCTACTGTGAGGAGTGACTATGAAGGCCTCGGTCGCTGATGAAGTCAAAGGTCAAAATAGCCAGAGTGTATTGTATGAGCACTTCATGTTTCCCACTGTGTTGCAGTAGAACGTGATGTTGCAGCCACACAAGTGAAACACCTCTCTGTGCTTATTCAAACTCATCTCACTGCGCTCATTAACAACTTGGATCGGTATTTTCCATTTTGTCGTCTGCAAACTTCACAGTGGTGTTGCTGTCTACATGTACGCTTTCGTGCAGTGTCACTGTTTGCCGTGATAAATACATGCCAGTGTGACAATAAATGACTTTAAAAACATACAAATGGATGTGTTGTGTTTAATAGAGGAGGTTTTCTTCAAAAATATGATCTGCCACACAAACGTGCAAATCAAGTGAAATGGTCTTAGATTTAAAATGTGTATGGACAATTCTGAGTAAGACTCATTTATTTAGTCTTTGTGATATAGATTTATTTATTTATTTATTCAAGTGTTTAACCATTAAACTATTTATTTATCCATGTATTTATGTATTTAGTTTTGGCCCCTTTATTCCTTTATAACCATAACCCTAACCTCTGGTAACCAATAAGTAAATAGAAAAAATCGAGCCATACATGAGTTTATACATAGACATTGGATGTATAGAGAAATCAGCCACGCATTCTTGCTGGAATCAGCCCAGCTCTCCCAAAAAGAAGCTCTATTATGACATCATGAAGAGAATTATCATCAAGCCAGTCCTCCAATCAAAAGGCAGGTGTTCCATGACATCATAATGATGGTCTTGCTCTATAAATAGGGGTCAGGTGTGAAACCGACTTCATTGCGCTTTGAGATTCGACACCACGTGCCAGACGAACTTACAAGCAGACAAGTATAACTGAGAACCAGAATGGGCTGTTGTACCAGCACTCTGTCTCCCTGGTAAGTATGTCCACCATGTCATACAGTGTCCACACCTAGCTTTGCTTGGTCTACTACTAGGCCATTTTTTGGGTGTGACTGACAGTGTCTGTTGTTACTGACGCATGATCGCTTCTGGTAAACTAGTTATATTAGCCAGTTTCCCCAAAATACATTTCAAGCTGATTTCAGTTTTGAGGGCCAGAGTAGATGGTACAGTTTAATTTGAGATACTGCCAGTGAACAACTTTGTTAGATTAGAGAAACAAGTGAAGTGAGGAGGAGGGAGGGGTTAGAGTGGTGAAGGATGGGGGGATTCTCAGGGATCAGTAATATTGCACAAAGATAGTGTTGCGGTATAAGAGAGGAGGAAGTAAGAGACAAGTGACAGAAGAAAGATGGCATAGTAGAAATGACATTTGTTTCCATTTTGACAGCTGCGCTGATACCGAGGTGTCCGCAAATGGGAGCAGGAGCATAGAGGAGTCGGGGGAGCATGACCTCCCTTCTCCCCCCATTTCCCCCAGGGGTAATGTGGTGGGTAGGTTTCAGGTCTCCCCGATTCCTGAGGGAGACACGCCCCCCCCCGAACGGCCCTGCTGCAGCTCACATGGTGCACCATCCCGTGCCCAGAGAGAGGACGCACTCGGGCCCCACCGCCCCAGCAGCAGCACTCCTCATCCACCACCCCATGCCCAGCAGGGAGACGCACTCCCCCCCCACCACCCCGGGAGCAGCACTCCTCATGCATCGGGTGACCAGCAGGGAGACGCACTCCCCCCCCACCGCCCCGGGAGCAGCACTGCCCAGCAGGGAGATGCCAACGCCTACCAGCGTGTTGCCAGCCTCCTGGTGGCTAACATCATGGATCAGGCTATGGAGGTGGTGGCTGGGCCCTCTCAGCCTGAGAGAGTCAGGGTGGTGAGCTTCCGAGATGAGCATGGGGAACCTCTCGTTGAGGTTGTGGAGGAGGAGGAGGAGGACTAGGACCACCCAGCCGGCCACAATGAGGATACACCAACACCTGGAGACTGTCTGTAAGTCTACTGGTACAGACTGGACAGTGTAAAACATGTGACCAGTGTGGTTACACAGTCTTTGCATAGACACACTCACACACCCACATTCACACACAACATGAAACTCATAGCAGCTCTATCTTGTGTCTCCACAGCAATAGTCAACGGCCAGGCCATGGATGAGCTTCCTGGGACCTCCCAGTCCACCAACCAAGATCGGAGGATCGAGGAGGGTGACTTTTGATGACAAACGGGAGGAATCTCTTGTTCAGGTGGAGCCAGAGAAGAGGAGAAAGATCAACTTCCTCTCTCGCTTCAAGAAACTGTTCAAGGTAAAACCAAACAGCTACATCCAGATTTATATTGGACTTCAGGTGTATTCTGTTTAATCTTTAAATGAGATACAGCATGTTTAATTGACAGAGTTTGATGTGCAGAACTTCTCTTTAGTAACTGGTTTTACTTCATGTTAAATGCAACATGTAGAGATGAAACCAGGAGAAGCAGCTCCCAGCACTGAGGACGACAGACCAACGTCCGAAGTCTTTGTCTGTAAGTCTACTGGTACAGACTGGACAGTGACCAGTGTGACCAGTGTGGTTACACAGTCTTTGCATAGACACACTCACACACCCACATTCACACACAACATGAAACTCATAGCAGCTCTATCTTGTGTCTTCAGCACCCAGGACCTGCCTCTGGCTCGCAGGTCAGGGAGAAACTGGCTGAACGGTCTGCATTGGCGAGGGATTTGATGTTTCAAAGACCAATGAACTCTTTCCAGATGTACGACCATGTTTAGCCTGTGTTCTGCTCCTCTCTCTCACCAACCGTCTCTGGAGGAGGGGATCCCTCACTGAATTGCTCCTCCCAAGGTTTCCTGGGAGTTTTTCCTTGTCTTCCTTGAGGGTTTAGGTTGGTTGAGGGTCAGTTCTATGGGCATATCTGAAGCCCTTTGTGTCATTGCTTAATAAAGAGCTTTACAAATAAATGTTGATTTGATTCATTTTGTGCAGCTAAGGCAGACTTCTGAGGCAGATGTTTGTTCCTCTGGTAAAACTAGCATAGCTTGGTTCAGGCAGTGTACTCCTGAGACGTAATACTAATCACACAACTTCATGGAATCCCTTTAACATTCATCTAGATAACAGGACGACTCTGGGTCTATATAATCAAAGAAGTGTAGTGATGGTTAAAATAGCCTGGATTGTATAATCCCATGCAATCTTGAATGGGGAAGTGAAAAGCAGTGACCAGGTCGCTTAGGATTCCTGAAGTCAGTTTGAACAGTCACACCTGGGGGAATTATGGACATGAACTACATCATAACTGTACTAAAACACGTGGGCACAATAATATCTGCAAAAAAAAACCCTAGTGTACGATTGTTCTTATATATTTGTAATAAATTTGTGTTAATATAAATTACAATAATAATATCCACAATATTGGCGTCAAGCTGCTCGCTGATGACGTCACCCAGTTTGAACTCACCCACGTCTCTATTTACTGACCGTTTAGGTGTATTAACACATTATATCTGTTGAACACTGGTATGTTGGATCATGTACGATATGCTTTGATGTATTACATTAATCTACAACACTAGGCACCAATATTGTGAAGCAGAGCCAGAATAAAGGGCTCTGCTCGCCATTTCTACCAGTCCTCTATTGACTATTGTTAACCGTTGACTGATGAAGTCAATGGGACTTGATGAACACATTTAGCCAGTGTGGATTATTCCATGCAACTCTGAACAGTGAGTGAAGTCAAAGGCCAGTTAAATAGTATTTTTCCTAAACATACTATAGGATTATATTTACATTTTGCCAACCGCAAACAATATAATTGCCTTTGAATCTTGTTAGTATAACCATAGCTCCCCAACAAACCTACATGTTTTGGATAAAAGTGTCCGCTAAAAAATGAATAAACCTACATGCAAAGCTAGTGTTCAGAATTTAAAATTCTGAACTGAAATTCTGAATTGAGATTCCTCACACCCCGCCCATAAACTGTTTGCCCCCCTGCCCTCCGGCAGGCGCCTCAGGAGTCTCCGGTCTAGAACCAGCAGACTGAGGAACAGCTTCTTCCCCAGAACTGTGTCACTCCTGAACTCCACTACACCCCCGCCCCCCTATATAACCCCCGCTCCCCCATAGAACCCCCCCCTTCCTATATTTGCACATTCTGTTTGTACATTTGCACCACTTGCATATGTGAATTGTTATTTGCACTATCTGTCCATTTTGCATATCTGCACATCTGTCACTGCACCACCTGCACATTTTGTTCACTTTGCACATCTGTTCTTTTTGTTCAATCGCATCATTTGCACTACCTGTATATACATGCTACCCGGTAATTTCTTGTCTAATTTGAATCTGTACATACCCTGATTGAATCTGTACATACCCTGTATATTCTGTCTATACTGTTCATAATATGTATATTCTGGGTATACCCATATTATTATATTCTGTTATTAATAACTGTTTTGCACTTCTGGTTGGATGCTAACTGTATTTCGTTGCCCTGGACTTGTACCTGTGTAATGACAATAAAGTTGAATCTAATCATCTAATCTAATCTTAAAAGGAACGTGACCTTTCTAGCTGTGCTTCGTATCTTCAACACTAGAGGGCGACACAACATAACGTGACAGATGACCGAACCAAACGCAGTCTCCAAATACTGCCCGTCAATGCAAGTCATACCGTGCATGATATATCCTGTAAACACAACACAGCAGCTGCTCACGTTGCATGTGGACGAGGTCAAACCAGTTGTGCAGGTTAACAAAGCTGTTGTGGTACTTCCCTACTATTTGTTTAGGCGGAACTGAACACCAACACTGCTGTCTAACTGGAAATACTGCATGACTGAGATACAGAGAAGTGACACATGATGACACATGCAACATCCATGGGAATCAAAACCCAGTTGGGGAAGATTTCTAGACAGTGAGAACTGAGTCTTGTAACAGTGGATGGGCCATGTCATTCTGGTGCACACTGCCATTGGAACATGATTATTTCCAGAACTAAAGAGATTCCAGATCAATCTTTCAATCGTGCCATACCCCAAGGAGACTCATCGCAGCTAGAGAGAAGGCTTTCTCTTCAGGGGGTTCCAAAGGTGTCAGTCCTACAGCGACGGTGAGGTGACACCAGATTACAGCTGTCCCTCTTTGTCTTACGCTGGCTTCTCAGCGAACACAGTCTTCCAGAAAGCTCTCCCCTGCCCACTACAGAACACAGGGAGGATATAGAGGAGGCGATTAGGTGGGAACGCTCAGAAGCTTCTCCCTGACAACAATCCTAATCACAACCAAACAAACAAGAACCAGCTCTCCTAAAAATACCTTGCTTCTCATAAATGGGTAAAAAAACCAAATCCTGCTCTCTGTAGTAATGTTCCCCTGATGGTTGCAGAGTCTTCTCAGAAATGGACTATAAACACACAACTGGTATTAATCTGAACACCATTACTGCTACGCTGACGGCTAATAGACGAGGTGTTTGGCACGGTGGTTCTCTCATAAGTCTGTCCATTTACAGACGAGAAGGATGAACACAGCAAACAACGTGACGCCATCTTGACATCTGTACAGAATCTAACCGTTTTCTACGAATTCGGAACATTAAAAAGCCTGTATTAAATTACCCATAACTCAGTGGAATAAAACCCTATATTATGAGCTCAACAGTCCAATAAGTCTATTTACTGTGCAAGTAATTTCCAATGTTCTCAAATGAGAAATCTTCCAGGCTTATGTTTCGTATCAAATTCATGATTGCTTTTCTATTAGATTAGCTTCCCTCAGCTACAGATGACATGTCGATGGCCAGATTGATCAAATGGTTCATGTAGCCTTTGAGCTAAACATGCCTCAAAAATCCCACAAGGTCAATGGGCACCACTTTGTAATAATCTGCAATAAATCATTTGGCCTCAAAATAGTATTTATTTTTTAAATACAAATGCCATTAAGTGCTCAGCTAAAGAAGTTTAACAACCTGAATGTGATTTAATTCTTTTCTAGGGCAACACACAACCTGTGTGTTATTTCTTAAAATTAAATAGTTGTGTACATTTTCTATTAATATTTGTTCAGCATTGAAAAAGTAGGAGAATAGTTTGGTTTTGATGAGGCAACATTCTTGCACACTTTACTCATTACAACAATTCTCCTCATTTCACCTCCTCATTATGAGTTTCTTATTAAGCACCTATTTCAGCAGCACAGGAGCAGGTTCTTTGTCTACTTCTCCCATCATTATCTCCATGAATTACCTCGTCGACAGGTGTAACGTCTGCTTAACTAGGTCTTCACGTGACAGCCTACATCCTTTTTTAATATCAAAGATTGTAATTCCGAAGAACCAGGAATTTACATATCAGTATTTTGCAGTCCTGAGAACCATATTCATTTAGAGATAATTCCAAAGTAACCTTTTCAGCGAATCTGGGGCGGGAAAGCTGCATTAATGTAATTGGTTGAAACTGTCACATTCCGCCTCTCAAAGACAATGGAATTGAAATAAGAAAGACATTTTTTGGTTATTCAATATTTATAGCCTGAGGAATTCCCTCAAATTAGTGACTGACTGTGAACCTTGTCTGACAATCTTCCTGGACCTTATTAAAAATAAGATCTGCCTGCCTGCAGGTTTAATACCCTCTACTTCTATTCGTGACAGAAGATGCATTTACAAGCGCATCAGAAATCTGCACTCCAACCCCAATAGATGTTCACGCCACAATAAAAAGAAGACAACTAACTAGTGCAATCTTATATTCCCCTGGGCTCCATGAAGGAAGCGGCCATTTCTCACCAATGAACCTCTGCTTTCACTGACCCTGTGAGCCAATTGGAACCTCTGTCCCATCACATGGGTTGGAGTCTCCATCTCCTCCTGCTGATCATGTCTGCTCCCTGACCCGGCCACGTCCCCTGAGGCTGCTGCTACAACCAGAAACCAATTTAGCCAATCTCCCCCCTAAAGGCAGCTGAATAAGGCCCCAGTTCTCCAGACCACCCCTTCACCCACTTAGGCCTAGGGGCCAAAGCCCCACTTCAAGCAGACGTGATGGGTGAGTCTGCAGGGGAGGGAGGTCTCACTCTTTGGACGTGGACAGTGCTCCTCCACGGCCCCTGTGTGCAGCAGGGAGAGAGAGGGGGGAAGGACACTCTAATTGCCTGGCTAGAAATAGCCTGGGGTGTGTTGCTGTCACCTCCAAGGGTCTGGGACAGGAGAGGGATGGACCCTCACCGCTAAATCACCACCCTGACCTGTGACCTCACTGTAGCCACTCCGGCTGAGGATGCTGCACAGTTTACAAATGTGCACACAGACACGAACCCTCTCTCTCTTTCTTTCTCTCCCTCTCTTCCTCCCTCTCTCTACCCCTCCCCTGTCTCTCTCCCCCCTCTCTCTCTCTCTCTTTCCCTCTTTCTCTCTCCCCCCCTCTCTCTCTTTCTCTCTCCCTCTCTCTTTCTCTCTCTCTCTCTCTCTCCCCCCCTCTCTCTCTCACCATGCACACACAGCAAATAGTCTCACTGCGTGTGTAGATACGCACAGATTTATCACTGACATCACCATGGTAATAACAGAGATGACCCCAATCACAAGGAAAGGAGGTGGAAAAAAAAAGGAATGTGTTCCATCCCTGGGCCAAGGCTGAGTTTCATTGCCGTTTCCATTGTGGCCCTCGTGATTACCTGGCAGTGGAGGTTGATCACCTGTAATGGAGTCCGGTGGAGGGGCAGATTAACAGTACAAATCACCTTGTGAACGACTGCAGAGGATCTCCAGGGCGAGCCCCAGGTCTGACTTCCAGCCTCCCCGACTGCTGGCCCATCCGAGGCCCCCTGGCCCTTCTCTGAGGTCGGGCACGGCAGATAACACAGCTGCCTGTCAGCCAGCCAGCACAATAAGAGATGGGGGATGTGTCCATGCTGCGAGACCAGACCACAGAGGAGGATATTAAACCAGAACACCCCCCCTCCCTCCACCCCCCTCACCCCCTCCTCTTCCTCTCTGCACACGTCTGTCTGCTCTCGCCCCCGACCTCGCCGTCTCCTTGGCACTCCGCTCCTTCCTCGCCATATGGAACATGGAAGCAGAGCTCTGAACTCTGATGAGGTTCCTTCACCACATGGGGCGCGCCACCGTGACGTCGCTGAGCGCCGTCGGGTCCCGTGACTGAAGGGAGGGACTAAAATGCCGCTGTTACCTACGAGGAAAGCGTGCGACATTCAGCAGCACTTCCTACTGAAAGGGAGCCTGCCTTACTGGCGTGTTTCATGGGTGACTTCTCTCCCTTAGACCCCCTACGGCACTGGGGGAACTTAGGGGGGGGGGGGAAGGCGAACTGGAAGTCACGTGGGTCACCGAGAGAGAAGTGTGGCGGTGATGTCAGCGATGACCTCAGTCTGACCATGTGACAGTCATGCCACCAGAAGAGGATCCAGACTGCGTACAGACAGTCCAGTGTAGCACATTTCATTCTGTGCATGTGGGCCACTGGTAAAAGGTCACAGGCAAAAGGCACCAGGGTGTTATTCTCCCTCCCTCCCTCCCTCCCTCCCTCCCTCCCTCCCTCCCTCCCTAGCAGAGATGACTAACGTGAGAGGAACAGCTGGAGGACTCAACCCCCTGATAAGTGTGTCCATCATGACTGCCGGAGCAGGATAAGTGTTGCAGGATCAAGTCAGTAGAATCTCATAACTAAATATTCTACAATATATACAAGTGCTGATAGCTCACATCTGGTCAGGTAGTCTTACCCACGCAAGACAGTCTGGCTTGACTGTCAGGTCTCCTGGAGGAAGTCTTTCTGGAGGTTTCTACAACACAGACTTTTCTGTGGCAGCAGAAAAGAGGGAGGAAGAGGGAGGAAGAGGGTCTTTGCGATGAGGCCAGTGCAAGTAGAGGGGGTACTTTTGTTCGAAAAGGGGGGAGAAGCACACGTACCAGATAAATCATCCGACTGCGTAGCCAGCTTAAGACTGTGTACAACCAGATAAGGTTGCCAAGGAAACCCGCCTGGAGAACCAATGAGAAATGAGAACTCTCGCCTCACCCCCCCCCCCCCCCTCATCCACCCCCCTTCCACCCCTCACTCGATCTGTGCAAACAATTAATACCTTGCAGTCAAATGGAGAGGTAGCAAGTGGAGGCACAAATCCCTAGGTGCTTAACAAAATGTCAGTCTCTCGCCCTCCCTCTCTCTCTCTCCCCTCTCTCTTTCTCTCTCCCTCTCTCTCTCCCCCTCTCTCGCTCTCTCCCCCTCTCTCTCCCCAAGCTGGGAGGAGAGGCTAAACTTGTCACAAATGGAGATTGGTCCAGGAAACAAGAGGAAATATATAATACATGGCGCTTTAATTCAATGACAGTTGAATGGCACACAGCCCTTAAATCTCATCCATATATGTAATAGCTAGACAGCGCTAATATCTTTTTAATGTGTGTTTTGAATACACAGTCGTAAAAGGAGACCATTACATTAGCATGAACATTCATCTGGGCTGTGGCAGTGTTCTGTCGGGCCCATAGTATAACTCCATGTGATTAGGGAGCTATTGGAAACCATCAGTGACTTTGACCACAGATCAATACACGGAGGCTCTATCCATTACAGGCATCTAATTATAGCCAGGCCTGTCAGGCTCATTCTGCCACTAAGTGGTCCACGGTATTTTATCAGCCACCAGTCAACTACCACCAGTCACTACAGCCTCTATCGGCAAATTATCAGCCATAGACTCTCCCGTAACTCAGGATCATGAGCTAGACTGCGTAAAGAGAGACAAAGATGTTAAGTGTGTTCTGCTCCTAGATGTTTAAAAACACCAGCAGCTGACATGCTAACATTCCTCCGTATTCAGCTCAGACAAGCGACCATTTAGGAGAGCTCATTTAGAAACAAATGTTGATTAGCCGTGACTCTCGGTGCTGTTAATTACAAACCACATTAACCAGGAGAGGAAATGGACTGTAATTGAAAGACAAAAAAGTTGACAAAAGCGGCAGAGTAAAAGGATCTATAACCCGGAGGAATAACAATGAGACACGCATGCCCTCCCGGTACCTGGGGGTTCTAGGTGGGGTTCCGGAACGTGAACCTGTGTGTTCGCCCTCTTATCGTCGCAGAAACGAGGATCTGGCATGTTGTGATCGAGTCTCGCGGCTTCATTGATTAATTACAGTCATTAGTTGGTTGGAAAGTCACCTCACCTGGTGAAAATCACTGCCTGATTAGAATTAATCACAGTGGAAGCTGCACGAGGCTCCCAGGAGGCCGAGAACTGCACAGACAAGAAATAATTAAAGAATAATTAAAGCTCCAGTCAGCAGCAGCTGCTGCTAAGGAAACAGGTAGATAAAAAAACAAAGCTCGTATTCATTTTACATACTTTTTATTATTGAAAAATACACGCACAAAAAAAATTATACACACAAAGAAAAAAGTACAACTAAAATGGATTCCACACAATGTGCCAATTCCCAGTTTCATATAATATTAGTACACCTGTCGTCAAATCTACCATTAATATGATAAGTATTAGTATTTAGTTTGTGAAGGACTGTACAGTTGGTCTAACTAGCTAATGGCTCTGTACAGGTGGTCAGCAGTTGAATGTCTAAGTCTACTAAAATACTACAGGGCCCCATCCAGACAGAACACACATATGCAAGAAAGCACACACAGCCTCACTCACACACACTCACAAATACACACACACACACACATACGCACAGCCTCACACACACAAATACACACACACACAAGTTGCCGGTAAAGCAGACAGATTTGACACCTCAGGCTATAGAAGGTGCTATAGAAGGTGCTGGGTTTCTCATCCTCTCCTTCCAGAGACCAGGAGGCTGTGTCCAAGGTGTGAGATTACACCTGCCACTGCCTGGAACAAGCTGGGACACTTCTACACCTGCCACTGCCTGGAACAAGCTGGGACACTTCTACACCTGCCACTGCCTGGAACAAGCTGGGACACTTCTACACCTGCCACTGCCTGGAACAAGCTGGGACACTTCTACACCTGTTACCCTCCCCCTTACACCACACACCTACACTACATTACATTCTACTCACACACACACACACGTAGGAGAATGTGTGTGTGTGTGTTAGTGGTGTCCACCCATACAAGAAAGCAGTCATTCTGACTGATAAGAGCTCTCTGGGGTTTAGACAGAGCACAGCCAAGCACAGCTAAGCACAGCACTGCAGAGCATCATACAAACACCAGACTGTTAGACTGTGTTAGGATTAGTTCTAAAGATACAGTACAAGATACTTTTACAGGATATTTACAAGGAGCCAAAAAACAAATCATTCAAAAAAGAAATAGATAATTAATGTTAAAAATAAAAAAAAACAATGGAAAATTTCACCAAATGTTTGAATTAATGTTTACAAAAAATAATAATAAAGAAATACATGAAAATGTATTACATACAGTGCTAAAACATGTTATTATGTTTAATTCTATGAAGTAGGCAAGCTTTAAGTGAGGGGGGCCTCCACTAGCACTGTGGGAGTCAGCGTCCACTAGCACTGTGGGAGTCGGCCTCCACTAGCACTGTGGGAGTCGGCCTCCACTAGCACTGTGGGAGCCGGCCTCCACTAGCACTGTGGGAGCCGGCCTCCACTAGCACTGTGGGAGCCGGCCTCCACTAGCACTGTGGGAGCCGGCCTCCACTAGCACTGTGGGAGCCGGCCTCCACTAGCACTGTGGGAGCCGGCCTCCACTAGCACTGTGGGAGCTGGCCTCCACTAGCACTGTGGGAGCCGGCCTCCACTAGCACTGTGGGAGCTGGCCTCCACTAGCACTGTGGGCCTCAGTTCTCCAGGAGCAGAACAGCCATTAATGCATTCTGCATATGCTGACCGGCGCTCTGGCTCCTTGAACTCAGACTTTTAATGACCACTGGGACCTGCAATATGTAGCCTAGCTCCTCTACAATGCTGCCGCACACACAGATACACACACACACACACACACACACACACACACACACACACACACACACACACAGACACACACACACACACACAGCAGTAGTAACTAGGTGTGAAGTCCACAGGGCCAAGGCACAACAACAGTATGTCAATTGGAGAGACACAGCTGTCAGTCAGAGCTACAGGGACAGTGGAGAGGAACAGGGAGGGGGAGGGAGGCGAGGGGAGGGGGGGAGAGGGGACAGTGAGGGCCAGAACATGGACAATGAGCATCCTGGTCTGGTAGGGTGCCGGACTGTAGGAGCCTAAAAACTCCGACCCCGTGACCCCCTGCGCCTGCATCCTATTCTGCTACACCTGGCATGCAACAAGTACACCGATACATCCTTCATTTACCACCTATTAACACTCGGGGTAATAGGACCACTAATAACTTCCCATCTGAACCATTGTGAAGAGAGGAGGGGGGTTAGTGAAGAAATGGAATAGCAGGTGTGCTGTTACAAATAGACACCACTTCCCACTAAGATCATGACAAATGAGGGAGATCATTTTGGGCTCTCATTCTAAATACCAAGGATGATGAAGCAGCCCAGCTGCTCGTAAACCCCTGCTGGGGCAGGGGGACTGGGGGCAGGGGGGACTGGGGGTAGGGGGGGCTGTGGGCAGGGGGGACTGGGGGCAGGGGGGGCTGTGGGCAAGGGGGACTGGGGGCAAGGGGGGCTGTGGGCAGGGGGGACTGGGGGCAAGGGGGACTGGGGGCAAGGGGGACTGGGGGACCTGTGGGCTGGGGGAACTGGGGGCCGGGAGGACTATGGGCTGGGGGGGATTCTAGGACAGGGAGACTATAGGCTGGGGGGACTCTGGGACAGGGGGACTATAGACTGGGGGGACTCTGGGACAGGGGGACTATAGACTGGGGGGACTCTGGGACAGGGGGACTATAGACTGGGGGGACTCTGGGACAGGGGGACTATAGGCTGGGGGGACTGGGGTTCGGGGGAGGGAGGTCCTGCTGGGAGCGCTCTGCAAGATTGGGTTAGTGTCCAGTGCCAGTCAAACACAATCAGTTGAGATTGCTTGGTGACCTCTGCCCTCTACTGTTCTCCACAACACAGGCAGTTCTAAGAACTCAAGGAGGCGGGGCTTCTTATTGTTGTTGTGTAAGCCCAGCAAAGATACAATCCTCTTCTAATCACCCTATGTGCTGGCCCCAACACCGCCCCCCCCCCTAGCACGCAGTACCCCTCCCCCCTCTCGCGTCCTGCCCCAGCGAGCGCAATGTTTAAAAGCTATAACGGTCAGAGTTGACCTAATTGCTCCCAGGACTGATACATTTGACCATTTGGCCAGATTCTTTCATGTTCTTCAAGAAGAGATTCTTTCATGTTCTTCAATGTTTTCTGTTAGTAAAAACTTTTGTCTCGGCCAGCCTCTAAATTCTACTGATTCTCAAATCCACAAGCCACTTCATTAGATATCTATATGTTCTCAAAAAAAATAAAATGGGTATGGCAGCAATCAAGCATCAAAAATATTTTTACAAAATGTAGTTAATGGATAAAAGTTTAAAAACAGGTCAAAGCAAGGACAATTCATTCAGAGAGAGAGAGAGAGAGAGAGATAGAGAGAGGTAAGAGAGATAGAGGTTTACAGATCTCACTCCCATAAACAGTATGAGTAACAGTATACTCTTATCAGGAGTGAGTCTACTCGGAACACATCTCTATAGACAGGGGCCAGCTAGACTCGGAAAAAAAACAGAAAACATCATGCATTCAGCTACAGATATGTACAATAGAACCTGTACATTTGACCATTCCACTGTACATCCACCCTAGAAGTTTCCGGAAGCTTTCAAATTCATAAAAGCGTGAGTGTTGGTTTTGCATCTTCAGTAAATACAGTTCATCTTCTTCTCTTGAGGGAGTGGAATCACAGCTCCTCCATCTCTCTCGGTCCCGAGCCACACCTCCACACAGGAAGTGGTTCATCCGGCCGAACCAGCTCTCCGTCATCCTTCTATCGCCACCGCCTTGTGTCCTGCCACACCCCCGTCTCCCCTTCCCCACCCCCCCTCGCCTGGGAGAACAGGGAGAGAGGGGGAGGGGAGGGGGGGGCGAGGGGGCGGGGCTCCTAGACGATGGAGCCGTCCCTGTTCTGGGCGGGGATCATGACGGGGATGGCGCCCATGCGGCTCAGGTTGGGCCCCGCCATCTTGGGGGCGACGGGCGGGGGCAGCGGGGCGTGGCTGGGCGGGCGCTCGTAGTCCTCGCTGGAGGGGATCTTGTCGTACTGGGGCTTGAGGGCGTACTCGTGCAGGTTGGAGGGAGACATGGAGCCCAGGGAGGAGCGCTGGCTGCCCACGCTGGTGAAGCTGCGGGCCGTGGACACCCGGCTCTTAGGGGGAGGCACGTCCTCTCTGGGGAGGAGAGGAGATGGAGCGGGAGGGAGGGAGGGAGGGAGGGAGAGGGGGGAGGGAGGGAGGGAGGGAGGGAGAGAGAGGGGGGGAGAGAAAGAGAGGGAGAGAGAGAAAGAGGGAGGGAGAGAGAGAAAAAGGGAGGGAGAGAGAGAAAGAGGGAGGGAGGGAGTGAGGGAGGGAGAGAGAAGGGGCGGTGTGTTAAAGACAGAAGACAATATTCTCCCACTCGCTTCCTCACTAACTTGTGGCCTGGTGTACGATCAGGGAGGGAAGGAGATGAGGACAGTGGCAACAGACGGGGGGTTGGGGGGGGGTCAGAGACAGGAAGAGAGAGAAATACAGTGAAAGAGAAAGAGAGAGAGAGAGAGGAGAACAGGATGGAGGCAGACAGGTGGAAGGCAGAGAGGGACAGACAGGTGGGATGCAGAGAGGGACAGACAGGTGGGATGCAGAGAGGGACAGACAGGTGGAAGGCAGAGAGGGACAGACAGGTGGAAGGCAGAGAGGGACAGACAGGTGGGATGCAGAGAGGGACAGACAGGTGGAAGGCAGAGAGGGACAGACAGGTGGAAGGCAGGGAGGGACAGACAGGTGGAAGGCAGAGAGGGACAGACAGGTGGAAGGCAGAGAGGGACAGACAGGTGGAAGGCAGAGAGGGACAGACAGGTGGAAGGCAGAGAGGGACAGACAGGTGGGATGCAGAGAGGGACAGACAGGTGGGATGCAGAGAGGGACAGACAGGTGGGATGCAGAGAGGGACAGACAGGTGGAAGGCAGAGAGGGACAGACAGGTGGAAGGCAGAGAGGGACAGACAGGTGGGATGCAGAGAGGGACAGACAGGTGGGATGCAGAGAGGGACAGACAGGTGGAAGGCAGAGAGGGACAGACAGGTGGGAGGCAGAGAGGGACAGACAGGTGGAAGGCAGAGAGGGACAGACAGGTGGAAGGCAGAGAGGGACAGACAGATGGGATGCAGAGAGGGACAGACAGGTGGGATGCAGAGAGGGACAGACAGGTGGGATGCAGAGAGGGACAGACAGGTGGGATGCAGACAGACATCTTGGCCACAGCAGTCAGCCCTGGTCAGCTGTGCTGAATTCCCTGCAGAGGTAACTAAGCAACTAGAGAGCCTTCACACCCAGAGCACATTACCAACTAATAAGCTGCTCTAATCCATTAAAGAGCTCAATCAAACTGAGCCTGGGGGGCCAGTGTGTACTAATACACCATCCATGTGTGCAGTGCACTGTGTGTCTATGTAGAGTGTGTGTGTGTACATGTATACTCTGTGAGTATAATGAGTGAATGTGTACTTGGTGTTTAGTTTGTGTATTACTATAGTGTGTAAAGTGTATATATACAGTATATAAAAAAAATATATATATATATCGTTGACAGTGTGTCAAAGTTAACGTTATTCTGTGTGTGTGTGTGTGTGTACAGTATGTCGAGTGCTGATAGTGTGTGTGTGTGTGTGTGTGTGTGTGTGTGTGTGTGTGTGTGTGTGTGTGTAAGAGACAGGGCACCGCGCTCACTAGGCTAATCCCTCCTGTGTCTGGCTGTGAGCAGTGTGTGTGGTGTTGTCAGCAGACAGTGTCCAGAAGCCAACACTGCCTGGCCAGATCCCCTCACCACACCGTGTGTGTGTGGTGTGTGGTGTGTGTGTGTGTGTGTGTGGGGGGGGGGGGGGGGCATAGGATCCACAGAACAAACAAAGGGACAAACTGATGACCAAAGCCGTTTATTTGAAGAAGAGGGGAAACCGCTGATGGAGCCACAACCATTTTCCTGACCTGTCTGTCTGTGTGTGTGTGTGTGTGTGTGTGTGTGTGTGTGTGTGTGTGGGTATAACTGAGGCCACTGTCACTGTGACACGTACACACCTGCATTTCTATAGCCAGCTTACATATCAGCTTCATCTGACCCAGCTGAACTACTGCAGAGGCTCCAACGCTGGTCCCTAGGGAACACCTGTTCCTGCATGTTCTAGATGTTTCCCTGCTCCAACACACCTGATTCAGGTGAATGGGGTTGTTATCCGGCTCCGTAGAAGTCTACTTATGACCATTCACCTGAATCAGGTGTGTTGGAGCAGGGAAACATCTAGAACATGCAGAAACAGGTGTTCCCCAGGGACCAGAGTTAGGAACCACTGTCCTTTTCGAAATTTTTCGTAACTTTTCGGCATTTTCGTAATGAGGTTGCGCAGAGCGTGATCTCAGCCTGGGGGGGGACAGTGCGTTCCTCTCTGTGATGTGGCGGCGGCTCGAGGGGGAGGAGCCATGGTGATGGTGCGGAGGAGGAGGAGGGGCCTTACCGGATCTCGTAGGAGATCTCCTTCTCGTACTTCTTGCGGTTGCGAGCGCGGCAGCAGCAGAAGAGGATGATGGCGAGGATGATGAGGGCCAGGAGCACGGCGATGATGGCGCCGGCGATGATGCCTGCCGTGTTGGGGGCTGCAGGCAGGCCGAGAGAGGGAGGGAGACAAACAAGGTGAATTCATTCAGACAGCTGACCCCACCAGCCCCTACAGCTTGATTCCCTATACCTGAATGACTCACAACCCCACTCACTACTCTCTTAAACCTTCCACTCTAAGAGTATGTTAGACATTTACATTTGAGTCATATAGCAGACGCTCTTGTCCAGAGCGACTTACAGCAAGTACATGGACATTCCCCCCCTGAGGCAAGTAGGGTGAAGTGCCTTGCCCAAGAACACAACGGCATGTAGCCACAGCCAGGAATCGAACTCGCAACCTTCCGATCAAGAGACCAACGCCTTAACCGCTAAGCCATGTCACCACCAATCATGATCGGACGTGATTGGACAGGCCAACGCCACCCCAGAAAGCCCTCAGCCTCTAATCAGAGGTTGTGTGAGGAGGTGAGGCTGCATGCGAGTCCTGTTGTTTCTTTATCTAGAGGCAGCCACGTGGCGGCGTGGCCAGCGTGGAGGGATCTGATAGGTGGAGTGGGCGAGGAG